>JAIFZK010000017.1:7972500-8480000 GCA_027481765.1 Tenualosa thibaudeaui | reverse complement strand
GACATCTCTGTGGTGTTGGGGGCTTTTAGCTAGTAGGTCTGAAACTCTGGCGCCCTGCCACTACCTCTGCAGTCCCAGTGCCTCACCAATTACACACGCCTGCCAGAGCTCAGGGGCATTACAGTAATGCACTGCACTGTATTAAAGAGCTGTGATGCAGAGTAAATATAAACAAGCCAGATGAAAAGTGTGTGCTATTTTTGTGTGGGTCTGAGTGCCAGTCTAGATGAGTGGGTGTATTCCCACATGATTGCTAGATTGCTAGTGGTGTGTAAGTCTGTGGAATGTTTGTTTGTGTGTGTGTGTGTGTGTGTGTGTGTGTTTGTGTGTGTGTGTGTACATGTGCACGTGTATGTGTGTGTGTGTGTGTGTGTGTGCCAAGAGAGGGTAATTCATAGGAAAGCCTTCCGTCACGCATCTAAGTGGGGTGTGGCTGATCAAAGTCCACATTAGCATGTATTGCACGAGCAACTGAGACTATTCCTCACTCTCCTTACTTAACAGTAACACATCATAACACACACACACACACACACACACATTAGCAAAAGCTGCTGTCAAGCAGCAGAATCACAAACGATCAACAGTAAATTTTTTAAGCCTTTCCACAGAGCCGTAGAGAAGATGACAAAGACACTGTTTTGTCTCACTGGACAAAGTCACTGACACTGACAGGTGTCTGTCAGGGTGACCTGAGAAACGTAACTGATTCACATTGACATGTACAATGATCGTATATGATCATCTCATCCTTACAAAGGCCCTGAGAGAGAGAGACCTCAGTTAGGGGTGATTAGTTATCATTCACATGATGCATCATTTCAGTCACATAATGCAAGAGAACCACTTATAATTCTGGGCTGGGCAGGGTTCAAAGATGCAAACAAGAGTTTGCAGTGTAGGATTCTGCTTACCATAGTCAACAGGTGATTGGCTCATCATAAATTAATGTCATAAAAGGGTCAGTAGTCATATTCATACTTCCTGGATTTAAATAGGATATCATTGGCTTGGGCTTGTCACAAGTGCAGTTGCTATTGTAATGTCTTTTTTCCAAGAGTATAATCGTCATGCTTTCCCACAAGCTTTCCCTCTGTTTTAATCTCTACCTCTCATCCTCATTGTGTGGGTTTCTCTCTACTGTTCCCTAGAGGCCCAGGGCTGTGGCAATTCCTTCCATACCGAGACGGGCGTGATTAAGTCTCAGGACTGGCCCATGAACTACGCGGCCAACAAGGAATGCATGTGGCGGGTGCAGGTGCCCACGGGCAAACGCATCACCCTGCGCTTCACCGACTTCAACCTGGAGCCTGCCATGCTTGGGACGTGCTATGACAACGTGGTCATCTATGATGGCTCTGGACCTAAGGCTAAGAAATATGGTGAGCCACACAGACGAGGTGATAGGTGCAGGTGTGGGACTATTTTAGGTCATTGGGTTCAGTGGAGAGCAGGATATGTAACATGGATTTGTGCAGACAATCCATTTATAATACTTTGTACTTATTACTCAGCAGGGTTATTGCAGTATTACTCAGTTTAAGATAAGTGTTTGATGTACATTGTCCTAATGTACACTTTAAACAGGGTTCAGCATTACAGCTGAAACAGTAGCATACATTGACAACAGCAGGTACCAGTGAGCTCTGAGTGTATGCCTGTCCCACTGTTGTATTCGAGCCTCACCTTCTGTACATATGATCTCCACAGGACCCTTCTGTGGTTCCACACTGCCCGCAGAGATCACAACCTCAGGGAACCAACTAGTCGTACGCTTCCATGTGGACTTCTTCACAGAGGCCAAGGGCTTCAGAGCCTACTGGACCACAGACACCAGCTTGCCTGTTCCAACAGAGCCTCCTGTACTATCAAACCCATGGGACGATATCCCAATAGGTCTGTCTGTCTCAGTGTGTATGTGTGTGTGTGTTGTGTGTGAGAGAGTCTGCGTCTCTCTCTTGCTGCAGGTGCCTTTTGGTCTACTGTAGATAGTGTTGGTAGATAGACAGACTGGTACAGTACAATATCTGACCAGGGATGACAGTCAGATAAACAGGGGTCAAACTGCATGGTAACATTAGCTGTGAGCAAAGAAAACGGCTCAGTTATCAAAACACGCCTCATCTCAGTGACCTTAGTTCCAATAATGCTACCACACACATGCATGTTCCCAGATAAAATGCAGACGGGGGCATGACCCCCCCCCCAACCTAGCTATGTCCCACAGTCCCTCTGCTGGAGGCAGATTTAGAAGATGAGTTGTGGAAATGGTGCCAGGTGCACAGATGTGGTCTTTCTGACCCATGCCATTAATCTGGCAAACATGCAGACATGCACACAGTCACACAGCCTGTCTGTCGAACACTAATGAGATCACACGTTTCAAACACGAATACACATACACACAAATACACACACAGACACAGACACACACTTTCTCTTCCAACTTTCTCTTCTAACAATCCCCTACTCACAAAGTTTTCTCTTAAACACACACACACACACACAAACATGGCTGACTGGGTGTGTTTGTCTTGCCCCAGTGCCCACTGCTCTGTTGCCTGCTGCACATTCCTCATTTCTTAGACTGGTCCCAGGTGGCCTAGGCTTTGCCAGGTATAAGGCTTTATGGATGTTCTGCTCTCAACACCCAACACACACACACTGCATGCGCTCGTGCGCACACACACACACTCGCACACATACACAATCACACTATCTCTGTTAGGGCCTTTGCACCTTTGCTCCATAATTGGAATATAGTGGTGTCATATATCAGAGTAGGGGGATTACTTGGGGTCACTGTGATGTAATAATGCTGTGTTGTTCTCAAAAAGAGAAGCCCAGTCAGAGGGCATTGCTGATAATGTCAGAATACACTAGTAAGGGAGTAACAAGAATGTTTGGACCATGGTATCATAGAGCAGATACCAGCAGACACCACTATATTCCAATTATGGAGCAAAGGTGCAAAGGCATTCACTGCTTTTTCCACAACCTACAACCTACATTTGGATGTGTATTGCTGATGTGGGATCAGTCAGGCTCTTGGATGATCTCGTTCCTCTGTGCTCTCTCTGGCTTCAGACTGGCCTGAGACCTGTGGCAAACCCCAGATCCCTCCTCTGGTCCACACCCGCATTGTGAACGGGGAGCCAGCCAGACCCCACTCCTGGCCATGGCAGGTGTCCTTGCAGGTAGGTGATACTAGATAGATATGTAGGTATATAGATAGATAGATAGATAGATAGATAGATAGATAGATAGATAGATAGATAGATAGATAGATAGATAGATAGATAGTATTTGAACACTAGTATTAATAGTATGTGTATTTGTACACTAGTATTAATAGTGCGTGTATTTGAACACTAGTATTAATAGTGTGTGTATTTGAACACTAGTATTAATAGATAGATAGATAGATAGATAGATAGATAGATAGATAGATAGATAGATAGATAGATAGATAGATAGATAGATAGATAGATAGATACATTTATTGTCCTGTAGAAAATTCTGGAAATGGATGGACAAAGAGAAGAATGGCAGAAGCAACAGTTTTGAAACACATACTAAATTATTGTTCAAACACACACACACACACACACACACAAGCACACACACACACAGGTGTGATAAACTATCTGGATGCATTTATGACAATAGTTCATTTAATCACCTTGTGCTTTTCCCCCTCTCCACCCACTCATATCTCATGTTATATTGATGCAAAACATCATTAAGCCAGCTCTCATGCAAAGATGACATCTCATTTAGGCTAGCTCAACACAGGGAATTGAGTGCACCATTGTAAAATATAATAATGGTTATGGGTTGTCAGAGTGCATAGATTTGTTTTCCACAATCACTCCAGTGTGTGTGTGTGTGTGTGTGTGCGTGTGTGTATGACACAGCTTTCACTGAGTTCCTCCTTAGCTCATATGAGCGTGTGTGTGTGTGTGTGCGCGTGTGCGTGTGTCTCCCTTCTATCTCTCTATATTTAGTAAAAGAGTAAAAGTTTATTTAACAGCTGGACAGTGTTTACTTTCCAGATGCACAAGCTTTTCAAACCTCGGGCTCTGTATGAAGCATTGCCTGTGGCTAAATGAGAGTGTTGTGCACATGTCAACCCATGGGACAACAGTGTTTGTCTGAGCTTCAGTTTACTCATGTATATTTAATACAGGACAGTTTGGTCTAAATCTGATCTATATTTAAAATAAATTATGCCAGGAGACTTTGTGATGATTTAAAAAGCTGTCTTTAACAGGTTGGAAAAAAAAAACATTTAATGTTTGTATTACTTTAGCAGTGTGTAAATCACAGACAGCAGTTTTACAGTATGTCAACATGCCCACTGTTGTTTCTGCTGCTTCTTCCTAAAGGTTTGGCCAGACAGAGAGACTGAGCCCAAGTTCTTCCATACGTGCGGAGGAACTCTGATCCATAAAAACTGGGTCATGACAGCAGCACACTGCTTCATCAGGTGGGATTACACCTTGCTCTTTAAGTCACCTGGTTACTGTTTGAGTTATCCCTCATGTTACTGTAGGGTGACCAGACGACCCTAATTTTCAGGGACAGTCCCAGATTTTAGTGGTCTGTCCCTGGTAAAATACAAGAGAACCCATTTTGTCCCTGATTTTCGGAAGGTAAAATATTACTCATTGTAATGACATTGACTGTAGAAATTGGAATGTCCCCGCTTCTCAAATCTGGTCACCTTATTTTACTGGCACTTTTTAATTTTTCAAAATGTCTTCAATTCTACATTAATAATTCTACAAAGCTGTACATTATATGATATGCAGAGTTTAATGTGCAGAAAAAGCAGCAAAATGTAACTTTCTTTTTCAGTAAAGCCACATTAAACATATTTTATGATGGATGGTACAGAATATCAGAGAAAAGGAGATTGCAATTTTGTGCTGTCACCTTGACAACATCAAATATATGCTTCCCCCTGTGTCTGTGCCATCAAAGTCAGAGATCTGACATGAGGTGAACATCCACTCGCTCATTTCCAGCGAAACTGAGCTGCAGCTCTGTGACAACAGCGATATGTCTGTTCTCTGTGATCCTCGAGCAAAGAGTGCCTATATATCTAGCATCTTTATAAGGAGATACTTCCCCAAATGTTCCAGAAGGAAATATGTCCCCCATCTTTAACACACCACCTCTTTTTACCAGACTCCCTCATACAGGAGACAGTGAAAAAATGTCTGCCTTTTTGTTCCTGTCACACTAGGAGACTTTGAGGCGAGTGAAAAAATATGTTCTGTCATCTGGAGCAGAGGCCCATTTCCATATTTCTGACAGGCAGCTTGATTCTGTTGGGATGCCAATGGCTGGGCCAGCATGCAAGCCTGAGCTCATCTCAGGAAGGGGCTTAATGGATACACACCTGCATGGGACTGAGCCTTTTAAAGTAATGGCTGATATGCGTGTATGTGTATATGTGTGTATATGGCACATATACACACACAGAGACACACACACACACACACACACACACACACACTACTGCTGGAATTTATTTTCCACACTCACACTGTAGGGATAAGATGGTCAGAACATTGGCTGCAACAGAATGAGTTTGATGTGAGTAGTCAGGTGTGGGACAATTTATATGTAGCATATAAGTATTTATATTTAACATGCAAGTATATAACCATATGTTAAGATGTTATACCAATTTTGACAACCCAGTGTTCAGTTAATTAGAAAATATGTGCTTTTTTAACAAAGAGGTGAGTGATGGTAATGTTTTTACATTATATTATTAATATAAATATTACTAGAATTGGATGTCAGTTGATATGAAAGTGCTTGATGTACAGAATGAGGCTATGGTATATGCATGGCGTTCCTGATGTACAGAATGTGTCTAAAAAGTCTTATGAACACTGAGACACAATGACAGCTTAAACCTGTGCCTGTTTCACACTCTACACTGCTTCTTTCACACAGACAGACAGACACACACACACACACACACACACACACATACATTTCACACACACTCTTAACACTCATCACATTATTAATTTATTAAGTTATTCTTTTGAGGAGCAAAAACACAAGAATTTTACTCTCTTATACCAGTATAACGAGATGTAATAAAGACTATCATGGCTCTTGAATCTGGAATCTGTACTATGTGCTTTGTCATTCCAGGTATGCAGATGAGCTTCAACGCTGGCGCATATGCATGGGCAAACACAACCTCACCTATATCGAACCGGGCGAGTTGTGCCTGGGCGTGCAGGGCATTTACCGGCATGAGGGCTTCAAGTACCCAGATGTGCCCACCGTGGAATTCGACGTGGCCCTGATGCGACTGGATGGTGATGTGACTGCATCTGCCCACATTGACTTTGCATGCTGGCCCTCTCTGGAGGAGGTTCTGCCCGCAGGCAAGAAGTGCTATGCCAGTGGATGGGGCGACGAGAAGGGTTAGTGACCAACAACTCTGACACTGGTGCTCATAGTGTCATTGCTCTGATTGCAATTCTCTCAGGATCTCATTATGTAATAAGACAGCAAAGTTCTTAGCTGTACGCTCCTCTTGCTGCAAGAATGTAATAAGAGTAATGGTAGATAGATAGATAGATAGATAGATAGATAGATAGATAGATAGATAGAGAGAGAGAAATTACTGTAAGAGCTGATGGTGATGGTGTGAGGGTTTTACACTTGTGCTGATGTTATAGCAGTAGTTATGTGTGTGTGTTTGCGTAGGTGTGTTAGAATAATGGCCAAAAATGCATGCAGTGTGACTGAAGTCCTTAATACAACACACCCAGTCTGTATGTGGCTAGCCTAAGCTACTGCACCTCCACAACAGATCCCAAGTGGCAGCGGTAATGTTCTCAAAGTGAATTCATAACTGCGCTGAGAATGTAAGGTAGACGAGGGGCAGGTGGGTATGGAGAGCCTGTGCAGACTGATGGAAAAACAAACCTCCGTCGTCACACAGACCCGTAGGGATGGGGCCTGAGGCCATGTAATTAAGAAGCCCTGCTGTCTGGGCTTGGTGGAGCGAGGCCCTCTTCCCAAATATAAATGGTTTGTGTGTGTGTGTGTGTGTGTGTGTGTGTGTGTGTGTGTGTGAGTGTGTGTGTGTGTGTGTTTGTACGTGTTTGTGTGTGGGGGGAGGGGGTTGTGATCCATCTGTCTATGCTCACTTCTGGGAAAGCTCTGCAGCTATTCTGCACCTCGTCTCACTTCAAATGTGCCAAGTAGAAAAAGAGGAACTAGAGGCCAATCACTGAATGAATGTCGTCATTACTTTTATCATATATATGCCACTGGTGAGCTATTCAGCTGCTATAAGCAGGGGTGAGTTTAGTGATCTGATGTGGCCTTTCAAAACAGCCTTGACTGTCTAAGAGAAATGAAGTTACAGTGCCCTCTGCTGTCTGTGAGGGAGAGAAGGTTGTCATAACTGTCCACAACAGTAAAGGTGGTTTCATACTAAATGTTAAAATTTCAGGCAACCCTCAGACAGCCAAGCCATCGGAGGCGCTCAACCAGGTGGCGCTACCTGTGGTGCCTTATGACACCTGCAAACGCATGGACTACTGGTGGTTCCAGGTGAAACCGTCCATGATCTGCTGTGGCTACACCAAACCTGACGAGCTCAAATCTGTGTGCCAGGTATGCCAGTCTCCACACCTCCACTACTCATGCAAGTTATGGTCTTGCCACTGAAAAGAGTGATGCGCTTCTTTCACTTTCAATAGCAATTTTCATTGGGCTGTACGTGCTAGTGAAAATGATCAGTAATATACTCGTTTTTGCTTGGGCTGGGGTGGAGGTGTTGGAGCTGAGTCCTTGAGAAAAGCACTTCTTTCTGTCAGTTTCTCCTCTCTCTGCTGATTAAGCTGTTCCCCTTCTTCCCAGGGGATCAGACCAAAGTTGAAATTTAGCATGGCAGAATAGTTTTTTTTTTTTTTTTTGAGCAAACCCTCAACCTGCATTGCAGGGAGACTCTGGTGGACCCCTGGTTTGTCAGGACAGTCCCACTGCCCCCTGGGAAGTTCACGGCATTACCAGCTTCGGGCCTATTGGTTGCATTATGGACAAGAAACCAAGTGTGTTCACCCGCGCTTCAGCCTACCTCCCCTGGATGGAGAATGTTATCCGCAGAAACATCTATGAACTGAACAGTGAGTCACAATAGTTCAGTATTATCATCAGAGTACCCGGCACACGCACACACACACACACACACACACACACACAAAATACACAAAATACATATACAGCCAAATATTTACACACTCAAAGTCAAAGACAATAAATCTCTGGATGTCTGTCTGTAATTTAATTGCTTCATGTTCTCTTGTACAAAGTCCATCTGTTCCTTCTTTTCATCTCATCGCCTTTGATACTATTCCTGATCCTCTCTCCCTCTCCAATGTTTCTTTCTCACTTTCTATTATCTCTCTCTCTCTCTCTCTCTCTCTCTCTTTTTCTCTCTTTCTCTCTCCCTCCATAGCTTCTGGCTGTGGTGGGGCCAGGTATCTGAACAGCTCCAGTGGCACTCTGACCACCATGAATCATCCTAATAACTATGACAACAGTGGCCAGTGTCAGTGGCACATCCAAGCCCCTGCTGGCAAACTCATCCACCTGCACTTTGCCAACTTCTCCCTGGAGGAGAGCCTCTTGTGCATGAATGACAAAGTCACCCTCAGTGACCAACTGGGACCACTGGGTATGTGGCTATGTGTGCGTGTGTGTTAGTGTACTGTATGTATGTATGTGTGTATGTGTATGTGTGTGTGTGTGTATGTGTGTATGTGTGTGTGTGTGTGTGCAGTACGTGCATATGTGCAAGACAAAGTGAATGTGGCCGACGTGTCCAGTTTCTCTTGTTTTAGTAACCTACAGTACATGCCTATCCATGTGCGTGTGTGTGTGTTAATGTATCTCTTTTCCAGGCACCCACTGTGGCATCGGAGCTGTTCCTCAGGCTTTAGTGTCTGCTGGTGAGACACTGAGTGTTATCTTCACTGCAAATAACAGGATTGTGGACACCGGCTTCATGGCCCATTATAAAGTGGTGGATCCCAGCGAAGTACAGAGTGAGTCTAACACTGCCATGTGGACCTCCATCTAGAATTACATACTGAGAAATGTGCCACAGTGTACAGAAATGCATTGTGCATGTAAACAAGCGTTGGTTTGTAACAGAGCGTTCTCTTCATCATATTGAGTCCGTCTATCAGTCCACTCATCAATCCATCCTTGGCCCTTTAGGTCTGGTTGGATGTGGAGGGCATTTCAATACTCAGCAAGGGGAGCTGAGGTCTCCTAACTGGCCCAGTGACTACAACAACCGAAGCGTGTGCACCTGGCGGATCTTCATTCCCGCAGCCAAGGCCATTCACATTGCCTTCACCCACTTCGAAATTCAGGGTGTCAACATAATGGGACAATGCGTGGACTATGTGGAGATCTTTAGCTCAGATGGGGAATCTCTTGGTAAAGATGCATCTGCATGTTCAAAATTGTTGTGTCATGTCTACTGTATGTATAGTATTGGTTGGTGTGTATTTGTCATGCCCAACATATGATACAGCATATTGCTGTTTAATTATAAAACTCAAGCACTGCTTTAAGATCAAACAGATTAACCTCTTCCATCCATTCAGTGTGCTTTGGTCATATATTTCCCTTTTCAAATAACCTACTAATTTGCCTTTTACCAAAACCAAACAATAATTCAATGTATTATTTATCAATTTAATTTACAGTTATAAGAGATTAAATGCTGATGACTGAAATTACACTACTAGTCTTACATGACGTATATGCAGTGTCCTAGACATTTTCTGTATCTTTGTCCACATCTGTGTACATCTGTCTCTGCTCTGCTCGCCCTGCTTTAGGTAAACACTGTGGCTTTGCACCACCACCCACAACAACAGTTACTGGGGACACGGCTATAGTCCGCTTCTTTACCAACGGTGATACCCAGGAGAAGGGCTTCCGTGGATACTGGACTACTGATCCCGTTGTCTTCCCCACTTTGCCTCCACTGCCACCTAATCCTTGGGACAACATCAATATTAGTGAGTTTTTATTCAGTGGACATCATATGCAAACACAGACAAACATGGTCTTGTTGTTGAAGACCCCTATTTAGGACACTGTATGTAATATTAACAGTATAAGCATAATCCAGCAGTTTTAACAGGAAAGTACTCAAACAAAATGCTCAAACAATCTCCAGCATAAATAGCAGCTCCAGACTTTTCATGACAGCACATATAGAGATCTCAGTATACACCACTCATTAGGAGCATCTGAGCTGCTGCCTGTCTCCCCAAACTGTAAACACCATGGCAGACTCACGCCATCTGTTACATGCCACAGTCTTAGAGCAAGAGTGACAGGATAAGGATAGGGTGGAGGATGGAGGAAGATGAGCAGGATATTGGTGTCACTTTCCAAGGGAAGGGGCAAGGCATTGATTGGCATGATAAAAAGATGGTATAGTGACGGACAAGAAGACATAAAAAATAAAAAAAGAAAGTTCATCTCCAACCTCGGATAGAGCCAAGTTTCATAAAGAAGAACCTTCACTTTCCAAGTATCTTGGAAGACAGCTCCATCACTTGTAGAACTGTGGCACACACAGCCGCTTGTGTGAAAGTGCTGTCTCTTTGCGGATACAACCTATGATGGACAGAGCAGTGACAGCTTGAAACTAGGCCAACAGCACTGCATCAAGTAGAGGGAGCTGGTTGTTCCGATCTCTGTTCAAATACCAAGACCACAACATCTATGCATGTGGCCGACAGAGACACAGTGCTCTGTTCAAAGTGCATCACGCTGAGAGAAACAATCAAATCCAGGAGGAATTACCTGTATTACTATTAATAATTTGTAGAATTAGTACTGATATTGCCCATATTTACAGTAACAGTAAAAACCACAATTTGCTTATAAAATAAAAATGTCATCCACTCTATATTCCAACAAAGCCAGTAAGTGATGTCTATATTTCTGCTAGCGTGGCCTGAGAAGTGTGGGATACCAGCTGTGACCCCTAACATGTCTGTGACCAGAGTAGTGAATGGGATTGAGGCTACACCCCACTCCTGGCCATGGCAAGTATCAATGCAGGTAAGTCTGTACCAGTGTGTGTGTGTGTGTGTGTGAGTGTGTGTTTCGCTATAGCAATTGAATATCTGTGCCACACATTATGTGCCTGTGCATTATGTGCCAGACAGCAGCTTCGGTGTCTCTTCTGTTTGATACATGTTATGATGTCTCCCAGTTGTGAACCATGTCTCTGTCTGTGTGTCTCCTTCAGGCTACTCCCATACCAGCAGTGATCCCACACCAGCATGTGTGTGGAGGCTCGCTCATCCACGAGGAGTGGGTTCTCACGGCGGCCCACTGCATCATGGCGTGAGTTTAACTCTTCCTGCTGTCTGATAGCCATTAGCTTCTTGACGCTGTTAGTCTGTTAACATTTCATGCCATTTGTCCACTGTCATTTGCTATGACTTCTACCTAAATCTCCCATGTGCCCATTCTTAGGCCCTTCAACAAGCCAGGCTTTTGGCGGATGTGCTTTGGCAAGCACCACATGAACTCCAGCTTGGATGGTCCCACTGAGCAGTGTGTGCCTGTGGACACTCTGGTCTCCCACGAGGGATTTGTCTACCCTCAGGACAATACCGACATCACCAATGACATTGCCCTGGTGCATCTGGCCAAGCCTGTCACCATGACCCGGGAGATTAGCCCTGTGTGCATGCCCAAGTTCGACTTTGTGCTGCCCGCTGGCAAGACGTGTTTCGTCACCGGCTGGGGTGATGAGAAAGGTCAGTCATTTGCACTAGTTGATGCATTAATTATTTAGATCTACATTTGTTTATCAACTCAATAATTACTTTACCTGGCATAGACACTTGTAGTTTGCGATATGCAATATGCTTGACTAGGTTTCGTTTTTATATGGAAACCTTGTTATATTACCTGCCTGACACATTTCTTAAGCTGGTTTACATAATTGTTTTTGTACATGTGATAAACACATGCTAAATATTTTTACAATGCAGGCAACATTCAATTACTGGCCCAGATTAACTGGCTTTTTTTTTGGCAGTTATTCTCCAACAATGTATGGATTACATGGTCTGCATTTGACCTTGATCTCCACTGATGTTCACCTTTAACTTGTTTCTAGAGCCTCTGCAAGAAAATCTTAGAAACATAAGAAATTATTTGAATCCTTACAGAGTATATATTGATACTCGTGTCCTCAGGTGTGTCAAAATCTAGACACATCTCCATCTGAGCATCTCCATCTCTAGACTGAGGACTGACTCTTGTCTATCTTATGCTCACTGATGAGGAAAGGGTCCCTGGTTGAAATCTGGCTCTGAATCACAGATCTGAATCTGTGGTAGTAATTAGGCCACTGTCCCTTGGCTGACAAATGCCACCTGGCCTCATTAATACTGCATGGACACTGCCAAAGAGGCTGTGCCAGTCTTACCCATGCCAGTCCCTTCTCTGTCAGTCTCAGCAGCACATTGTTTGCCCATGATCTGTGGTTTTGGCACTGAGCATCGACAGGGGTGAGTGTAGACGGCAGCTTTTTGGAGTGTTTGTGCTTGCTCAGGCTGTCATGGTGGAACAAATGGCAAATTGCTCCCGGAAAATATTTTAAGAGGGCTTTCCTATATCTTCGCCAGGATTAGCTTGGAAGAGCTTTGTATGTACTTTTTAAATGAACACACACCAACATTCAGCATACATGTACATACTGGATTTAACACACAGACACACACACATTCACTCACTCTCACACACGCCTCTTTGTATCTTTCCTCCAGGTAATCTATTCCCTGTGGTGGCCGACAAGCTGAACCAGGCCCCCCTGCCTGTGGTGCCCTTCTCCACCTGCAGCACTCCCCAGTACTGGGGAGACACTGTCCGGCTCTCCATGATCTGCGCAGGTTACGAGCTGCCAGATGAACTCAAGTCAGCATGCCAGGTACTGTATGAGGCAATCAACACAGGACACAGGCAACATATGCTAGTGGGTTGAGATGGAGATAGGGCCAATGTAATGTCATTTTTTTTCATCACTGACCTGCGGTTTGAACAAATAACACACACAGAGATACATCCTGAGTATATTTAAATGGAATGCCTGTCTATTTTCATTCATGTTCTGCTGGTATACCCACAGACAGACTGTGTTTTGTCATGCAACAGAATTATAATATCATTATTAAGTATACCAGTAGCTTTGTATTATGTAAACTGGTCTGTTTTCAGTGCTCTTACAACGGGACTATTACATAAGGGACATTGACAACTTTTTTGTCCATCAGAAGCAATACACAAAATGTCTGTTGTCTTGGTGGCTTGACAGACACAGTGTGTCGCAATTAGGGCTTTACACACTAGTGGTCACTAATGAGAAACGGGCATGCCATCATCCCAGCCAGCAACAACCCCGTGGGAGAGATGGCAATGTCAGTTTCTCTGCTAATTAATTAGTCTGACCTTGAGAAAGCAGTCATGCATGCTATAATTGACAATGAGCGAATGTTTGAGGTGGTTTGAAGTGCAAAGTGAAAACAAGGAAGCACTGTAATTATCCCATCCTGCCATGGCTTTATTTCCTGTCGGTACTTATTTGTTTACTTTATCTCCTGAAATTGAGCAGCTTGGAAACAAAGGGATTATCCCTGGGAAGTTATGTTCCCTGTTGTTTTAAAGTGTTAATACAGTAAGGCAATGTATTTGGGGCAGCCTAATTTAACTAAATGGAGAATAGATCGAAGAGTCTACTGTATTTTCTCCACCTGTCTTCTTTTGATGGCCTTCTGCAACAAGTCACCCCCTCTTCTCATGCCTCTTATCACCTTCCAGCGATCTTCTCATTCCTCAACATCCTCCTTCTTCCTGTTAAATTTTTCTTCCTTATCCTTTCAATATCTCCACACCCACCTAAATGTCTTTACAGTTTAACAGTGTGGATAAATGTCTGTGTATGGTGGCTACTTTCGGCTGCCTGCTTTGTTTACATATGCTGCTTTGTTTTTCATGACACTCTTCCTTCACTGCCTGCTTCTGCTCCACAGGGTGACTCTGGCGGCCCGTTTGTGTGTCAACCGGAGGGCACCAGTGCCTGGGAAGTCCACGGCATTGTGAGTTTCGGGCCATTTGGCTGCATCCAGGACAAGAAGCCGTCTGTGTTCACCCGCACGTCAGCCTTCTCCCACTGGGTGGAGGACAACATGAGGAGAGTCATCTATGAGAACACCAACAAGCCCAGTAGAGAGTAACATGTAGACAGTTTACCTCATCACATTTCCTCTTGTTCCATCGATACAGGAGTCTCAGGAACTATGAAAGCCATAAGATGTTTCAGTCTGTTTTTTATCTTTACAATTTAAGGTATTATGTAGTCTCTTTTCAGTGTTCTAATATTGTCTGTTTTCAGTTGATACGATACCAGGTCTATGTTAATATTGGAATTGCTTCAATGTTATATTAAAATACTTAAATATTGTTTTAAAATTCTTTTAAGTCTGATTTTGTCATTGTCTAATGGTTAATTTTAGAAATAACGTCGTAAAACCAACCATTAGACCACTTTTAAGATCAAAAAGTGCCATTGCTGTGAATGCTTGTCTGCAACAGGTCAGATTTTCCTGTGGTAACTTTTCTGCTGGTTAGTTATGTACACAGAGAGGATCCTAGACAGACACTGTACCCCAGATTCATTCCACCTCTCCCTGCTGCCAAGAGCCATTCTCATTCTGACTCAGCCTCCTGTGGTGAGACACTTTCAAAGTTCTAGCCTGTTGGTCACATGGCTTGAGGCACCAACCAATGGAAGAGCAGGGCTCAGATTTCAGCACTGGAGGACACACTAATCTGTGTGCAGGGGTAGTCAGGGAGGGAGAGAGGAACAGGGAGAAGGAGAAAAAAGAGAGGGAGAGAGCAAAAAAAGATTCCAACTGGGGGAAACTCCTGCTCAGTCTGGTTAAAACACTTCAGACAAACTTTCTCGGGAGTGCTGCTGGATTTGTTCTTTTTACGAATGGCAGATTGGAGTGATGAAGGGACTTTTGTTGTCCATGAACTCTTCTACAGAGCATTCTCAGGAATCTGAGTGAGGAAGAAGGTGGAGGATTTCTTAGGGATTCATCACCCGTCTTTTCAGGCTTTTAAATCTGGGGGGGAGAAGGAGAATGGGGGCTGGAGCACTCACCATCTGTGTAAGTACATAAAAGAGCCGGCCGGGAACACGCAACACACACTAGCCCCATCAGAAAAGTTTCTGATGCAAACAAAGCTTAAAGGAGAGAGAAAGATGCAGTCAATGAGATTGAAAATGTGTCTCTGTGTTACGACTGCTATGTTTATACAAACATGTTTTCCTCAGTGCGTGTGTGTATGTGTGTTGGCAGACCTCCTTTGCTCATAGTGGTGATTTTTGGTTGTCGTTCAGCTCCCAGTCCTTACAAGGCTACCTCATTCTTCTGGAACTTTGGAGAAATCTTTTCCATGCCGTCATTTCAGAGTTACTGTGGAACACGGAGCAGTAGGGATTAAATGTTGACTATGGACCTGGTGTCAAAAAAAATGGGTGGCAATCTTTTTTTTATCATTAGGCTAAGATATATTCAAAGTAGTTAACCCATTACCACCATTGTTTGCCATTTTCATCAGTGCTTCACTTAATATGTATTTCCTTCTCATTTTAAATGCAATAGGTCAGAGGTGACAAGTTAACAGCTTCTCTTTATACTGACGACTGACTGCTGGTGGTGAGAGAGTTGGTGTGTCAACTGTAGTTTAGAAAAGTGTTTTTCTATTAGGGAACATGTTTATAAAGAATGCATTTATACATGGCATTCCTTCAGTAATATTTACAACTGAGGATTTTTAACAACTTTAAGAAGAATAGCTATGAAAAGTTAAATGGCTAAAAATAAATCAGAGAGCGGGAGTGGAATAGACACATGAGTAGACCTGTGTCTTGCAGCTGTTTTGCGTGAGCCTTCATGCGGCCCTGAATTTGCACCAGTTGCTCTAAGGGCCACCCACAATGACAGAGAAACAGGGAAGGGGGGGAGGGGGGTGCAAGAGCATGCTATGGCTTGCCAGGCACCAGATCAGGGCATGGGATGCTGGGAAGGACGAAAACACACAAGTACAAAGTGATTTTGTACATCTGAGGAACAGAGACAATGTTCAGATATTGTACACATGAACTAATACATATAGTTTTAAAAAGTGAGAAAACACACATTTGTACAGTGAGGCACTACAAACCTTACTTAAGTACAAAGTACTTCATGCTTACTGGTTTTGAATCTAAATGTAACACAAACAGAAACCACTGCCAAAACAACTTTGAGGCCTTCAACAGACAAGCAGTAGTCTGACTGCTGTAAAAGTAGGGAAACAATGAATTGTCAGGTTAGTGTAATTTGTGTGACATGAGAGTGAGAACTCACAGCATGACAGTCAGTTGGGGGTACTGATGATAGCCTTTAGTGCTGAGGGGGAAGGGATGATGTATGAATGGAGTGTAATCACCAATTGCCCCATGGGAAGACAACAATGAGCTGCCTTCTTCAAACAGCTACAGTGAGTTTCCATAAATCAAGTGAGATGCAAGTTAGTGAACAGGCACAGGTCATGTTGATGCAGAACAAAGGTGGCTGTGAAATGGCATCTTTACTCTGTGCTTGACATATTTGTAAATTTGCAAGATAAGAGGTGCAAGATAGGATATGTTTTGAAGATAAGAGCTTTGAGACATACTGGCTTAGAGTGTAAATGGCACACTTATCCCTCTTATTAGGTCACAGATAAACCTGAGTCGGGGGGATCTGTGTGCATGTGTGAGTGCGGGAAAATGTGCTTGAAGTGTGTGTGTGTGTGTGTGTGTGTGTGTGTGTGTTGTTGGGGGGGGGGGGGCAGATTTAAGGGACATCTGCTTGCACAGACTTGTAAAGACATGGGTAACTTAGCTCAGACAGGCTTATCTTTCTTACAACACTGGTACCATTGATTGAGCATACAGCACCCACTGAAAAGAGAATACTGTTCAGGATATTTTCATTAATCTGTAATGCTTCAATAACTTCAATAACAAAAAATGTAAGGCTGAATGTTATTTTGTTGTCAGCATGATCAAGTCAAGTAGTATTTTATTGTCGTTTCAGCCATATACACAGTACATAGTGAGACGAGACAATGTTTCACCGGGAACAATTGGTGATACACATAACTGTTAAAACACAGCATGGACAAGACAGATACGTAATAGTGCCTACATACACTATTGCGGGACTACACAGATTCACTCACACACGCACTCCACACACAAAACTACACACGCACGCGTGATGTGTTTTAAATATTCCATAAGTTGTCATTTAATCGCAGTCAAGCAAGAAAACAAACAAAAAAAAAACACTGTAGCCACCCAGTGAGAGGGCTCTCTGACAACAAACTGCCAGAAATGTATCTTTAAAAATTTGTAATTTAACAACTGACAATTAGAATATTATAAGATTTATTATCATTGATATGTTTCTGTTACTAGCACAGTAATCTGACCAACAAAAGCAAAGGCCATTTGCTCAATACAGCTATCTGTCAGAAAATGTGTGTTCATGCCAACATAGCCACCTCTAGAGCAATACTAACAAGACACATTTCTGGCAATGACTTCTTCCTCATAGCTACTGTTGGATGGCCAACCAAGCATAGCATTCCCTAAATCAAAAGGCTAAGGTCTAAATATGAGTTAATAGTGCCTCTATTTCTGTGATGCATTTATTAATTCAAGTATCAGAGGGAGCACACAGTAGGGACAGAGGCCTGCGGCACAGAGCATCTGTTTCTTCTGCCATTCTTGCCTGAGCCATCTTAAGTGCCATCTGTGAAGTTTACTCCAGCATTGGATGTTTGCTCAAGCCATGTTTGGCCATTACCTCCACCCTATTCCCATCAGTGCAACTGGGGTGATTTCCTGGATTATCTTTAAATCTAGTTTGAGGTTCACAGAGTGTACTGGTATTCCCGAATGAAACGGTGCTCTAGATTGAATGGATGCATTAAAGCTGTGTTCGTGAGTAGCACTGTGGGCATTTACAGCTATTCAAAGTGTATGGTGCTGTGGAAAGCTGTTAAGTGAGGCACACAGAATTGGCTAATGGCTGCTGAATTTCTGGGAGAGGGCTGCTAAAAGAATCCCACCATTGTGCTGGTGTGCCACCATGGCCTGCCATTCACCAAGGGAATAGATGGCCACCCTCCAGACTGGTGTCACAGAGTGCAGGAGTTAGAAGAGTCTTACTATGCTGCTTTCACATCCTGGGCTGGCGAATTAGGCTACTCTTTCCTCAGGGATGAGGACTAATCCAATTTGGCCAAGTGCCACTCTGTGAAAGACAGCTGGCCAACAGGTAGTTTTCGTTTATTTGGCCGGGTGGCATTGGCATGGATTTAAAGGGCCTTGATCAAAGTTGAAGCCCAAAGCGCAGATGTTAACTGAGTGCCAGACAGAAAGGCAGTTAGTGAATGAAGCTAATCATCTGTGACTTTGAGGGATCTAGAGTGAAGGGTTTGAGTAATTGACTGATTTGAATTCAATTAATAGAGCACTTTCTTTGTGAGGGCAGAGCAGTTGCAGGTCTGGGCCTTGGCAGGCCTAAATCTTGAACAGATCTCACTGTGGCATATTTGCAAGGTGACAGGGTTATGTAAATATGATGCATCTGGTGATGTGATAAGACTGGTTCTTTGACAGCAACAACCATGGAATTAATTTAAGACAAGGGCTGCAATATTAGTTGACTAGGCCAACTATTTATTTAGTTTCAGATTCAGTCTCTTCCAGTGTATGTACGGTTTCAAGTCAGGATATCATTTTGGGCTTTGAGTAAAAAAATTGACATTGAACATGGTTAAATGGCGTTGAACGTGTGGCGTGTTACGCTATGGTCTTTGGTGATGTGGCAGTTCAGTGGGACAGAAAGAGGTTTAATAAGCTGGTCAGAAGTGCTGGCTCTGATTTGGGTGAAAAACGTACGTCCATCATGGGTTATCCTTTTATTCCCCTGCATCAGGGGTGCCAAAGTCATTGGCACCAATTTTATAATAGCGAGTGACTTGCAGCTACTTCAGACTGCCGCTATCATGCATCAACATATCACAGTCATGAGATGACCTATTAGTTTTTGAATGTGTCCGGTATTCATAACCTAGGCCTATCTACTTCTCTCCTATCTACCTCTCATCTTTTTCATTTTTATGAAAATAGGTCGTTGCTCGGGTCTATTTTCAATTTTAACCAACACTCATAGCCTACACACAAAAAATATGGACCAATCGTTAAAATTGTTTTGTGAATGTTTTGTAATTAGACTACAGATGCACGCGATATAGTCCCAATTCCCAAAAGCACAAACATGCCACGAGCTGCCCAAATAATATGACGACAATCAGTCTGTTTCCATGGACACTGGTGAACAGATTGACAGCTGACAGAGATGGGCCCTCGCACGTATATGTAATCAGTGCTATTATTCAGCTCAGGGACTGTTACAGTAGGCCAGTGTTAAGGCCTAATTCATTTATTTAGATACAATGTAATGTATATATGTATGTGGTAATTTGAGCAGGTATTTTCCCATATACTTTACCGAGAAAATTACCGAGATGCCCCTTTGGCATATTTCAAAGAAACGGCGAGGGTTAGCTACATTTAACGTCAGCAAATCCATGCGGCAGAGATGGCCAAAAAGGGTGAGTTAGCAATTAAATTCAGTTTCCAATTTTGAATGCGTAAATGGCTTCATTTCAACGAAGTCAACAGGCTACACTACAAACTAGCATAATTGGCCCTGGCCGTTATGGTCAACTTGTTTCTCTTGCTCAAAATTTAGCCTAGCTTGAAATTAATGTAGTAAGGCTTGGGCATAACTCTCCCGTGTCCCTACTTCACCAGTTCAAACACACACACTGCAGGCTGTTGGTTGCATTATTTTATTTATTTATTTGTGTGTGTGTGTGTGTGTGCCTGAACCTCGCTGCTTAACGCAAACGTCACCTCAGTCCTATTTTATTACAAAGCAGCTGAGTTGACTGTCACCGTTACCGTCTGTTGCTTCCGGTGCATTTCCCTCTTGCACACACCCCTAGATACAGGTGCACAGCAACCGCGGTAACAGATAGCCCACAGGTCATACATTTTCCCTTTTGCTATCGCAGAAACACAGTTCGGTTGTGCAATGGTTCACCGTATGCAGTGTCATTAACGAGAGAAATATGTTTCAGCCAGTGATGGCAGTGCCTGTGGTCGGTCAACTGACCTCCTCTTTTTTATGCTCTCGAAAGCACAACAAAGCAGCGGTGCAGATAAAGGAGGACATGAAGAAGATGGTGCAACTGCCTATGGTCAAGCCCAGACCTACTGCCACATTGGGGAAAAGAGTGTTTGGTGTGCCTCTCTTAGAGCTGAGGCAACTGGGCTTGGTGGAGGATGGAGTGCCCCTGGTGGTCCGAAGGATGGTGGAGTACCTACTTGAGCATGGTAAGATCTTTTTAGTGGAATTAAACATGCTGCAGGAGAATTTTTTGGCTGTTACATTGATAAAAAAATAAAATAAATAAATAATAATAATAATAATATAGTGGCATGGGTCAATTTGTATTACTATACTATACGTATTACTATTGTAATACTATTACTACTTCTGAAAATCTCCCCCTCTCAGTGTCATGTCATACAGAACATCTCTGCTGGATCCTTTCATTCAGACTGTCTACATTTTTATAGAGGGGACACATAGACAGTGTGGACAGTTGCTACATATAATGAACAAAACAGGTTCTACCTATTCTGAATTTACCTACTGTCAAAGAAACTCCTATTTTCATGTTACCTTCAGATAAGAGGTTAAGCTGAATTGTGAACACTAGATGGCAGCAGATTGCTTTGTTGAGCTCATCTGATTGCTTAGCCTTAGTGGGTCCATGAAGCCATGCTGTCCTCTGGTGTAGTTGTTCTGTATTGTTCTGTATTAGGTATTGTAGTGATGTTAGAGCAGTGTGGCTCATTGGTGTAGCCATCTTATAGCAATAGTTTTAATTGTCAGCTTTTGGTAGCTTTTGGTTGCATCATATATTTTAAATCCATTCAGAGATATGCATCATTACAGTGATCATCTGGGCCTAGACTGTGTATAATGAAGACCATGTGTGGTGGAAAGTTATAACACTAGGCATATGATGTGGAAAAAAACTCTTGTTATTATATTTACTTGTTATTATATTTAAGATAAAATGAACGCCTGAAACAGAATTGTCTCTGCAGAAACACTTGAAAAGTTCTGGAGCTAAAAGATTTCCTCAGAAATAACCAAAAGAGAGGCAGAAAAACACCAGAAAGCTTCTACCACATACTTTTTTGTGTGTGCTTCTGAATGGCTCTTCTGTATGTTGGGATGTATAACTAGACTCTTGTCAGCAGCATCTCTCTTCTCTTCCTGCAGGTCTCCAGCAGGAAGGCCTGTTCCGGGTGAACGGGAGTGTCCGTGCTGTGGATGCCCTCAGGCAGCGCCTGGAGCGCTGTGAGCTAGTGGACCTGGCTCAGGAGTCTGACGTCTGCACGGTTGCTAGTCTGCTGAAGCAGTTCCTCAGGGACCTACCTGAGGGCCTAATCCACCCCAGTGTACAGCCTGCATTTATCCAGCAGCACCAGGGTGAGCCTTTTAGTGTGCATGTCTATGACACCTGTTGTTATGATAGCAGATGTGTATCGCAGGGATATTTTCTGCAGGTGAGACAGCCATCAGGATAGGAGGTGACAGATTTGTGCACTAGTGTACAATGAGCAGTGCACCTCTAATTAGGTATCAAATTTAACTGTATAATCACACAGATCACATTGTTGCTTGGAATTGCATAAATGAACTAAACTGACTGACTAAAAAAAACTCTATATACAGTGTGCCCATGAATTTTGTTCTGGGTTAAATAACCAAACATTATATCGTTCAGAGATGCAACATATAACCAATAGGTTGGCAGAAGAAAACGAACAGAACATAGCAGTATTAAATCCCCCTAAAATATACAAATACCACAAATTGTGCCGTAACTCATGAGCAAATCATTTGCACCAAGTGAACAGTTAATTAATGTGTTGCAGTTATTAGCACAGTCATAGCCAATTATATGCTCCGATTCTGGATTCTGTTCGAGTTTTCTCCAGGGGTGCTGGAGCCAGAGGCTCCTGCCTCACTGCTCCACTTAACTTTGCTGAGTGTGTCATCAGCAGCTCAGCTGGATTCACACATTTTGCTGAGTCAGCCAGCACCTCCAAAGCTCCCAAGGGAGTTTTTTTTTTCTTACACACAGACCCCTTCTGTACTGCATGCCCAAGTCTGATTAAGGGCTTCATGCCAAAGAGAGACTCTGACCTTGGGGTGACCCAGGCCTTTGAGAGGACAGATGGATTCTGTCTGTCATGTCAGGCCTGGAGTGCATTGAGGTTGGACTGCAGTGTTAAAAAAGTAGATGAAAAGAGTAGATGAAAAGGGAATAAGTGGCACATTCCTTTTCGCTGCCAACAGATGCATTTCATGCATTTCAATAAGGGTGGGAGAGGGGCTTACTCTGCCCTCATTTGTCCTTGTGCTGAAGGACTCTGCAGTGTGGTTTAAATGAATTGATGCTGAGTTGGTAGAAAGGCAGTAGGGAGAAAATGAATGTGACTTTTATGTGTGGACAAAAGTGATGGTTGGCTGACTGGTTGACTGGATAAAGTGGGAAATGACAAAGCTTTTTAACAGTCCTCATTTTAAAATGGTGTTTGCTTTCCTTCATTTTTTATGTTCATGACATCTATTTATTAAATCTCTTAACAATTTTGAGTTGTTGATAGGGCTAGACCTATCTAGCTGCTGATTGGTTGGTGAAGTAATGTCTTCTTTGGGATAACAGAGACCTCTTTGTAGATTAATGTTATAAGATAATGCAAATCTTATCATACAGCCTTTTTACAAACCATTCTGCAAGTGAGGTTGTTGCTGGTGAGCTTGAATAATGAAGAGCCAAAATGAGACCTCTCTTCCTCAGCCCCACCCAGCCTTTCTGGATTGCGTCTCACCCTTTCTGACTTTGTCTTCCCTCTGACATTGCCTCTTTCATTTCCTTTCTCTCTCTCTCTCCTTCTCCTGCTCATTTCTCCACTCCTCTCCATTCCTCTCTTTCTCTCTCTCCTGCTCTCCCTCCCTCTGTGGCACGTGTGTCTTGAGCATTGTGCACAGATGGTGTCGCTTGGCAGCCAGGACAGCCACATGAAAGGCCTGTTTGTTTGAAGTGATATTATGCACTGTCGCAGGTACTGTTTCGCTCTGCCAACTTGTACTGTTTCGCCATTAAAACAGCATGTGACAGTCCCTCACGTGATCCTGGAATTTGCTGCTGAAGTGGAACATTGAGATTGTAATCGGATTACATGTGATCATTTCAAATCAGAAGCAAACAAGGACAAACCTATATGGTAAAAAAAATGTCCCTTCATGCTTTTTAATGAAGCCTGCCTTTAAAGTAATGGAACATGGTGATGAGGACAAATGGTCTGTGTTGAAACTTTACAAATTTCCTTCTTTTCAGTTTTCCCCAACTAAAGCAGATCAGGAGAGATTGTGAACAGATTGAACAGTAAAATAGGATGGATGGAGACTATAGGCCAATATTAAAGATAGACCTTCTCCTCCAGTTAAGCTTCATTGATCACTGGACAGCCGATAGTCCGTTCAGTAATCCCAATTCTCTGTTTCTCCTGCTGCGTATTCTCAATTGGAAACAGTGTTTTGGGTTATCTGTTAACCTCATTCCTTGTTTTAATGCAGTTAAGAGACAATGCTCAGAGTAATTATTACATGTCAAGTGACATCATGGGTGACGATCTGGCTCAACACAGATGGTGGCTGTTTGACAGTGTGTTTGTTTCTGGCTGTTGCTCATGATTGAGGGACATCAGAGCTCTCAAAGTCATGTGTTGATAATACTCTTTTAACTCTTACCCTGTTGTTAGTCTCTGACCTTGTTATTATAGAAACTAAATAGTCACTCATAGGGTAGATTTGTACCAGTCTTATGTTGCACTACTTTTTTCTTCTTTTGTTCTTTCTGTTTTTCAAGACATCTAACATCAGGCCTGTGAAACATGCCGGAGTTCCCCTTTAAAGGTTAGGAGGTACAGTTTTACGCCTCAGCAAAGAATTCAGCCCATTTACAAATCTTTGTACTCAAACACCGAACTGACAGCCCTCCGTGAACTTTATATGATTTGCAATAACATGTAATTATTTAGGCAAATAGCTTTATTAGCATTAAGAGAAAATAGCTTTTTTTTCTCTTTCCTCCCTCATATCCACTATCCACATACCCCCCCCCCCCCCGCCCCCCCACACACACACATATACACACACACACACCCTTCCCGTCTCTATTTCCATTTTCACGGTAACTGCCCCAATGGCCATCAACTTTGATCCACTTCTGACCTGATTACAAAAGTGTGCTAATGGTATCCGTCTTTGTGGATGGGTGGGCTAATCCTCTGCATTTCAGTCTGGACATAGAAGTGGGCTATTTACTGGTCATTAGCTAAGAGGCTGTCTCCATTTAGACATTTACATTTAGACACACACACACAAATTCAACTCTTGGTGTCCTCCCTCTTGCATCAGTCTAACCTTAATTTCACACAGAATAGTCACAACTTTTATGGTGCACTTTCCAAGTAAACTATTATGGCCTCTCTGTATCAGACTTGTACTGTATGACAGAATATAATATTGACTCCTGATCTTTGTAATATGATCTGATGAATGCCTTGAGGTAAGGTAGAGGTGCTTGGTGTCAGCTATGCTGACATGGTTGGCTCACGTGTCTGTATTTCCCTCCATGCATCATCTATGAGTGTGTGTGTGTGTGTGTGTGTGTGTGTGTGAGCTGTGTGTGTGTGTGAGCTGTCTCAGGAATGTGTCCTGTCTCTGTCTCCCACAGAGTCATCTGAGGAGAGCTGTTGCCAGCACATGAGAGAGCTTCTGCAGCAGCTGCCTGAGCTGCACCACAGCCTCCTCAAGTACCTGTGCCACTTCCTCACCCAGGTTGACCAGCGGCACAAGGAGAATCGCATGAATGCCCTCAACCTGGCAACTGTCTTTGGCCCCAATGTTTTCCAGTGAGTCACCAAAGCTAATGCGACTTGGATGGGTTAGCAGGGGTGGGGGTGGGGGAATGTGCAACATTTCATCAGTGCTTTGAGCTGCCAGATGCACATGGTGCCAGTGTGACCTGACTCTATCACCTGTCAAAGAGAGTAATGAAATAGGTTATACCAAATGAAAAGATACCCTTCTTCTCCTCTCCAGATAAAGAATGTGGAAATAATATGTACAGCATGCCTGTCCTCATTGGCTAGGCACAGCTGATAATCGCTGGACGAGAGGGTCTAATGCCCCCTTCACATTCTCCTCAGCTATGTTTGTACCAGTGCATTATATCCCTTTTTCACGTGTGTGTCTGGAAACAACATTATGCCTTTTTAGGGTCTATGAAGTTGTGGTGCTTGTGTGCGACAAGTACTTCTCCCCCTTTGAACCCCCAGCGTTTCTGTGTCACTGGCTGTTAGCAGTTTTGTCCAGGTGCTCAAATTGCACCCTTGGGTAACGTGGAGACATCCGGCCTGAGTCAGACCTGCAGTTACTGTTAGGGGGTTTCCGTGAACATTTCCAGGCCACCAATGCTGCCCTGTAACCCTAGAATAACTAGTGTATTGTATTCCATTAAGTTACACCCTGGCCCTCATACCAAGGGACTGAAAAAAAATAGATCTGTTTTTATCACCCCCCCACACCCACCCTCCTTAAAAAAAAAAAAAAACAGTTTGCAGGTTTCACACAAACAAAATAACAACCAGGAATAGTTGTTTCTTGGGTTTACGTACTGCCTCGCTGTCACTGTTTTTACTGTAGGAGGAGTACTACTACTTCCTACTGCCCAAAAGAGGGTGCTGTAGCCCAGTTAGCTAAACCTCTAGTAGCAGGGTGCATATCAGAGCAAGGGTGTAGCTTAGGGTTGGAAACTAAACTGTTGTCATAACACTTTTGCGTAATCTCTAAATGAAATGTTAGTGTACCTCCAATGGCATATGTCCTAACTTGTCATACTGGTTGTTTATGATTATGATTTGTCTTGACCCGGTAAAAGCTTGGCTTGGTGTATTCCTGTAGTCTTGCCATGTGTAACAAAGTTGAGTCTCTGACCACTGATAGTTTTGGATGTTCGTTAGCAAGCATGCCAGTTCACGTTTGAGAACATTGCTTGCCACAGCATAGCATCCAGCTATTAATAAGTCAGACTCTGGATGTGCCAGCGCTTCTCAGGCCAAGGCAGATGAGGAGTTGTAAGAGGTGCTGAGTGGCTTGTGGGATGCAGAAGCTCCCTCTGCACACTGCATGATGTACCCTCTGTCTGCCCAGCTCATGTAATTAACCACGTAGAGTGTTTTGGTGTGTGTGTGTGTGTGTGTGAGTATGTGTGTGTGTGTGTGTGTGTGTGTGTGTGTGGCCTTCACACCTGTGTGTACATAAAACGGTGCACCATCTGCACATTTGTTCATATGCATGTTACATACATGGTCATTGTACTGTGTGGGAAAAAATCGGAATACATCACTAGGTTTTATTAATTAATTCATTCATTTATGCATTCATTCGTTCATTATTCATTCATTCATTCATTCATTCATTAATTTATTCATCCATTCATTGGGTTTTGTTGTTTTACTCTGACAACCTGCTACAACACTAACACCCTCTGACATTGGCGTGTGTCTCCTCAGTGTATCCTTGGGGTTTGATGGGATACAGGAACAGAATATCTGCAACAAGATCATGGCCAAGTTTATCCAGAACTACAGCACTATCTTTGAAAGTGACACAGGGATAGGTGATTCAGTACAAGAGACAGAGACTGTCAATGTCATCATAGTAAAGGTGAGAGTATGTCAAGATGATATTCATAATTTATGATCTTTCCATCTGTTTGCAGACCACACATACAAATGATGTCTGTCTATCTATCTATCTATCTATCTATCTATCTATCTATCTATCTATCTATCTATCTATCTATCTATCTATCTGTATTTATCTATATCTATCTATCTATCTATCTATCTATCTATCTATCTGTCTATCTATCTATCTATTTGTCTATCTATCTGTCTTTCTATCTATCTATCTATCTACCAATCACATTTCACATTTCTATGTCTTGAGTCGATTAATCTTTTTGATAGGCAGAAACAGCCCAGGCATGCAGGTCACTCCCTCTGAACCTGAAACGTGTTAGCAATGCTGTAGCAGGAAAGAAATTGATCACAACCAAAATAGTCAAGGGTGCCTGACTCTCATGTGGATACAGGATCACCTCCTCTCCTATGTCAAACACAGGCCAAGTAGGGAGTGCAGGGTGCCCGTCTCTGAAGGTGGCTTTTGAATCAGCTCTAAATGTTTTGGATTTTTTATCTTCATTATGAAAAACTTCCTTAAAATGAGAGCAGCACAGATTGTTGATGCTTCTGAAACTATGTAAATCATAAATCACAAATCCTTTATTTACTGATTTCCAGGTCTCCCAAATATCTTTGACTAACCCTAAAGAACTTAAAATACTTGATCACAATTATGTGGCATTAGTTGCTGTTGGATTTGTTTTTGGGAAAAAAAACTCTTTGACTGAAATCAAAAGGCATGATCTGCTATGCTGTGGAAGACCAGTTGGAGACCAGTGTAGGTCTTCATCTAGAAAGATGGAAGATTTCTCAAAAAAAAGCTGATTCAGATGTTGTGCACCACAAAAGGGTTGTGTGCCAGTCTGACTGATTGCCAGTCCGACTGATTGATGATGAGGTGTGGCATCAGGTGATCTTATTACTTTGACCTTAGATGATCCCAGTATATGATCAAACTTGCTCTTTCTCAACACCTCTCCTGTAGGTCTACGTTTCCCAGACCACCTACACCTCTGCCTAGCAATGACATGAGACATCCAGCTTGTCACTATAACCTTGCACCCCTTAACCCTGTCCCTTGTGACGTCAAACTTGAACTCTTGACTCCTGACATGCATGTTTAGAAAAGATGTTTTTAGTATTTCCTGAGACAGTGCCTGTCATCTCCTTCTCATGGTCTCTTGGTTTGGCTGTATTTTATATCTGAGTTGTTTGTACCCTTTTCTGTCTTTCTAGGAGGTCGAAACTGTGACTTCAGAGAGGGAAAAGTCACCCTACTCACCCACTCCAAAGGCACGGACACCAGTTCCCAGAAAGAAAAAGGTAAATGCTATGCAACAAAGTGTCCAAAAATGTCTTTTTCGTTTATATATATATATATTTAAATTCACCTAATTCACCAATTTTTTTTTTAATTGTGGTATTATAACATTAGGAATGGTATTTGATATACCATTCCTAATGTACTAAACTGTAATATCTCATATATCATGCCCAATATGAAGTCCTCTCTCAAATGAAATTAAGTCAGACTGAAACAAAGCTTTTGGGGCTTTATCTCTTTATCTCTTTATCTCAATATCTCAATCTCTAGTCCTGTCTTGCACTTTATGATTGCCGGTGGCATTGGCAAAGTGTGGTCACAGAAGTTGTGTCTGTTTTTTTTTTTTTTGTAATAATCTGACTAGTGGTGGTGCACAAAACCAATTAACACATGAACCCATAAGGCAGGACTAAAGCTGGACCAAGTCAAAGGTGTATTAAAATCAATAAAAATGACTTGTTACAGGGAGTCAGGAAGTACCGTAATTTCTTGGCTATTAACTCATTGATTCTGCTAAATATCCTTAATGCATGTGTAAATGCAATTGTCTTACTCAATTGATTTTGTTTCTTCAGATGTACTTCATAATTTACAGTTCTATTTCTGCTGCAGTTTGTTGCCAGATAATGTAATTCATTGTCAGCCAGAAAAAATCAAGACCAGACCAGACAGAGCTATTCCTTCCCAAGAAAGTGTTCTAGAAATAATTGGTTCTTATGGGAAACACTTGAGGTGCTTGTTATTTGGTTGTGACGTAAACCAATCAGCTCTTGCTCCCAAGCAATGCTATTTGGAGTTCCATGCAGTTGTGTGCTATGACAGTGTTTTATTGCTTCTTCCTCTCTGCTTTCTGCTAGCTCCTTGTTTTGACTTTGGACTTCTTTTGCAGAAGCATGCTGAGCAGATCTAGGTCGCCAAGACCATGCATGCTGCCTTGTGCCTGCATAAACAAAAATATGAATTTTGTTCATTCTGAGAGTTTCCTGTTTAATTATACTAGCAGTTGCAAATGCCGACTTGCTTAGCACTTTTGCATGAAATGACTTGAGTAATGAATTAATACCTCAATGTTTTGTCATGGGGAACTACTCAGCAGAGAACCTGTACAGTGCATTTGACTGACATGACATGAGGAACTGCTTGTGTAAAACACTGGTGACAGTTTTACACAAGCAATTGCATCAGCAATAAAAGCATGTGAAGAAGAAATTGCTTTTATGATGTGCACGAATTACTAGAAGATGTGGAGGTTGAATTAGTAGTTTTTTTGAAAACTGATATGAGAAATGCACCAATGCAGCTGAATAAAACTGTAAGTTTCTGGTCAGTTTTTTATTGTTCCTTACCCTTCTCAATTGTGCTTTCAGGCCATAACAAGCAACACAGCAGAGAGTGGCATTGCAAATGCCTCTAAAGAGTTGGTCTCTGACATTCCCTCTGTCACACCAAGAAAGAAGAAGGTAGGACTCCACATCAAAAGACAACATGTTAGGCTACATGCCAGTTATATGTTCAAATGTTCTTACTTATATTCAAATGTGAAACTGACAAAACTGTTACACTAATATCTGTGTCTCAGAAGAATTCAGTTGCAGTTCTCTTGTTTTGGTGAGGAAGCCTGCCACCAGAATTTGTCATCAAAACGTTTATCATGCTTATTAATGGTCTTTCTAGTAGCCATAGTATTGGCAGCAGTGTGATTTGAGAGTGCAAACTTTGGCAGACAAAATGTCACTCCAGTTACTGTGCTGCTGTGAGAATATTGTTGGGCAATTGTAGTAATATTTTTTTAGTGGTCTCTGCACCATACAGATGACAAAACAATGACCTGTCTAACTTTGTCAGCACAAAGGAATATTTGCCACAGTCTAGTTGATGTTATGTGCATTGTCTTGTAGTCTTGCAACTGTCTTGTAGTAATTTATGTTTTGAGGTCAGTGACAGATTCTGGATCTGTGAAAAGCAAGTGCCAGAAAACAACAATTAGCAGATGTCCATGAATTGAATAGCCACACATCAGATTCAGTTTAGGATGAAGAAAAGCGAGTCCTTAGATCCCTAAACTGTCTGAAGCCATACTGTGTATTGATTAATGTTACACTGATTCTAGCAATGATTAACATTTCTCCTTTTTTGCCACACATTGTCAGTCCCTTGCATGTTGTATATTATTAATTATTGAGGGTTGTTTATAGTATGTTTTATGTTTTTAGAGGTACTTAGCTAGCCAGAATCTGGATCACTGTAAAAGAACACTAATGAGGAAAACATCTGTGAGACTTATCAATGCCAACCCCTCATGTGGGGTGAAGGTTGTGAGTAAATATGTAACTGAATGGAGATTGCACTTCTGATTGCCATCATTGTTGATGGTGATTACTGCCTTTAAAAAATAAAGGTGCTGATAACCACTCCAGACCTTCCTTTAGTTGTTACAGAGAGAGGAGTAAGTGAATGCCATGAGCATAGCCCTGTGTGTAACTGGACACCTACCCACGAGTGTTGCTAGGCTGAGACTGAAGCTGTTGCTAGGCATGATTGCATGACCAGGCATGATGATGTACAGAGGTAGTTTGATGTGCTGTTTGCATGGTGGATAGAGAGATTTGTTTGATCTTCACATGCACTTTCCCCTGAAATGTAGCTGCCCTTGCTTGGAGTTCCTTTGATATGGATTGTTTAAGCTGAGGGTTGTGCAGACATGCTGTGCTAACAGTTAATTTCTAGATTCAGATCGTCAGTGGAAAAACGCTGGTGTGCAGTTATCTGATGAAACAGTGCCTCTGTAAATAAGGACTTTGTGTAGGTCACCCTTTGTCCTCCAGACCTGTCATTGGACCTGAGGATCATTTTACTCCACTTATATCCGATTTGTCAGTATATTTCAGGGAGCTTTAATGATTTGGTCTGAAAAGCCATTCAGTAATCAGTACATGGTTGGCACAGGTCATGTGTTGTTACAATGGAATGCAACTAACTAAATTTAAAAATATTTTAAATTAGTCCAGTCCAGTTAGGGAAATACCATTCAGAGTTTGAGCACAGTGCTCATGTCTCCTCTGGGCCCCCATCACAGGAGCACAGTCTGCTCTCACACAACCTTGACCTCTTTGACCTATGGGGATGTGCAGTGGCAGTTAATATAGAGTTTGACGGCTCGAGCAAACAAATATTATTGTCATCATCATCTTCCTTTTCCTCTTATTTTTCAGCTTCACCATTGAGATGGTAGCAGACTAGCTTGTATAGCTTTCCCTTTGTTTCCTAATCATTGGTCGAACCCTGGGCTTAAAACAGCACATTATCAAATTAGTTAGTGCAAGACCTTTGCAGGAACAGTGTTTTTCTCTTGGCTGCCAGCACTTGCCATGAGTCATAGAAGTCCTAATGGTTTGGTGATCGACTTTGGCAGGGTCTGACCCAAAAAAAGCCACTGAAAGGCAGCGTGTGGATCAGTGTTCTATTTTCTGTGGCTGTCTATGTGAAGCGTTTTGTCTTTACTGTGTTATTTTCTTGTGTATTTTAGATCACAACACATCACTGAGTTGCGAATAGAAATGGAGTGACTTAGTATTTCTTGTTTTCTCTTGACTACTAAGTATCTGAGGCAATGGATGATTCAGGTTTTGATGTCGCTCTGATAAGGGTTCGTTTCTACACCTATTCCGTCAGTCATCAAAACATGCAGCCAGTCTGTGTGGGAAAGGTAAGAGAGTTGTTAGAGACAGGCGCGGAGGTTTTTCTTATTATTCATATTCCTTGCTCAGCCTTCATTTTTCCCTGGATGTGCACTGGTATGTTTTTATAGGTACCCGAGCAAAGGTCATCCTCTTTGATTGCTTGCATGACTGTTGGGCACAGAGTCTTAATGAAAAGTACTTTTTTTCTCTCTCTCTGGCTCTCTCTTTTTCTCTTTCCCTTCATTCTCTCCGTCAGGTGAAGACGCTTAAGAGTGAGATGGCAGGGCAGCAGCGTGTCCTGCCCCAGCCTGCTCTCTCGGCAGGCCTTCCTCACGCCAGACCTCTGCCACTGCCACTGACTCCAGACCCTTGCTCCAGCCCCAGGGCCATATCACCTGCCCTGTTTGCCCAAGACTCTGGCCCTCAGACTCCCACGCTCCTGCAGCCCAAGATGCAGAGCCAGAGCCCCGAGGCCATGGAGCTGGTCTCGGATGGAGGCGGTCTCAGCAGGAGTGTGGAGAACTTGAGCAGGTCAGTGTGTTCCACCTGAGTGGGATGTATCAACATGCTCTAAGGGCAAGATATCGTCTTGTTACATCAAATGGGTCGCCTTTTGTTAAGATGGAACCATGGCAACAAAGGTAACACAACACAATTGAAAATTTGTGATCTGATTCTGACAGACCTAGGTGGTCTTGAAATAGGCTCTATTTTACTTCACAAGCGTTTATCTCCATTTGTCCCGTAATTCATCATCAAATGTGCACATGGTTGAAAGAAACAATATAGCACTTTTTAAATGATAAAATGAACTGCAAGCAGGTGTTTTTAACCCAAGGCTGTCAAATCTTTAGATGGTCATAGGGTAGGCTTTACCGTTTCTGACCTGGTGGAAGTAACAGTATTATTTCGAGTACTTTATGGTTTTATGGTCTCCAATAGTTTATCTCAATTGCCACAATATTTTAAAACAAACATCTCTGATAGCAGTCAGCTTTTACAAGAGGTTGAAATCAGACCTCATAAACACCATGAATCCACCCCCATAACATCTCCTCAGGTTAGGAAAAGAAAATGCATGCTTGTCTCATCTGCATGAAACTGTATGAGAAGTTTTATAACCAAGTTTCACAGTCCAGACATTAAGCTATGCTTACAAAAAACTAAACCAGTGGTCTTCATATGGCCTCAAGCCATGCCATACCTGCCAGTTCCAAATTATCCATGTGTATGTGTGTTGTTATAGTGTTGTAAATACATCCCTACATTTAGGGTTTCTTAGGCCCTCTCTTGGCTGCATTGCACTGGTCCTTCAGTACCTATTATAAGCCACTGAAAGCTGAGCGGGAGCAGGATCGGGTATCGCTCAGAATAGTAGCACCACTTTTGTTTTTTCTTCTTTCTTTCTGTCTTTCAGGGAACTCTCTTTTATATGCTGTGTTCCTCAGCACACTTCTAATCTATGAGTCTGTGTGTGTGTGTGAGGAGTGGCTATCAGAAGGCTACATAGTGATACAGTTAAGGGTAATTTTCTGTGAGGTGTGGCTATCAGAAGGCTACATAGTGATACAGTTAAGGGTAATTTTCTGTGAGGTATTAATTCAGCCCCACTGCCTCAGTGATGTGGTTCTATAAAGGAATGAAAAGTGAAATCTAATAACTCACTGAGAAGAATAGAATGAAAGATCTGAGGTATTCCCTCTTTGCTGAAGTATAAAGTCTTTATAGTATTGTCTAATTTCATCAATGGATCTTTCAAAACATGCAGTAGATGTGAGGTGAGCTGAGCGACAACCCATGTGTGGCGGTGCGAACAGGCTTCTTCAGGGTGTAGTCCACAAACATGCAGTTTCCCCAGTTGTGCAGGCCGATCTGAGTACAAACACCGCCACTATAGAGAGGTAAGGGAGAGGCAACTCCCTGGGGGCAAATACAGAAAAAAACAGCTAGACAGTGTATAGATAAGTTGAGACCAGATAAATACATAAGAAAAATAGTTGCAGAAAAGGACTGATATCATTTTCTTCATTTAGTCCAGGGTATACTATGGTCTGCTAACCATCTACTCAGTTTGTTGGTGATAATAACTCAACAACAGTACTCAGCCATACAGCTAACTGGCTCACCTTTGACTGCCACTGATTGTGTTATAGCTATTAATATGCACAAACAAGCAGTATGTGAACACAGTGACTCTGGGTGGAGTGAGATGTTTGCTGAGCAAACAAATGCTGGAAATGAGCGAATAGAAGGCAACATGCCCTGATCACAGCCTGGGAAAGCCTAAACATAACCTTTCCTGACTGCAACACCAGTATTATCAGGATCTACACGTGAAATGTTTAAATACAATCACTTATTACCCTATAATCCTATAAGCAGCATCACAATCACAGACATTCTTATTTGATTCATTTCACCCTAATTACAGTGTTATTTGTGTAGTCAGCCAGCATAAATCATAACCCAGGATGCTCTGTGATACCTCTGTTATTGGAGAGGAGTAGTAGATGACACATGGAGTGATGTTTAGGGCCACTGGCATTAGTGAGCCCTTGATCACATTAACATGCAATGCTATGCTACGCTACACTATGCTATGCTGTGCAGGGTTGGATTGCACATTCATGTCTTGTGACCTTTAGTCAGGGCTCAGGAAGCAAATCTGGGCTTTCCTACCTCACATAAAACTAGTCTGGTCTCCCTCCTCTGCCCTGGTCTTTCTCTGGTGGAGTGGAGCTCAGATTTAGATCACCGGAGAGAAAAGTCAAGGAGGCTTTATTTTGTTGTTAGTTACCACATGTAAACATATATCATATCATATCATATCATATCATAAATTAGTGAATTCTCACTGCTACACTCCTACACAATTCAATATTTGTGTAACTCTCTACAGTCAAGTCCAAACCAGTCAAGTCCAAACCAGTCAAGTCCGGTGCTGGCCAGTGACAGGCGCCCATCCCAGACATTACCAGCAGTTTATGAATAAGATTGGTGTCTCACGTAGTGGAAAAGCAACCTCAGCGACCTCAAAGCGACCTCACTCTTACGCCCAACTCTGTGTGTACATTTAACAGTGACTTGTCTCTGTTTCATGCCTGCCACTGTTTGTGAAGCTCCAACATAGTGCCACTAATGCTGAATTTGTCCTCTGTAGGCCTGGAGCGCAAGTGTCACAGGAAAGGCAGAGTCAGAGGCCACTGAATACCAACCAAAGACCACTGAATATTGACCAAGATAGAGCAACATAATATGTTACAATGGGAGCAAACGTGAATAGTCCTGGTCTGCATAAGTGGGAACGACACAAAATAAACTTTATAATGATCTTCTGTATCAGTTTATGAGGGCTTGACTCTGGTCTGCATAAATGGAGATTTCCCCCCCTCCCCCTTGAGAAGATAGAACACGGAACTTAACTAACGTTTGTACCTCTCGCTCTGCTTTTACCCTCTCTGGTAATATTGTGTGTTGAATAGCCACACAGCATTAAGCACTGTGGTTATGACAGCGAGCTGGTCACACTGGATGGTGCTGTAAGCTGCTTACTACAACATCAGGACCAGCTTTACCATTGTAGTCTCAATTATTCCATTCATACTCTTCCACAAAAGGCTATTTTTAGTCAGGGTTTGTTGTAGAAACATCACAGGGTGAATTTACACAGCACACAGTAGCATTGGCCTGGTAGACCATTAGCCTGTTGCTACTAGTCTGAGGCATCTACACAGCAAGGTGGTTCATAGTTGTCATGGGAATGATGTAACTCTAGCAATGTAGTGACCACAGATATCAAGATTAAAGATTCAAGATAGTCTTTATTACATCTTATACTACTAGTAGTAGAGTACTATAGTAAACGTCTTGTGGTTTTGCTCTTCAAAAAGAAATAATAGTATGTAACTATTATTTCTATGTTATAACTATTATTTATAACATAATAATAGTATGTTAAGTGTTGAGAGAGAGTGAGTGAGTGAGAGAGAGAGAGTGTGTGTGTGTGTGTGTGTGTGTATGTGAGGGAAAACAATTGACACCCTTTCTTCCTTTTGTCAGTCAGTTACAGAGGGTCATCCTTCACTTGGTTAGAATATAGTACAGTACGCCAATAAGTGATAAACCAGAAAAAGGAAATGAGGATGGAGTATATTAAATCTTACAGACAGTAGTAAATGATGGCATTTTAATTAAACAGATCAGTCTCTCTTATAGAGTACCCAAGATATTTTTGTCTGTTACCACTTTCTGCTATTGGTCCACAGTGGTTAAACTATTGATTTGTCTGGGGCTGGAGAGAAAATTAGAGTAGATTTTGGCAGAGTTCCACTAAGAGGTCTGCATATCTATGAAGCTTTGCAGTTATCTTGCAGTCTCTCCTGCTTTGTTCTATTCCTAATAAAAGGAGCTGCGTCCCTGGGTGGGCTCGAACCACCAACCTTTCGGTTAACAGCCGAACGCGCTAACCGATTGCGCCACAGAGACAGCTGTGAAACTCACTGGAGTACAGTTACACTTTGAGCTGGGGTTGGTACCTGATAGGCACATCCATGACTGCACTGACTTCTGTATATGTTAACCTTGTCTAGTTTTTTGCGTGCTGTTGGTCAAATGGATGTCTGGACCACAGAAAGAGGTGAGCACTTGAGCACAAAATGGTTTTGTTTTTTATGTTTAAACTGGTAAGGAGAACCTTCATTTACAGCTGCTGTGTGGCCATGGTTATGAAACAGATAAGAGTATACACATACCACACACATGCGCACGCACATAACCCCATACAATTCCCACCAAAGCCTTCACACTTTTCATGTAACGTCTGTGTCTCTCTCTCACACACACACACACACACACACACAAATGCATTAACACATATCTAGAGCAATTGACATGTACTGAGCATTTTACATCTTGTCCTTGTTCACATTGACAGAAATACAGAAAATAACTCTGCTTTGCTGGGGCAGTGTGTGCACATGTATTTGACCCCAGTAGCCCAGAGTCTGTACCACAGGTCAAGGTTCCCCTCACTCCAAACTTCCAAACTTAGCATGGCAGTTCCCTGTTTGCAGCAAAAGCTGTACAGCAGTGACTTCATTAGTCTTAGAAGGCCAATGGCATCCCTCCACGGTGACGCTTGTTCTGTGGTGTTGAAACCCCCCGCTTACGTAGGTATGGCACTAACAAGCCAGCTCAGAGAGGCTTACCAGCCATTTGCTGTACTGTACTTTTATTGTACTTACAGTAGAAGCATTCCTGGAATGTGTGGCAAGCCTCATCCTTCTTACCCGGCCTCCTTTTATGGATTTTTAATGCCAAGTGAGAGGTAGAGGGTAAAGGGGGGACACAACCCAGTTTGCCCAGTTTACAAGTTCTCTCTCGGGGTCCATTTCCTGTCCCTGTGGGCCTCATGTTGTGTTCTTCAGAAGTAGTGTCTTAGCTCTGTTTTGGACGCTCTTGTAGGCAGATTCCTGATGTACAAGTAAATAGATGAAACATGTACATGTTTTTTTTTTTTACTCACACAGCTCCCATCTGTTGTGGTTGGTTGTGGTGTATGATCATATCATTCCACAAAATGCGGGATGTGTCCAAATCTGATGTTGGCTGCTGCATTAAACAGAGGTTGATATTTGTTAGTATGGGTCAAACACTGACTATGAAGTACGACACACTTTTTAGGTCACTGTAGATAATATAGTGATTGTGGTGGGGGTCAGAAATTTGGAATGTGAGCACCTTATACATTCCTTACAGGTTAGTTACCTTTGGCTTAAAGCAAGAAACAAGAAAAAACCAACACATGTTAACTAAAACTTTGTGAAAGAGCTTTGTTAATTCCCTTTGTCAGGTGATAGGAAGGAGGGATTTCTGTTTTGTAATTCATGACGGCACACATATTATTTTAATACTTCGGCCAGACTGTGTAACACCACCCACAGCAAGAGGAGAAAAAAAAAAACGCTCTTGTCCGGATTCCCTCTGAATTCAGTAACTTGGTTGTGAAATCTCCCGTTATGTGCCTGGTACTTTAGACCTGTTTTCTTGATAATTCTAGAAAAGGTGAACATGATGATCTTGAAGAAGTTGAAGAAATGTAAACCTAATTCATTATGTTATGGTAATGAGAACAACAATAGGCGAGGAGTGTTATAGAAAGCAACATTATCATCAAACTAAACCAAATATTTGGTTTGCAATTTATACTGTCAACAGAATAGAGCCTATGCTGTATGCAGTGAAGCACGTACACATACACACACACACACACACTTATCCGCTCACTTTCTCTCAAACATGTAAACACACCTTCCGCACAAATAATACACCTTCTCACCCACATTCTTCCAGAGGTGCCATCATGTGATGCTGCCACCATTTTTGAAGTGGGCTTGAACTTTGGCCTTGTTTTCTTGGCTCCTGTGTGAATGGGCCTTACATCCTCTGTGAGGCTGGAGCGCAGAGTCATAGTACACAGGCTGCACCAGTCACCCAAGACCTCCTCCGTCTCCTCTAAGGCCCCACTGGTGTTACAACACAGCCCACTGGAGGAGCTGTATTGACTGCGCTAGTGGCACTGGCCACAGCCAAGAAAATGGGACTCGGATGAATGGGCTGCTCAACAATGCAGCTTAGTTTGGTTAACGCTATTGTTTCACTGCGGCCCTGTGAATGGCTGAAATGTACTAATGCGGATCAATAGGACCCTAAACCCATTTTAAATGCACTGTGTAGAGAATCAATATCCTGCAAAAGAAATAGAGTGAACTGATTCTTTTTTATTTATTTGGGCAAATCTGGGGTTTGTATCTGATTGACAAGCATAGCGGCAGGGAGTGGGGGTGTCACAGTGTTAAGCAGAGAATTAATAAGGAAGTGATGCAGGTATAATGGAATTTGATAACTGAAGTATGCCTGACAAGGTGAAGTCAGTAAACATTGGTGAAATAAAACTGAAAAATATTTCTGATACTTGCTGAAAAATATTATCTGTGACTTCACAGAATCACTGTTTGAAGTGACCATGGCTGGGATTGAGCCATTTGGTAAAATGGTTTGTTTGTTCGTTGGATTTAATCAGTTGCTTAACACCAGTCAGACCGGCTAGCTAGCTTCTGCTTTCAATATCACAAGACAGTTAAGCCCTGTTCATAATAATAATGATAATAACTTGTCTTTTCACATATCAATATTAGCTGATGTTCGCTGTTCCGTTTATGCTGTACCAAATGTTCTCATTCTTTTTCCTACCGATGCCACTCCAGTACTCCAGGCTATCACTCCAGGCATTCACATCTAGTTTTAGTTATATCAGGCAGCTCAGACAGCAAGCTTCCTTCAAAAGTGGAGCTTTTTGACTTGCAAAGATAATTTACTTACACGCATGGTGTGCAGAACCATTTCCACATCTCCTCTTTAAAGCTTTCTGAATTTCCACTTTTATATTAAGTAACCATGTTGAGGTATATTGTGCCAGTGTTCTATCCCTTTGCGTGCGAAATATAAAAATATTTTGTCTGTCCTTGGGATGCTTTGACAAACAGTAGCCCACACATCCTCCAGTAATGATAAACAGCTCAAATACAGCAAGTTGTAAAGATTCATTGTTTCATTGAGTGCTCAAATACGGTGTTTACATAGGCTTCATGTTGGGTCTAACTAGAAGGCCACATGAATCATAGATACGAAGGAAACAACAAGGTGAAGGTTTCTGTTGAGGCTGTTCAGTAAGAGGACATAAACAATTCACTGAGTTTGTGCTTTTTTTCCATAATGGATAGGCACTGCAAAGTTTCAAATCAAGTTCACTCAGTTATTAAATCCACTACCAACACTCATTTTAGTCATACATTTTTGTATTAGCGACTTACAACTTGTCAACTATCAATTGTTCAGGGGTTCAGTGCCTTGCTCAAGGGCACAGTGGTGGCAGCTGGGATTCAAACCCACAGCTTATCAGGCTACTTGCACGCTAGCCAGGTTCCTTAACCACTATGCTACCAGCATTCGACATTTTTCATGTCATGGTTCAAAAGTTCCTGCCATTTCCTGGGGAAATGAACATAATTGTGCTATTGTTGTCCAACATTTTTTGGTAAAATGTTTAGCATTATTTTGCCAAATGTATTTGGCTTAGATGCTATCTGCTAATTCAAGTAGATTTTTACTTTGCCTGACTGATTGCCTGATTGCTGTAGACTCTTATGAAATATCCAATCTGAGTGTCAGTATGTGAAAGTTAAGCAATGCAGACATTAAGTTCCTCTTTCATCATTGCCTAATTTCATCATGTGTCACTGGCAGAATGCCAGTGTGTGTGTATGTGTGCGTGTGCATGCGTGTGTGTTTGTGTGTGTGCACTATATTTTTGCTCTGAGCCTGACTGTATGCCAGACAGAATAATTAGTGGAGACAACCACAACAAAGGCGCTGGACTGTGGCGCTAGGTGCTCATTGTTCCACATACAAAAGGCGTTCTTTTTTTAACACCTCCCCCTCAGTGTTTTGTTTGTTTTGTTTTTTTTTGCTGTACTGTTTTCAGGATCATATGAGAGTTGGAAAGGGGGAAAATTCACCCCAACAACAGCAGGGCTGTTTGGGTCATGACAAAGCCTTATCACACTTTAACCTGTTGTTTGTTTTTACCAACACAGCTCCCTGGATGAGGAGAGACCAATATCCCCATTCTATGTGAGGTAGGCCCACGCTTGCATTATCTGTTTGTTTTTATGTGCCTTGACTTCTATACGTGAATACAGTGTACATTGAAAATAGGGGAGGTGTTAGTATACATGACTGAAAAAAGTAGAAAGTAATTAAAATTAGTAAAGAAGTTATGAACCTTCATGTTATTATTATTGACTCCAAACATGGACAACAGACACTTTGTTAGAAATAACTGCATGATTGATTGCCTGTGGCCAGGAAAGCAACCTGATGCACTTGTGGTGTGCACTTGTGGCATACTCCGTTATGCAACGTTCAATATGGTGTAAAACAGGCAGGAAGTTGTGTGTAATATCAGCAGTTACAGATTTTCACTCTGCAGCTTTGTATGCGTAAGATATAATAGAGGAAGTTGATATTATCCCCTCTGAAAAAAATATGCCTTTCCTAGAACAATTCTTGGCTCTAATCCCAGTCATTAGAGTACTGTGTCACTGGAGTCTGTATAGTCCAGTGAGATCCAGTTCTTTCTACTTCCATCCTCCCACAGTCTTGGATCTGTATGGCCTGATTTCCTGTTTTGGTGATCCATTGCAATATGAGCTCTCTTCATGGTGCCTCGTCCCAAGCACATACACAAACTCCCAGAAATTCTTTTTTACATACACACACACACATACACACACTCAGACACATACACACTATTCGTACACATTCAAACCAGTACACAGTGCCTTGTTGCCTTGAGGCTAAGTCCCAGCCCCAAAATATATACTGTACCTATACTCCTTTCTTCTCCTTCTCTCTAGTTATTTCCCTTCTACCCTCCCAGTGTTCTGGTCAGTTTGGGCCATGTGCCTACTTGCCTTTAGTCACATCCACATTTCAAAAGGCTGAAAAACAGACTAATCCACTTCCAGTCTGGAGGGGAAGGGCCCCAGACCAGACCAGAGCAGATCAGCACACCTCTTGATCATAATAAGCGTGTTGACAGAAGAAGTGAGCGTTCCCAATCCAACCTTAAAGACTGACTTCATAGTGGCGTAACATGGCTGGGATTACCTGAATTCCTCATTCCGTGGACTTGGACTGAACTGCTGACGTATATATTCTGTAACTTGGCGTCTGGTAGTGTGAGGCAACTTGGGAGAACAGGGAATAGTATGTCCCTAAGACTAGGTGTGTTTCTGTTTTGATTTTTGATTTTGATTTTCATTTAATGTTTTTCATGTCTTGCTTTCACCCATTTGCAGTGTTTTTTTTGTTTTTGTTTTTTTCATTCTATTTTTGCCTTCGGCTCCCTGTAGAGTGAATACGTGAGCACGTGCACGTCTGGATGCAGGTGCCAAGTGTTATGTGTGCGTGCATGCGTGGTTGTTGTGGGTTAATGACAATGTATTACTTTCCTTCCTTAGGATTTATTGAGAATCTGTCAGCAAGTATGTGGAAATGCTCGTGTTGCAAACCACAACAGAGCTTAATATCTTGTTTAGGGGACTCGGGAACCTTTTAAACTAGGAGAGCCATAAATGACATTTTTTTTTCATTTAGCCTAGAGAGCCGTACTAACTAATTTCATATAGATTCAGCTTGTGTTTTCATGTAAGTATTATCTCAGGATTATATATTACATTAGCCAATGAGCCATAATTGTTAGAATAATTTGAAAACTGAGTCACTAATTTACTAATATAAATATAAATAATTCACTAATTATTCCCTTTTATTTGCAAAAGATTGTTCTTGCGCATGCACAATGCGTCACATGAAGCACATCTTTCAATTTCAATCTAAGAAAAGGCTATCTGTGAGAGAAATGGACCACAGAATCCTGCACAGCCCAAACACGACATTGGAATTCTATGTATGTTCTATCTTTTATTGTCTATGGCTTTTTCCTGTGATCAGCTGATTTCGATAGAGCGGGCAAAACCTCTAACTCTTCAAAAGGTTGCCTGTTCACTCATTCAGAATGAATGGTAGACTTGATATTTTCTTCCTTCCTTTGAGATTCTTTTTATAAGATCTAATGGTATAAGTGTGAATCGCTAAATTATCGTTACCAGATGGAAACAGTGGAGATTAACTTGCGTTCAAAGTTGAGGCGACATCAATTTATGTTGGTCACGTGGTGCAAGTCAATGAAGAGTGAAAGTTTAGGCGTTGTCTGGGTGAACTAGGTGACTAGAAATATTAATCAGTACGTCATATATCCAATGGACATTGTTAGGCCTTAACTCCCACGTTTTTAACCTATGGTGTTGGAAATCTCTGCATATGCTCAAACTACGTAAACATGGGGGACAACAGCGTAAGATGAGCCAGCCTTTTTTTTTCTTGGAAACCATAACAAAATAAATCATGTAGGACTTTTAGGACCATGAAGAAAGGGAAGGACATGGCAAATATGATAAGAAAAATATTGCTATGTGTAAAAATAGCCTATGTTTTTTTCACTCAAAGTGATTTAGAGAAAACCTGAATAGAACAATATTCAGATGGATTACATCTCAATTTTGCCCTCATAATATTATGGCTGAACAAAATCATGAACGTGAGTCTAACTTGTTAGGGGCATTTTTGTTGGTGGTTGAAATGAGCATTCCTTTTTTGTAGGGGCATTAGTGTTGGTGGTTGAATTGAGCATTCAAGTTCAGGGTCATGTTGGCGATGATGGTGGCGGACCAGCTCACTCATTGTAAAATAAAAAATGCAGATATCTCCATGAATCAATATACAATAAAAAAAACAGCCATACAGTAAGCTGGCTCCACCCCTCAACTACTGTGTACCTTGTCTGGCCAGTCTTTATCTTAACCAAGGATCTATTACTAGTGTTTTTGTTTGCAGTAAGTCAACCTAAAGGACATGCAGTGGAGTCGCTACTTGGTTACTGTGGTTCAAAGTTACTTTGAAAGGGTACACTTTCCATCATTTGTCATTTTTCTCTTCCTGTATCAGATTAGTAGGGCGACCTATTCAGTACTATGACCGATTTCTGAAAATCTTGTTTACTCCCTCCCATGCTTTCTAGCCATATCATTAGAATGCCCTGACCCATTTTGATGAGGATACTTGACTGACTGTCCTCCAAGTACTGACCTACTAGTCTTACTGCTACTGTATACAGAGGCACTGTAGAGAACCTCTAGGATTAATTTGGGTTAGTGTAGCACCCGTTCTTGGTTCGTTGGTGGTGGTCTCTAAGTAGGCCATAGCAAATGTATATCTGTGTCATGGCCAATTTGGATACTGTATTGAGTTTTCCTCATTAGTTTGTTTGTGAACACACCCTTGCTGTGATAGTAGTAGCATCCACTTAGCCCTGTCATGAAGGATGTGTGTTTCGAGAGGATTTGTGGAATCATAGAAGAGTCTTACTTCCCTTGACAACATCTGTACAGTTGCAGATATGTAATGTAATGACAGTTATGTAATGTTTAAGGGCCATTATCATGAGTATGGCTCTGTAATGCTCCCCACTTCAGCAATAACACAATGAGTCTATTTTCAATTTGGATTGCACTGGCACTCTTTTCAAGGCAGCCTTGATGATAGAGCTATATCTCTACACACAGACACACACACAGACAGACAAACACACAGACACAAACACACTTACGCATGCACAAACACATACACAGACACAAACACAGACATACACAACCAGACCCATAGAAATGCCACTGTTGCTCTATCTATGTATCTCTGACTCACCACCCACCATCCCTATATCTTTCTTCTGCCTTTACTCCTCCCTATTCTTCTCTCCCCTGCCTCCCTATCTGCTTCACTTCTCCACCTCCTCCTTACATTCATGTCTCCACCTAACACTTTTTTCCCCTCTCCTCCTCTTCCTCTCCTGCTCTTTCCTGCTTTCCTTTCTCCTTCTGTCGCTCTCCTTTTCTTGTTCTCTCCGTCCCACTCTCTTGCCATTTGGCTCTCTGTCTGTTTGTATGTCATGGCCTCCTTTCTTTAGTTAAGAGCGTAAGACACTTCTTGCCACTGTCCTTCTCACACTCCCCCCACTCCCACCCCCTGCCATCAGTGCCAGAGCTGACCAACCCCTTAGTGGAAACCGGAGAGGCCTACAGTGTTCCAAGGAACATGACTCAAATGTCTAATGCTGACTCTCACTGTGATCTGGTAACTGAGGCCCTCATCCTGGTACTAGTGTGATTTCAGGTTTGTCTTACTGACAACCATAGCTGCACGCTTCCTGTCTGCCGGACAGTGGCCTCTCCGGGAACGTTGTTCCGATAACAGTCTAAATATGGACAAGGCAAAGACACAACAGAAGATAGTGTTCCAAATATGAACAGTAAGTGCCAGAGCACTTGGGTATAACACCCTCACACAGAGGGCATTACAGTAAGTTCCTGATTTAGTTAAGGGAAAGTGAGTCATTGTCTCGGTTTGTGTTTTTAGTTTTCAAAACATATTGAAGATTAATCCTTGTCCTGATTTGAGCCAACACAGATCTACTCTTTGTGACAGTAGTGGAGCAGGTGGTAGAGAAGGCATTGTGCAACCATAGGGTTGCAGGTTCAAAGATGTAAGACATGGTGCTTTGAATGCTTGGAGTAGTAGAACAGGGCAGACATAATTGAAGTGTCATTTACAGTTTTTTTTAACAAATGCTTGCTATCCGAAATGAATAAGCCATAACCAAATTTTTCACCACAGACCTTAAAGTTGACTGGTATTTACCACTTTTATGCCAAGCAGCATGGACTTGCAATGGCAGGCTTAGTTATTGAATCTGGGTCATCAGATTGTTGATAGAATCATTGCCTTTAACATCAACCAAACTCACAGGTGTCTCAGCACATCTCACTATCAGATGTTTGAGAACAGAAAATAGTCATTAAAAGGGCCATTCAGACTGAACTCAACTCCAAGTGGTGAAATTTAATTGTTTTTCTATGGAACAATGCATCATGACTGTTGCTGTGCGCCTCGTTGAATATGAGCGAGGCTCAGGATGAAAAAAAAACAAGGTGGCCAAAAACAGGGAGTTAGCTGTTTAGACAAATTTATGCTGTCATAGCAACAAGATGTACATAATTAGTTTCAACCTTGCAAGTTTTTGTCACTCACTACTTTAAAACACCCAGGTTTTTGGAGGTGAAAACCATGTTTGATCTGAACAGCGTGTTGGAACAGCGGAACAGGGAATGATTTCCACTTGTGTTCCATATCTTGATGAAATGTAGGAGTCCCCTCAATCACACGTCTGGAAATTTATAAAACATTTTACAGACATACTCATTACTAGCAACAGTAATGGAACACCATGAAATAGTGCAGGGTGCTAATGGTGCTCACCTAGCTGGAGGACAGAGGAAAGGTTAGTTAGGTAAGGTACTGTTAACTGCTCTGGGCATCAGGCCTGGGAGTAGATAGAGTGTTAATGATTCTTACCTCAGCACTTTTTTACAGTAATCAAAACCATTGCCCTGTCTCAATGTCATCTGTCAGATTCATTACACATGAAGCCATCTTGGGCGACTAACCTTTACATACTGAATGAAAGCCATGCCTATTTTTGGAAATCCTGCCTTGTCAGCTGGACATTATTTCACCACTCTTGTTGTCCTAAACTTTATTCCTCTTTACCTCATCACTACCACTCTGCCCTTCCTTTCATGTGGTTGTGATTTCTTTGCGTGGTCGTTGTCACCTTGATCTTGTCAGCCAGTACACATCATCTTGGCCTCTTCTGAACTTTGTTTTCTTTTTCTTCACGATGCCTTTTTCACAATCTGCCCTCTTTTCCTAGTCTTGTGAAGTCATATTTCATCTGAATGTCACTCTTGTTGCTGTCTGCATCTCATCTGTTGCCTTTTCACCAGGCCTCATCAAAGCCGTGGTGTCACTGTCAACATCAGTGTTTATGGAGAATCAATCCCGGGGTCACCCCTGTTCTCTCACACATGGAACTTCCTCATAAAAAAAGGGTCAATGGCTGATTAGTATTTACAGATTTATTTAAGGGCATTCCATGGTACACCATAAGAATGTGGTGTGCTGTTGATGTCATGATTGTTTTCCAAGTACAAATGTGCAAAAATAGTCTGAATATTTTCAGCAAGGCAAAAAGTAAGTAGTAAGTATGCAAGTAAGTGGATATGCAGATCACTTGACTTGAGTAGTGTACTAGTTTCCCTGTTCAAGAGAAGCAGGTTGAGGTGCTAAGTAAGGGTCAGCCTGTGTTTAGACATCAGACTTGTAGTCATAAATCAATGGAGGCAGACATGTGTTCAAGTGTATTACAAGGCATACCATGGTATTACATGGTTGTTACTGAAAATATGCCTTCTTTGAAGAACTCATAGAGATCAGGCACCCAGGAGACTTACAGGAACGAGGAAAAAAATCAGTGTTTACTCTCCTGTGTGTATGAAATATCAAGTTGGATTCAGGTGTCCAGACATTATCTTCTCTGTTGAGTATTGGTCGATCGCTCAAGAGCATTGATAGCCTTTTTTAGGTCATGAGTTCAAATTCCAAACAGCCCCTTGCACTTATAACACGTGACTTCACTGTTTGGAGTGAGTCATAACAAGGAGAGCCTGTTCAATCAGGGTAATTCAATGTCCATTAAGTGTGACTGGACAGAGAAAAGTACACCACATTGGTACAAGACTAGGTCAGTTAGAACACAGCTGGCCAGACAGGTGTTTGAAAGCCCCACTCAAAAGTGTACACATGTGCACCTGCTTGCTTCTCAGATGTCTGGATTTATAATCTTTGTGTGGGTGCATACTGTTGAGTATGTGTGTGTGTGTGTGTGTTTGCCTATCTGCTTATATGTGTACTGTATGTGTGTATCTGTCTGTCTTCTTGTGTGTGTGCGTGTCTGCTTGTGCACATGTGTGTCTGTGTGTGTGTGTGTTTGGATGTGTGTAGACAACAACATAGCACATGTGCAGATTCCATCTCCTGTTACTGTATGTCTGAGCATGTAGGTGCAATGCCCACCCACCCGTGGATTTGTTGCCAGTGATCTGACATAGCTTCTGATTGGAAGACGCAAGTGTTATGCAGAGCAATCACTCATATCCTATCTCCTCCCTCTCTCTCCCTATCACACACACAGATACACACACACAAGCAGACAGAGGGAGATACACACACACACACACACACACACACACACACAGGCTACCTAAGTGAAAGAGGTTGATGAGTTCATGTGGGTCTATGTGAGGTTTAGCATGGAGCTGAATGACAATGACAAAGATTCTTTTGGAGACTGACCAAATTGACTGATGTTAAAACTGTCAACAGGGGCTTAATTTGCCCACTCACTATATGTACTGCATGCAGCCTGTCTAACCGCCCCCACCCCCTTCTGTTCTGTTCCTCTTTGTCTCTTCCTGTCGCCAGCTCTCAGATCTCTCCAGATAATTGCAGACCTGACCTTGCACAGTAAGTATCAAACTTGTTTTAAGGGACATTAATTAAGTCAGACTACTCATAATCACGGGCCACGTCTCTCAAATCAAAGGCGTCTGTATTCTATCAGAGCTCAGAATGGCTAGTGTGAGTGCACATGTGAACGACTAGTGAAAGGCAGTCGTCCTCGCTCCTGAGGAAAGGGAAGGCCAGTGTCATTCCTGTTGTGTTCTTCATCTTTCTACCCTCTTCCTCATCTCTCCCCTTTGCTCTCTGCACTCTAGATTTCTGGAGAGGACCATTCGCTCTGCGGTTGAGCAGCACTTATTTGATGTGCACATGCATGCGAGTCAAAGTTCAGAGGACCCTGACTTGAGTGGTCAACTGGCGTCTCCCGTGACAACAGCCCGTCAGAGACGACGTCAGCAGCGAGAGTTTGAGGAAGCCCAAAGACAGCGAGACAGGTGGCGCGTGTGTGTGTGTGTGTGTGTGTGTGTGTGTGTGTAGGTTTTCAACTTGATGTTATCACCAGTGTTGTGGCGTAGTGTGACAGATAAAATGCCTACAGAAACACGAGGCCACCTGAGTGTCTGGATGTAGGCCGTGTCCTTCGGCATGCGCTGGGTTGTTGTCCAAAACAGACCAGTGCAAAGACCAGTGTTTACCCATTTCACATCTCATCTCTGTATCTGTGTGAAATTTCAGGGAAACTTGTGTGTTTGTGTACATGTGTGTACCTCAGTGGCTTACTAATCCTTGCTGATAGACCTCAGGGAGGCTGTCCAAGCCCACACTGAAAACAATGGATTAAGCGGGAAGTGTTGCTGGTCTCAGTAGTACACTTTGGTCAAAACAGAATTAGGGAGGGGGGGCACATTGTTGTGTTTTGATATTTTGGATGTTTTTTTTTCTTTCTCCTTCTCGAGTATTTATATGTGGTAGTGACACCAGGGTGATGCGGTCACTACACTGTGCCCTTAGGAGTCCATCCTCCAGGGATACGCTTGCAGAGCAGTGGCAAAAAGGAATAAGATAAATATTTCCTGATGACTTCCTTCCGTGCCGTGATCTGAAAAGCAGAACTCTTTCTCTCTGTCTCTCTCTCTGTCTATCTGCATCTCTCTCTCTTGCTCCAGGGAAGGCATCAACAAGGAGAACAATCCCTCGATAGGAGTTATCAATAGCAGCAGTGTCAGAGAGGACTGCGTGGGACACGCACACGCGCGCACACACGCACACACGCACACCCAGAGACACTCGGCGGACAGGCCTCGACACAGGAAGAGCAAACACGCCGTTCCCACACTGGCTGAACTCAGGGACAACCAGGACTCCCCTTTGGTGAGTGTCATAGCCCATGCTTTTGCTTTGGAATGATTCAGCCAAATGTGGGTTCTCTCCATCTGTCTGCCTCTCCTCTCCTACCTCCCTCCCCTCCCTTCCCCTCTCTCCCTTTCTCTCTCCTGCTCTCAGTCTCATCTATCTCTGTTTCCCTCTGCCTCTTGTGCTCTCTTCCTCTCTCTCTCTTTCTCTCTTTCTTTCTCTCAGTCACTTTCTTCGTCCATATCTGCTGCCTCTAATTTAATTGACCCTGATCAAGTCCATGTTTTTCCTCCTTGTCCTTGCCTTAGTTGCTCTCTTGTTTTTGTGCCCTCCCTATCTCTGTCTCTTGCTAGTTTATTGACAGTCTCAGTAAGATGCAGATCAGTCTGCTAGACAGAAGGTGTGCAGCTCCTCCACTCCTGAATACAGGACAGGCCTACTCACAGAATAAAAAATAACACGCATTGTCCAGACAGTGGGCTTTATTATGGTGCTTCTCTGGCCCACTTATATTTCAGCAGCAACCTCTGACTCATTCATATGCCCACAGGACAAATTTAGAGGCATTTATGACACTGTCTTGAGTTCAGGATAGGCCATATTGTTGTGGAATTCTCAGTGAAACAGACTACCGTTGCTGTTATTCTCAGACAAAATAAAGCAAGATTGTTTATAACCAAGCTGTGTTTGGTAAGGAGAGCAATACAAACTGCGAGTTTGGTTAGACTAATGTGTTTAGATGTTCTGTTTGCCTGCTGTGTTGAGTGCTGAGAGGCTTATTTTGAGAGGACGGCCGCTGAACACTAAAGTTCAGCCCTGAAAACCTTTTTCTGGGAATTTCCCCCTGTGAGTTTGTGCTGGCAAAACCAAACTTCTGTTTTGTTTTTGTTTGGGGTGTTTACATGCGTATGTGTGGGTGTGTATTTTTAAACCCCTGCTCCTAATGGCTGGGACCAGTGCCAAGCAATTGGTGGCAGGGCAGTTTCCTTTTGGAAGGTGGATTGAGTTGATAGGGGAGAGTGGGTGGTTGGGGGAGTGGAGGGCTAAAAAGGCAGAGACGGGAAGAGAGGGACGTGGGCAGACAGAGAGAGGGAGTTGAGAAGGCTTTCTGTCCTAATAGAAGTATACTGGTGATAACTCTGTGTGTATGTATGTGTGTGTGTGTGTGTGTGTTCTGCGTTGCGTCATGTGGAGCCAAGCAGGGCTGTGGAACATGGTGAATTGTGGAATAGTGTAATGGCACCTCAATTAGCCAAAGCTTTTATCTTGATTCAGACAGCCCCCAGCCAATGTTTTTCTCCACCACACAGACATGGGTTTCTATGGTGCTCCAGCACGAAGTGGCCACAGCACTAAAAGATGCACTCTCCATGTGCTCATAAGCAATTACAGATACACACACACACACACACACATACACACACACACTCACACATACACACACAGAATGTAAAAGAGATGCTCTCTCCATGTGCTCGTAAGCAATTACAGATACACACACACAGATTCACACATACACACACAGAATGTAAAAGAGATACACTCTCCATGTTCTCAAAAGCAACAACTCACAAAAGACATGCACACACACACACACACACACACACACACACACACACACACACACACACACACAGTGGTAAAGAGATGCACTATTCATGTGTGCGCAAACAAACAGACGTATGTGTGGCCTGAAAGAACAAAAGGCTCCTGACCGGTTCATTAAAAAGGACTCAATAGAGTGGTGCAAGGACATCTAAATTAAGGTACAAAAGAAAAACAAAACAAACAAACAAAAAACAAATAAAAACAAGGATTGACCTCAAGTACATGATGCTTTAAAAGCCCCTAGAGCTCCTCAGATATGGCAGGAAGTGCTCCAGAACACATGGTGTTCTCTAATGTTCATTATTCCCCTCCCAAGCCTTCATCCTGTGGCTTTGCCAAGAGGACTCTCAGGCCCAGCTAGAGATATGGAGAGCTGCTCCACACGGCACATGCATTTGAAGCAGCAGCGGTTGGCCACACACAGCAGTTGGCCACACACTCTGCAGGAAATCATGTCTTGAAAAGACTGTTGCTAAAAGGACATGACTTGCACGTTTCTTTCTTGCACTGGAAGTCTGTGTGTATGTGTGTGTGGCGGGGGGTGCATGTGATTTTGCATGTGATATTATGATAGGTACATTTTGGCTTTTAGATGTGCTGTTCATGTCTCTGGGAATCGTGAGGCCCCAGACTAGATGAGCTAGGCGAAGTAACAAGTGGAGCCAGCAGACCGAGACATCGGAGCTAATCTAGATTTCACTAAACTGCTAAACTGCTCATCAAGGCAGGTCTCTAAGAACGTGGTAACTATGTTTGCCTGCTTGTCAGTGGCATTGCGAACATCGTGTACCTCTAAATCACATCTCTGATATTCGCTCCTATATTGCCCCTGATCAGGAGCCTAGCGAGTAGTTACCCTATAACTTGGCGACAGGGGTCTGACCCTGATGAAGCCCTAGCTGGGTCCCTGGAGCTGGGCTTTTTTCCTGCCATTGCTTACATAACATCCCAGGGGGACACCTGACACTCTGACACACATCTGATAGTGGGGGGTGCAGCTGACTGATGAGCCCCCCCCCTTCTTCAAACCCCTAGACTGTAGCAGAAACATTGCCCGGTGTGACTGGGGTTGTCTGATGCAACCGGGGCAACTCTCAAAACATTTAAGAGCATCAGTCCTATGGAGACCCCAGTAACCTTTACCAGACTATTTATGCAATGTATTAATATAGTGTGCAGACTCACTTTCAGGGACACTTCTGTTTGTGTGTTTGTGTGTGTGTGTGTGTGTGTGTGTGTGTGTGTGTGTAAATTTGTGTGCATGTGGTTGTTGGATTTTTCCCATGAATGCTATCCCATTTGTTGATGAGCGGAAAAATTTGTAATAATACATGGCTTACTTGGCTAAAGTGTGAAGTGTTATGTGCGGCTGCACAAGTGATATTTATAACAGGGTAATCTCACACACACACACACAGAATGGAAACTCTTCTAAAGCTTGTGCCACCGTGGAACTTCTCCTACCTCTGTATAGAATTGCAATTCACCTCTGAGCTCCTCTCTTGATTTTCCTAATATAATCATCTTTTCAGTCACATTAAAGAGGGAGAGAAAAGAAGTCTCATTCAAGTTAAAACTCTCTTTCCTCAGCTGGGCAAGTGAATTATTCCCAAACATGGTTAAAGAATTAGTCCTAATTGAATATGAAGAATAAATAGAATTATGCAACTACGTCAGCAATATGTTACCTTTTCGCCTTTGCCATTGTAGATGTCCCACTTTTCTAGTGTGGTTGAGTTCATCTCACTGTCATTTTTCCCTTTTTTCTCTCCTCCTGTTGTTGTCCAAGGAATGTTCGAAAGTTTCAAAGGCGGATGACCAGACACTGACAGAGAGCATGCAATATACAAAAGACTGGTAAGTACTTTATAAAGCTCTCATTATGTTGGTGTTCACAAGCTCCATGCAAAAACGAGACATGCAAAAACGTAAACAAAACAAAAGATTCTATAATTTGGCCATACAAGACTGCACCTTGCAGCCTAATTGTTGTGTGGGATGCAAAGGAATGTGGCTAAGCATAACACATTCTTTTGTTCTTTTGGTAAACTAACCTGTCATCGATCCCCCACATAGCATCTATCCATCAAATTTCAAATCTGTAAACAGAGGAGATGTAAAACGCAAGAGATGTGCAGTGCAGCCGGAGATATAGGTGTAAAAACTGGTACATACTTTGATCAAAGTAAAGCCCTCAACACAATCACTACATTGTGTTGGCCCTCTAATACCCTGGATTCCACTATCTTATCAGATGGAGCTATTTATGATAGCTTAGGAAAGGCACATTCTCTGCAAGGTTGGGACTCCATTGTTGGCTTGTACGCTGTGCCTTCAACCACTCTAATGGCATCCTGAGAGCTGTGGCCCTCAGAAATGACTGGACACCTAAATGGCATAATGTTTCCTTCTTCTCTTCACAGGGATGAACCACACCGAGAGCCAGACAGCAGCTCAGCACAGGTGAGAGTTCACCTCTGGTTTTGGTGTGTTGTGTTGCTTGCCTTGTGCCTAGATGCATCCTGTTCACTGTTGTCTGTGATTCATTCATTGCTGATTTTGTTTCCATTCACATATTTTCATTTTTCTAAATGTGTGAATTTAGCACATGCTGTATCTGCAAAAAATCAGCTTGTGGTAAACACCCAAAAGCAATGCAGTTATGACATAAAATTGTGCTGTAGAAGAAGCAAGAGTGCTCTTTCCGTTCTCTGCTCTTGTTTTCATTGTCATGTGAGGCTGGTGGCCAGAAATATTTTGCCTGTTCTCCGCCACCTCCTCTCTTGTGGCTGTTTGGGCCATCAAGAAACACTGTTTCAGCATTGTCTGTGAGGGAAGAAAATGAAGAGTGCCAACGAGAGCATCGACCACCAGCGCAGTTTTGCGCTTGTGGTCAAAAAAGAGTCCAAAAGTGGCCCAGCGCTCGCTGCATTAGTCATGTTTCATGGCGTTGCTGGAGATAGCTGTAATTTGCTCAACAGATGCCATTCCCAGGCTCTACCGCTGAGTGTCAAACAGTAACCCACACAGCAGACCCGGTGTGAGCAGGCGGCCAGCAGCCTCTAACTCGTCTCTTGGCCGAGGTGTTCACCTCTGACACACATTCTCTGCTTGAAAGGGGCGCGGCGCTCTCCAAAAACAAAATTTGACTGAGTCGCCTCCAACCGGTCCATTGTTTTTCGATTTGAACATCCTGGTGCCTCGGAACCAGAATAGTGGAAGTGTGCCAGTGCCGATCATGCTTGTATGTGTGTGTGTGTGCATGTGTGTGCATGTGTGTCTGTGTGTGTGTGTGTGCGTGTGTGTGTGTGTACGCATGTGTGTGTGTATGTTCAAAACTCTGTGTGCCTGTGTTGTGTGGCTGTTAAAGTGGCTGTTTACATGGTTTGTTTCTGTGAGCATGAAGGTTATTGTGTCTGTGCTTGCAAATGTATGCTTGTTTGTGTGTGTGTGTATGTGTGTGTGCGTGGGTATGTGTATGTGTGTGTGCGTGTCTGTGTGCCTGTGTCTAAATGTGGACATTCATATGTCTGTGTGTGTCTGTGTAAGAATTTACTGTGACACTGTGTCTGGCTCCAGAATGAAATCTCCGGCGCAGGTTCCCCAGATGGCCGGGGTTACATTCCTCCTTCCTTCACCACTGACTCAGGCTGGCGCTGCCATGCCATCTGCTACAGCAGCGCAGCGTCAGCGGGTGATCCTTAAATCTGATCCCTAAATCCACCTTCTCCATCCTGTCCACTCTAATTGTGCTTGTCAGGCCTTCTGCATAGTTCATACCCGACAGAGCATTTCAGTAATTAGCTGCCATTAATGAGATGCTTGGCTTCAATCCTTTGAAAGGAAAAGGGCTGGGAAACTAGTATGCTTAATGAGACAGTCATCATATTTAAGCACACAAACAGGCATAATCGTAGTCTTAGATTTGGTCATACAGTTGTTTTACAAGATTGCTGTTTAAGTTGTTTATCTCCACTGGATTGGTTTAATTGTTGTGTTGGTGAGATTCTGTTTCATTTCTGGTCCTTTCCATGGGGAATGAGAAAAGCATCAGTGCTTGTGACCTTACTACAGAAAGATACCCCTGAAGAAACATGCAAGCACACACGCACACGCACACACACACAAGTTCCTCATGCATAGGCAGTCCTACTGTATCAGTGTGTCATGCCACACGCATGGTCCAGTAACCAGATCACATGCTCCAGTGGCTGGAACACTCTGTCCCATACTACACCATACATACAGAGGCTGATAGGCCGCCTCCCCTGTCCCCCTTCAGACATGCTGCCTCACAACTCCATCAGGCAGCAGACTGACTTCAACACCCATCTCTCTCCCAAGTGTACCAAACGCTGGGGAACAATTCAGAGCTTCAGCCTTTAGTCGTGAAAAAGGCGAGCAAATCAAGTATAGCTTGCACAGAAGTGTTTGTGATGCTGTCATGAATGAGTTACTTTAAGAGTGACTTTGGAATTGTATTCACTAAAGACACTGTAAACCAAGAAATTCTGATATTTAGGGATGAGTTTGTTTGGGCAGTGTGTGCATTTGTTTGCACCTGCAGATTGTTTAGACTGATAATCTCAGAACTCATAGGTGTAATTACTAACATTCATGAATGTCGACCCAATTTCGACCCAAAAAGTCAAATGTGTCCAAAATCTGTGGCCTCTACCTTGTAGTCAGCACAAAGTTGACACGTGGGATGATATATCCTGCATTTCAGTGGCATCAAGCACCCCAGGCAAAGTCTCATCCCTTTTAATCCTGTGTATGTGTGTGTGTGTGTGTCTGCGCGCGTGTGTGTGTGTGTCTGTGTTTGCATATGTATGTCCTGAGCACGAGATAATACAGCAGTATTAGGGCAGACCCCCACAGAGAAGCTATTCTACGCATGACCAGCAGAGATTATGTAACTGGGCAGAAATGGACAAACCTCAAGCAGCTTTTGGCTTTACCACACAGCAGTGGGGATGCCTGCAGACCCCTTAAAGGAGCCTCACAAGACAGTAATTGGTCGTCTTGTGTCCATACCGATTGCACAAATTAGAGCACAGAGGTAGCTTATTAGGTTTGCTCTACGCCTATTCAAAATGAAGACCGAAACTTCAGTGATTAATGACTACCATATAACTTAGTGTTATCCATGCTGGATTTGAACATCATGACTTTACCATGCCATAGCTTGACCTAAACAGAGATGATGATGAATGATTTGCTAAATGACCTCAAGTCCCAGTCGTTTGCCTGCACAGATGAAACATTTAAGTGATCTAAAGCCAGTCATACATGACACAAACAGCTACTGTTAATGGGTAATCCATTTTCAGCCTAGTTCACGTCACTGCAATCATCTGATTAATTAGTTTTCACTGAGGTGTGATTGACACTGTGATTGCATCCGGGCCAGTTTAACCTGTGACTTGGATTGAGTGTAAGATTGGTGAAATGGGGTCTGTCTGTTGTGTGTGTGTGTGTGTCCTTGTGTAGTCATTGACAGGTTTCTGGGACATGCGTCACGTGAACTTTGCCTAAGGAGCTCATTAAAGTCAAATGGCCTTCATTGTTCTCATTCAGCAAGTACTAATGATTTGTTCAAAAGAAGCCTGTTTGTTGTTGTTTTGTTGTGTCTTATATAGGTGTGTGAATGTGTTTAGTGTTTTTCTGTGATCTCATGGATGTGTTCAGTGTTGTCATGTGATCTCATGGATAGTTTTACTCCTACCATTTGATGAAGCATGTTTGTTTTTATGTTTGTTTTGGTAAATTTCCATGTGAGTGCATAGAGTATGTCAGTGTACAGTGTGTTTTTAACTGGAGCCAAATACCATGTTCATGTAAACAGTCAAAGTAAACACTGCCACTATTTAGCAGGAAAGGAAATTTCCGTAGCTACAGTGTGAGTGTGCGTTTGTGTGTGTGTGTGTGTGCCAGAGCAGATGCTGTGAGGCATAGCTCTACTTCAAAGAACTGCGATCCACATGAAGAGTCAGGCAGTTGACAGCTGGAGCCAACAGCTTGCGTTTCCATCTCTGTAGCAGTGATTGTTCATGTCACAAACTGCTCCTTGCATAAAGTGGCCAAAGCACAGACGTAGAAGGAGAGGGCACCCAGCTGGAATCACTGTGGATCACGTTAAAGATTACACTCAGAGTTGTAAATATAGTAGGAGTCTATGCCAGAGATGGGTGTTACTCACAGGCAGAGCAATACCATGCCCACTGGCATAACAATAGTAAAATGACATGACTGGATTCATTGTAAATACCAGGTGGTTTACGTCTGTTGCCAGATAGCATTTGGTGTACAGTTGGGTTAATAATAGCAGTGGTAGTCACAGTGGTTTTGAGCCAGTAACAAACTGTAATTGGAGTTTGCAGTCATGGGTCCAGGCAAGTGGGAGAGTTGTCAGTTGCCAGGGTGAGGTTGGGTCGGCTTTAAGAGTGACTTGTGATTTGCTTCCAGCAGGTAATGCTCTGATCTGATCTGATCCAAAAATAGCCTCCCCGCACCCCCCATCCCCATCCCCATCCCCATCCCATGGCCCATGCAGCACAGGCAGAAGCGTGAGCCAGCATGGTCAGGGTTTAACTCTGAGTCCTGGCTGTGAGCATACCCTGCCTGCATTACCAGATAGACAGACTGAGGGAGAGAAAAAGAGGGAAAGAAGGGAAACAACAGACAGAATAAAATATTAATGAATAACAAAGATGAAAAATAACAACACTGGTGAGTGCTCAGTGCATAGCAAACAGTTTTACAGATAGTTACATTTCTTTGTTTTCTTTTTCATGTAGTATAGTGATTGATGAGCAATGTTTGTGAGAGAAAGAACTGGTTGGTCTGGCGTCAGTGAGCAGGACATCCGTGCAATCCTGCCTGCGTGCTTTGCGTGCTCTGCCTGGCTGCTGGCTCTCCCCATGTCTCCTCCCCCTCCCCCTCTCCCTCTCCCTCTCCCTTCCCTTCCCTTCCCTTCCCTTCTGCCTCGCACTAGTGAGACAAACAACTCTGAAGGTGCACTGAAGCAGGGAGTATAGACAGATTTGAAGAGATAGAGAGAGAGAGAGTAGGAAAAGAATAAAAACACCAACAGACATGCGCAGATTGTCATAGGCATGCATACACACACACACACACACATACATGCAAATATATACACACACACACACACACACACACGTACACACACAACAGATGGGGAGTGTAGAGAGGGGTGGCTTGTTTTTGGCCAGCAGCCCCAGCCAATCAAGCAGCAGGTGTTTGGGGTTTGTCCCAGACAGTCCCGCCTCTTTCCCCCAGTCACAGGCTACTAAGGGGTGGAGCCAGGCGGGTACAAACAGTGCATGGGAGAACTTAAGGAGCACGCAGCCCCCACTCTCCTCTAATTTCTGTTTATCCCTCATTCTCCCATTTGTTTTTTCTCTCAACTGCGCGGAAACCTAGACGCCTGCCATGAAGATCCAAGAGGCTCTCAGTGGCTCAGAGCCTGGAGAGGGCTGTGAGGACGTGCCTCGTCTGGACCTCTCCTCCCTCACCGAGGACAACAACTGGGGAGGTGAGTCTGCTCTCTCTCTCTTTTTCTCCTCCTCTGTGCTCCCTCACTCTCATTCCTATGTTCTTTCTTTCTGTCTCTTCCGTGCCTCTGTGGTCTGGAGTTTGTAGCACATGGGTGGCAGCTGCGTGGCTGATGGCTGCATCTATGCTGTGTAGTTGCTCCATGCGAGGGGGAAGAGAGGCACAGAAGCATGTGCCTTTTTTCAACAGGGCTCTTTTTTTCATCCTGCTCACAAGGGATGGTCCATATCAGAGCAATGTTTTTATTTTGAGATCTTCCTCCTCAAACACTGGAATAACAGGAATTTCAGGATTTTTGTTTGTCTTTTTTTCCTTCTCCTGTGCGAAACATTTTGGATTACTCAGCTGTTGCTGCTGTTGCAGTGTAAAGCTGTGGTGTTGAGGGGCTAATGATTACTCAGAGGTATATCAGGTGGGGATGGTCAACAAGTGGACATGGCTGTTTTGGGTTGCCTTGTAAACCTCATCTTGACTTGTTGTGTCTCCCCAGAAGTGGGGGAGTTTTGAAGGCTTGTTCTTTCCCATAGTTAATTGTTCAGTTGTAAAATCAACCCTTTTGTCTGTGCAATTTTAATTTTGTCTTAATTATGAAGGCTGCCAAATGGCATGCTTTACTTTTGTTAGGTTTACTTCTGTAAAGCATGCCTGTTGTTGTGTAAGAAATAATCAGAAATCCTCCCATGACTTGGCTCTCCCCAGTAATTCTCACCAATGTCCATGAAAGCTTTCTCTCAGTTTAAGGTTTTCTAGAATAGGAAGCAATTTGTTTTCTGTGAGCACAAACAAGTAACATTTGTGCCTGTGGCCTTGGCTCTGACCCTGCCTGTGATCAGTGCCTGTTCAACCAGGGGGCAGCAGAGAGACTGCAGGCGTTGGCTGATTGTCGTGTGTGTGTGTGTGTGTGTGTGTGTGTGTGTTCATGGAGAGGAGATATGGTGAAACCTAGCAGGAGGAGGAGGTGGTGTTGATGGTGGGGATTGTGGGGACTGCAGTGTGAGTTTGAGTGGGTGGTGGACTGGTCTGCTCTACCTTACAGCAGGTTAAATCATTGGTGTCTTTGTCTCTAGGCGTCTGTGGATCTGCAGACTTGCACAAACATGTTGGCCCTTTCCTAGTGACCTTGGAAACGTGAACCTAGCCAAAGTATACAGTCTCTTGACTTTGTATTTGTCTCAAATTGTGACACTTTTTATGAAGGTGGGTGTTGGTATGCCAGTCTTTTGAAAAGATTAACACTATTTTGGAAATTAGCAGTCATGGTGTGGAAGCATAGTTGTGCCAGTCTCCATCATCACCTGTCCTGACACACACACACACACACACTCTCACACACACACTCACACACATGCTAAGCATTCTGCTGGCACCACCAAATGCTGTCTGTTTCCCTTTGGTGAAGCCCAGAGATCCCTGGCATCCTCATGGCACGCCACAGACCAGCTCCCTCTAGTGGTCAGAGGTGTACAGCGCTGTACGCCACTGCCCTTTGGCTCACAGGAATAAAGGCTTAATTAAACAACGACGAAATGCACTCTGTCCCCACAAGCCAAAGAGAGAGATTTCCCTAGCAACTCAGCTGGGACCTGGGAGTGTGTTTCCTTGCTCACAGTGTATGTGTATGTGTGTGTGTGTGTGTGTGTCAGGAGAGGTTGGGTGAATTCTCACAAATGAAGTGTCGGTAAGAAGGAGGAGATGGATTCCATATGTCCCCATAGCCTAATGAGATGATTGTCTCTGAAGGTACCTCTCCACCTTCCCAGTAAAATCAATACCAGTCATAATCCTGAAATCAAATCTCTGAGAAACTGTCAATACTATTTTACTCCTCCGCTAACAGTATTTGGATGGGTTGAACTGTCTTTCAGTGGTCTCAGACATTGGCAGTGGTTGCCTTTGATAGTCATCTGTGGTATTTAACAGTTTTGAGTGATACTCTGCGCTCCCATACAAGTATCCACTTAGCACTGGGCTACTTGGTCGGTGGTCCACTGAGATTCACAGCCTGAGATTCCGCTGAGATTCACAGCCTCCTGTGTGCTCAGGTCACAGCAGATTGCAGTCAGTGATCATCTTGAGGAGACCCTCTGAGGTGCTGTGTCCTTAAGATGCTGTGTCCTATGTTAAGAACAGAGCAAAACAAGCTCTACATGTATGCTCTACATATATGACTATGAGTGTGTGTGTGTGTGTGTGTGAAGACCTTTGCCCCAGTCGTGGCACTGCCAAAGCTGTTTATCAAGAGCAGCAACAGGTGTCCATGCCAGCGCTCTGCAGAACGCTCCTCTCCTCCCTGCTGCCAGGCAGACAAGCACCCGTGGCTGTCACACAGATTTACACCTCTCATTTACTCCCTCCTCTTTTACCACCTCTCTCTCTCTTTCTGTTCTTGTTATGCTTATCCTTTATTCTCTCATTATACGTGCTCAACTTGTTTATTTCTTCCTTTTTTCTCCTCTCTTTCCTTTCTTCATTTCTGCTAGATTCACCCTTCTTTAGCGCCCCTTTCCTTGATTTCAAAAGCTTCTTCCAGCAGTGTTACTACGAGGGTAAGTGGCTCCTTCAGAGGGCCGTTAACAGCTTCTGTGAGACACAGATCGCTTGAATGCCGCACTCGCCCCCCAACCCCCCTCCCATGACATTTAATTCTGCACGGCAACATCATAAAGCATGCCGATCTGTCATGTCACAGATCCACATTAAACACGCTGGCAACCTTTTCCCTTTTTACAAAGGCTGAACTGAGTGATGGGCCTTTTATGAGGTGTTGCTCCAGAGCAACGGACTGGCCTTCATTAAAAGAGGCTTCGGATCCCCGCTGAGATGGCATTTTACAACCAATACGCTTGCCTCCATTGTGGAGTCACTGTCCATTAGGAAGACCTGAATGCCTTGCATGTTGAATGAGTAGTTTGCCTGTAAGCCTCATGTACTCAAGACATGCCTTGACATGTGCCTTCAGAGCAGCCCCCCCATTACGTCTGAGAGGCCTCCATCTTGATTGCTGCACTTCTTCGTCTTCCCATGCATATTCATCCAGCCCAAAACACACCCTCTCTCCTGCCGGGAGCCATGTGCATTACGTGCAGCTCCGTGTGCTCTAGAGCCGTGCCTTTGTCGTTCTTCACGTGGCTGTGGTCTCTGACTGGGCTCAGGCTTTGTATCTCCTGGCTTTTGGCGAGAGCTATGTACGGCACACACCGCAGACCACCATTCAGCGAAGTAAGAATGGAACAGAAAACAACAGCCTGACATGTAGGCAACAGAACAGCTTTGTCCTGGTAACTGACTGTGACACTCTCCAGCTACCACTGATTCACCCTATTGTCTTTCAAGCGTCTCTCTCTCTCTCTGAAGGCTTCCATAGGCCAGTGGAGTCAGCTCCACATGAGGTAATAATGAACAATGCTGTGAGCAGAGAGAGCCCACTAAATAAAAAACTGGGCAGCTGTGTCAGGTTTTTCTCTTAGATAGCTGCCTTTGTGTCAGCTGACCCATCTAAGACCTCTGCTCTCTCTTTCTCTCCGCAACTCTCACCTCCCCCAGCAGTCAGTGGAAGATGCAATCAAACATGCCCCCTTTGTGGGGATATTTTCAGCAGCTGGAACACTACAAGCATATTTGCACTGGCAAGTCGTAATCATGCGCAGTTGCCTTTGGCCAGATTAACATCTGTCAAGGCCTGTGGAAATGTGCTCAACGGCAAGGCCTTGGTGAAGGGTCTTGTGACTGGGGTGGTGGATGAAACATTCCAAGGCTCCAGTGTGACCAGAGATGGTTACGACATGGAGGTAACAGTAAGATAAAAAATAATAACAGTAGAACATAACACTCAGTAATAGACATCACCACCACTGCCCCAAAACAAACACACACACACACACACACAGATAAAAATGTACATTTAGAGTGGTTGGCCGTGTGGCCCATACCTCTGAGTCAGCAGCAGAGAGTGTTTACTCAGAGTTTACTCAGAGCAGAGAGTGTTGCCCTCTGCCAGGGCAGAGTAGCCTTGTGATACGGTTGGGCAGCTTTTTGTCCCCAGTTAGACACAGATAAAGATGTTTGTTCTGATCAAGCGCCCTGTCGTGCCAAGTTCCACAGTCCATGCGCAGGTCTGCTTACCTCTGTGTGATGATGGGCAAAGGGTTGGTGGAGTGGAACATCCATCTCAGTGGTTCACGTCAGAGCCACTTGACTTCCACATTTGTGTGACTAAACACAATCACAGAGTTTATGCACGTTGCACTGTTGCAGTACAGCAGCCTTTATTTTTCTTGGCCTTTGGCTTGTGTGCTCAGCCTTCACGTGACCTATATGCAGAATGTAGTAGTGCTTTTTTAAACTCAGCATGAGGTCTAATGTGTGTGTGTGTTTGTTTGTGTGTGTGTGTGTGTGCGCAGACCCAGTGCCAGCATACTCATCCTGGCAGAGGGAAAGCATGGACCGTGAGGAAGCTCGTCTGTCACCCCATGCTGGAGGCAGACTTATTCGACAGCTCTTGGAGGAGGACGGAGACCCCATGGTCTCGCCACGCTTCTACGCTTACGGCCACTGCCAGCAGTACCTGGATGACACCGAGGTTCCTCCCTCACCTCCCAATGCACATTCCTTTGTCAGGTGAGTGCAGAGGAGTGCAGCATGGATAGACTGGAATTAAGGAATCTTCTGTGGGATTTACGTGAACCTGAAATTTTCCATGAGTATCAGGAGATAATAGGAATGTAGGACACTTATTTATCCAATTTTCTTTTTTTAACCTACCAGTAGGAGGAGAAGTTCATCTCTTGGCTCGTGTGATGATGACCGTGAAGAATTGACCTCGGCTCAGCTTTCAAAAAAGATTCACAGCCTGAAAAGGAAGATTCGCAAATTTGAGGAGAAGTTTGAAGAGGAACGCAAGTATAGGGTGAGCCTGACAAAATACCTGTAACTGTGAAGGGTTTACACTTGTTGCTTGCACCTGTTTGTGTAATGTGGCTAAGGTGATGTTAATAGTTTTCTGTTGTTCTCCCACACAGCCCTCTCACAGTGACAAAGCTGGCAACCCTGAGGTACTGAGGTGGATGAATGATCTGGCCAAGCTGAGCAGAGACCTGAAAGGTAAAAGCCTGGAGTGGGAAGTCCTGAGAGCAGTCAAAGAGGAAGGGGGAAACGATTAGCATTATTGGTGCGATTAGTATGTCATAAACCATGCTAAGCCAACTCTCATGACATTTATTCAACCAACAAATCAACACAACTCTATAAGACGTCATTGTTGTCAGTCTAATTGCCCATTCACAAAAAAACTAAATGTAATTAGAGAAAGTCGCAGCACCAGGGATTTAAAGGGATGGTGGGGTGGGAGGGGTTCTTTTCCTGACTTCTTCTTGACTGTGTGAAAATGGGTTTGTTTGTTTTCTCTCATTGGTCTCTCAGAGCACAAGCTGCTAAAGTCGGAGGAGGACCTGACCCCTCTCCCACGTCAGCGGAGCAACACCCTGCCCAAGAGCTTCGGCTCCCAGCTGGAGAAGAAGCCGGCCGAGGCCAAGGCCCCTAAGCCCCCTGTGGAGAGCACTCTGGAGACCGTGATGGCCAAGCTGCAGGAGAAACGGCTGGAGGTGGGCCGGCCAGAGGACATCAAGGTACGCCAGTCCTCCTTTTTACGCTCATCTTCAGAAGCATAGGGCACAGTTCCTAGAACAAAGCTCATAAATGAGGTGCACAGAACAAGGCAGCCTTGTAAAACCTTGTGTAAACAAAGCAATCTTGTGTCTGTCACCATACAGGACATGACTCGGGAGCAGATTGCTGCAGAGAAAGTCGCCCTCCAGAAAGCTCTGCTGTATTACGAGAGCATCCATGGGAGACCGGTAAGTATGTGTGAATGTATGTCTGCTTGTCTGTTTGCATTGAACATGATACATCTGTGCCGCGTGCCCCCCCACCCTCTTATCCACCCCTAACTGGTTGTCTGTGGTTGTCATTCGTTGCTCACACTTTTTCAACAAGTGCATAAAAGTCAGCCTCTTAACCAACGTGACCTAGATTAGTATTTGAGGGGCTCAGTAATCCCACGGAGGGGGTGAGAGATCGTGTCTGTTTGAAATCCACACCCACTCTCTCTCCCTCTCTGTGAGTGGGGCCTCGGCCAGTGGCCCCAAAGCTGTCATTAAGCTCACATAGCTCTCCACATAGCTGCTGTATTTACTTCCTGTGAAACCCAGGGTTTACATTAGGATCATTGTCTCAAATGTTTTTCAAAACCAGCCTGCCAAAAAAATTAAATATAGCCATGAATAAGACACATGGGGGAGCAGCACAGTTTTAAGTGGCAATTTCAAACGGAGCTTAAAAACCACAGTGAAGTCCTTGTGAAGATACTGAACCAAATTGAAGTAATTGCAGTGCAGTTCCATGATTGTTCCGAACCCCATGAAAAAGATCAGCAAAAGGGCATCTGCCCTGTGAGTGACCTCCATCTGTCTCCTGGGGACAGAGTATATGCAGGGAAGGGGGGGGGGGCATTTTAACTGCACATGTCTGTCAGATAGAGACAGAGGGAATCTAGGCCAGGCTGTCATTTTGCAGTATACCAGTATGAGAAGTACAGAAGATCCATGAAGACAGCTGTAATTTAATAAATCTCTCTCTCTCTCTCTCGCTTTCTCTCCCTCACTCCCTGTGTCTGTGCTGACCTACTGAAGGTTACCAAGAGTGAGCGGCAGATCATGAAGCCGCTGTATGACAGATACCGCCTTGTCAAGCAGATCCTATGCAGAGCGTCCACCATTCCTGTAATTGTGAGTATCAACCTCCTCCCCTCTTACGTGCTTTTTCCACCAGCGCCAGCCGAGCTATTGTTTGAATTATTCATGTGGCCAGGGCAAATATGGTAACCATCACCACTGCACTGCACTTGGACAAAACACAAACATGACCTCATGTCGTTAGCAGAGCTGAACTTTGCCTCTGAGTCATTCCTAGCCACCATGGCAGCAATTGGTCATTAGCCACAGCTAACATCTGTCCCAGCCGTTGGATTAGCCTTGGTACTGATGTTAGCGTCAGTGGTAGCTTGTGACAGGGATGGTGCTTAGGGCTGCTAAACCTTCAGTTTAAGCTGGCTCAGTGGATCCTCTGGTCTCAAAAGACCCAGGAGTGACATGAAAGGGTCAACAGGAACACACCTCCACACAGAGACTGGCCTAAAAGTTATCTTTTTTAAAAATAGGTAACGTTGGTCTGTAAAGTGATGTAATGTCACTTAGATCAATGATGCATATTTGTACTTTGTGCAGATTCCACAGTATCAATATATTTTCACTCGAATGTCCTTCAGATCAACTGACAATATTAAGATGTTTGAGTAAATGAAATGGGGTTTTATTATATAATCTGTAAATTTGACATACAGTATTTGTATTATATAATACCTAAATCCCGATTATATAAATAGCAACAGAGAGCAGATTGTGTTCTTGACCGCATGCACGGTGAAGTTCTTGCCTGTAGTAATAACGATGGAAATGTGCAAAGAAGCAGTCCCTAAACACCCTGTCAAAGAACCAGTCAGTCCACATTGTAGAGGAGTGACATGACCCTGTCTGTTGTGAAGAATCCATGATGGGGTTTATATCAAATAAATCTGTGTTTTAGGAGCACCATCACTGGCTAACATGGTCTAAATTATGTGGTGTCGGCAGTGTGTGTACTCAAGTGGTTAGAGCCCGATTCCTTGGTATTTCCTGCTCAGATGGGACTGTACTGGAGTCAGTCCTACAGTGGTAACCTGGTTGTTACTTAACTCTACAACAGGGCTCCCCTTCCAGCAAGCGCAGAGGTCCTCTGCTGCAGCCCATAATCGAGGGCGTCCCAGCGCTGTTCTTCGATGACATTAAGGTGAAGAGCCACGGCAGCTCGACAGCTTGAAATCACGCCTCGCCCGCGACCCTCCTGTGCCATGCCTTACCTTCCCCACCCTCCCAAATCCCCTCCAGAAAATTTGATTACTGCAACCTGTTCCAATCTGTGTGTCCAATCACTAGTTGCACAGCCCAGATCACTACGAGTCGCATGTGTGACTCGTTAGCCTTGATTGACTAATATGGATTGACAAACTCTGATCAGTGCAAGTACTAAGGCAAAGCAGTAGAGGCCGTTTGCTCGTGTGTCATATGTGAAGCTATCCGGAGATCAGATCATGGCCTACGCATACTGCATATGTTCACAGTTGCCTAGACCGCTCTAACAATGCCTTGACGCTTCCCTGAGCATAGGAACAGTACAGTGGATGAACTCGCTGTCTGAAAAAAGTGGTTCCATTAAAATGGTCTCCAATCAACAACTGTCAAAGAAAAGTGAATCACTACCTTTTAGTGGTAATTCAGCTTTAGTTTTTCTGACGAGTGAGCCTTGGTGACTAACACAGTGCCTGATTTTGCAGCAAGAACAAGCAAGCTGCCTTGACTGTAACCCCGCCGGTAGTCACAACATTCCTAAAACACCATGCCCCTCATGACCTCTTCTCTCTCTTTTTCTCTTTCTGTCTCTCTCTCATTCCTGCCCTCTAGGAGGAGGAGGATGGCTCTGAAGATGATGGCGAGTGTAAAACCCAGTTCACTGTGACCGTGAGGCCTGAGCTGAGTGTGCTGGGCTTCCTGGACCAACTGGATGAGGGAGGGGACACTTTCATCTCGCCCGTGGACGAGCTCTCACCCTCCAAGAACTCCACAGACATGAGGCTCTCCAACTTGCACGCCGCCACCATGTAAGTAACACATAGCCTTGGGCTGGTGAGTGAGTGTGGGGTGGAGACATTTTTGGTTTTGGCTGGGCGGAAGAGTTTTAATAGCACTCCTCACCACCTACGCAGGCAAGAGCTGGTGGAGCAGCTGCAAGAGGCCCGTGAGGAGAAGAAAAGAATCCGCAAGAACCTCCGGGAATTTGAGGACCAGTTCTTTAGGCAAAATGGAAGGTGAGGACCAAGTGTTTTTTGCTGTTTGTTTTCAGGCAAAAAATCTAATTGTGATAACTTCTTGGCACTTGAGAGTGCTCTGTCGCAAGTCTTCATATGACAGTTATGACAGATTGCTCTTAAGAGCCGGCATTCCTGAGTGTCGGCCATTTCCTAATGTTTGTTGTCTCTTCCTCCCTCCCGCCACGTATCCCTGTAGAAATGTGCAAAAGGAAGACCGCTCGCCTTTGGCAGAGGAGTACAGCGAATACAAGCACCTCAAAGCCAAGCTTAGGCTGCTGGAGGTCCTCATAAGCAAGCGAGACTCCTCCAAGTTTATCTAGAGATGCTCATGGGTGCATAAGCAAGCAGGAAGCCAGAGAGCCTCATGCTCCACCACTCATCCATCCACACATGCATCCATCCATCCGTTGCAAACATGTACGCACCAAATCGGATTTTTCTTTTTTTCCCCCTCCTCTCCCACGCCATCTGTGTCACACATTTGGCCAATGGGGGAGCCAGGAGCGGTCTGACTCAGCCCCAGCTGGAATCGTTCCCTCTGGAGCTGCCCACCCAGGCCAGCTGCTGTGGCCAAGACCAGGCCAGCGTACTTAGCTTGGCCCACTGGCACTGCCCTGTTGGGCCTCACCAACCTGGAACTCACCAACAAACCTCCCCTTTCTACACCAACAAACCCACACACCGTGGTTGTCACTCTCCTGACCTGGGGTAACGGCGAAAGAAGAGCGGAGATGATAAATGATTCAGGATGGTTTCCAACAGCACGAAGCTGAAGTAAATGAAGATCTAAAGCCAGACAGGAAGAGCCTGTGTGGTGGAGTTTTGTTTTGCATGCAACTGTAAACCACCCAGTCTGGGTTCATCTACATCAGTGGTGCATTGCAAGTGTTAAGACACTATTCATCGCTTTTATTTATTGAAGTACTTCTTCCATTACATGTGAGTGTTGTTGACGTTAAATGTTGTGACTTTTCATCTGATCAAGACCCAAACTCACTAACACATTTTGATGTGGGGATATTTTGACAAGATTTCTTTTGTCTTTATTGTATGATCAAAAAATCTGATGAGAGTAATTTTGGTAATTATGTTGAAGGGAGTCTTTCTTTGTACATACAAAGTACACAACAAACTGCATTCTGCCTGCAAATCATTTTGTGAACTGTATAGGCATTTTGCAGGGCAACAAAATGTTGAATTCTCTGACTTGTTTTTAGTTGTTCATTGACTTGTGATTGGTGCCATATTGCAGAAAGATGGTTCTGTTTGACTAGAAAACACTTTTATACTCGTATTTCATTTCAGGAAGTTTTTCAATGTTAAGTTCTTGATCGAATCTGTTTGGATAGAATCAATATTTACCACAATGCAGATAGTTTTATACTATTTTGAGTTTTCTACCATTAACAGTGTGAAATTGACATATTTGGATGTTTTTAAATACCAGTATAAAATGATGAACATGTGAAGAATAATAATCCAAGTTAATATCATCTATTATTGTTGCATTTTTGCTTTCGTTAATTTCTTGGGCATATTTTCTTTCTTCCTACTGCAAGATAAGCTCCCAAGTCTCACACTGGTTGTCAGACCTTTGTTGTTGCTGTTCATTTACGACTCCAGCTCTCACGACCCCAGTGATCAAACGGTCGCCATGATTTGCATGGGGTGACCTCAATTCTCAAAGAATTCCTGAGTGACTTTACTTGCCAATTTCTGTCCGATGGACATGGGGCTACAGGGGAATCCCTTGGCTCCAGTAGGCATGTATTCTACCCCTCTTTCTCTCCACAATGGATACTTCCAGTGTGACCTTCGTTTTTACTGAATGTAAACACTGATGGAAATAAGTAATGGGTGTGTACATTTTAGTACATGATTGTATTTTGTACATATTATATAAAGCCAAACCTATTTTTACTGATGAAATTCAGTGTGTGTGTATCTTTTGTGTGTGCGTGTGTGTGTGTCTGTGTCTGAATAAGTAGCTAGCATACTGTGTGACCAAAATTCTTGCTGAGACTGCATGTGTGGCATCAGAATTTAATAAGCAAAATGGACACCACAAATTGAAGTGAAATTAATATTTTATTTGCTTTGGAAAAAAAATAGATAAAGAAAATAATGTCTTTAATTTGAAAGGTAAAAAAAAAGTAAATATACTAAAATAATCCAATAATAGCCACACAGAAGCCCTTGTTTGCATACATTGGCAGGGAGATTATTTTTGTTTTATTTTTGCAACAGTCTTTTTTTAATAATGGATTACCAAGTCACCAAGAGCTGAATAGTGTGAGGAGTTCAACCCAAATCTCCTAGACCTTTCCCCAGCAACTTTCACACCAGTTTAACAGAGCTGTGTTTACAGATCTGTACAAAACGTTTCAAGATATCCATCACCTTCAATCAACCTGTTCTGTGAGGGGGGGGGGGGAATCCTTCAAGCTTTCAAACCACATAGATGCAACTGAGAAATCAGAATTCCATGGTGTTCAAGTTATCAGGTAAAAGGGACAGAGTGAGCGTGTGGAACAGTGATAGACTATTGCATAACCCTAAAGAGGACAAGGCTTTACTACACGGGGTAGTCACAGATGCACCACATCTACTTCAGACAGAATACCAATGGTGCTTGTTAGTTTCAGGTGCACTGGCAGCCACAAATTCAGCTGCAGTGATCACTGCATGAATGAGTGTTATTGCTATAGCTTTTTAATGCAACTCCAAACCAATCAAACTCAAGGGCTTGCGGTTTTTCCCTGTGTGGCTACTGCATACATTCCTTTTGATGGCTCCTTTCTGGGGGTCAGTGACACCACAAAGAGAGCCCTGCAGGATGTAAGAGGAGTTTCATGTGTAAGACGAACCTAATATCAAACATCAACTCATGCTCTTCAAAAGCCACCTGTGTTTATTCCGAAGTTTCCACTATCTGTGGTCAAAACTGTTGGGGAAGTGCATTTAAATATATTTATATATCTATATTTATATATTCATTTCTTTATACAATTTTGGAGTTTAATAATTTGGATTTGTTTTCATTTACAATGTCATACGAGCAAGCTGAGCTTTCACTCCCAACAACACTTGCATGCACACTTGTCACAAAATACAAAATTAAAGACAACAGGCTTCTTTCCCACAAAGCAGTTTTCCCAGTGGCTCACTGTACTGAAGGCAAAAAGGCTGTTAAATGCAAACAGGGGATATTGTGAACTCACTAATTCCCCCTCGACAGCCAGAACAACTGCTCTGCCAAACACAGGAAGAACAAATACGATTAAAAACGGCAGCCTGTGCTGTGGGGTCTCGGCCCTTCAGAAAGCCAGCCTGGCGCTATTGGCTAATGGACTGCTCTGCATCATCACCGTGTGCAATCTGTGCTGTCTGTGGTGCTTCATCCCCAAGCAGCTGGCTACACTAATGGCAGACACAATGTCCAAGAAACACTGACCTGAGGTCAGGGGTTACAGTGGGAGGGCATTCTGGATTTAGCTCTGTGAGACCCAGCTGTAACGATTCATCAGCAATTTCAGCGTCATCAGTGCCTTGACCCGCAGAGGCCAAGCCACCACAATGCACTACTGCACACTGTCGTTACCCACAGGAAACAGGAGGAAAACAAACATGACATCATGAGGCTCAATAAATTAGCTGGTAAGAACATTTGCGAAAAATAAAACCCTCCATTTTATTTACCATGTGTATAAAGAGTCAGGACTGGAACGGGTTGTTAAATATATGGTCCTATTTCTTTGTCTACAATGACACCCACAGGGAGAAAAAAAATAAAATTGATTCTATATAAAACATTAAAGAACAGTTGTATTCATAAGTATTTGCAACTCAATCATATGTAAATTAAAGCTTGTAAAAAATACAATTTTCTTTTCCTCAGTATTCTCTGTAGGTGCTTAGCCAAGGCTGCTGTTGCTAACGCTGTCTATATCATCCACAGGTCTCCACCCTTCAGGCCCACCCACTACGGTGTAGCCCTTTCTCCCTTGGCGCCGTTGGTTAAAGTGCAGCATTCGTGCCGTAGCTGAGAAGCTCAGGCCCTTCCCCACTTGGAGCAGGCCTTCTCCTTTGGACTGCCGAGAGGCTGACCTTGAGAATCTCTCCTCCGGGGAGTCTGGGGAAGGGGAGGAAGGGACCACAGCGGTCAGACCAGGCTGAAGCCCTCGTACTGCTCCACGGCCTGCGTGAGGCGGCGGCGCAGCGTCTCTTTGGTGCGGTAGCAGGGCATGTCCAGCAAGTTGTAGCAGGTGTGCGCCACAGGCAGGTAGTGCTCCTCGGCCGAGGTGGACTGGATGACGATGTGCAGGCTGGCCATGCCGTGAATGGGAATGCGGTCGCTGCCTGTCAGGAACACTGCGGACGGAGAGAGATAAGAGAACACAGAGACTCCTTTAATCCATCTTAAGTGTGTTTAACATGAAAGGCTATGAGAACTCCACCGGCTCAGACACCGAAATCAGAGGATTGTGGACCTGACTGATCTGCTAGTGGTCTGATATACAGTATCTTGAGTGTTAGTGTGGAGCCCTGTACAGAAGGCTGTGAGTTTAGCTAGGAGTAAGCTTTAAATAAGGCTAAGCTACATAGTACACTTTTGGTGACCATGGAAAGGAACAGAACACGGCTGCAAGAATGATGTTTAGGTCCACGGAAGTTCACTGATAAATTTCCATTCTTCAAGTCAAACCCTTGATGCTCCAAAGGAAAAATGGTTGCAAAACGTCCGATTTCAGCATCCCTGCAGCAGTGAAAGGGGCACATTTGCAATAATCACTGACAAGCGTCAGAAGTAGCATGTTGCGAACGAAGGGCGGGACCTCTGCCCAGAACTCCTGACACCATTCTGTAACTTTAGAGCAAGAGAGTCATAAATCTGGGAGCCGATCATGCGTGGGACTGCACTTACATAAGAACTGCTTTTTCTTCTCCAGTGGAAACTCATGGAACACCTCCCAGAACATGCGCACAGTTGGGTGGGACTCCGAGTACTCGCCCTTGTAAACGGCATTCTGGGAAAGACAAAACAAGAGGGACGGGTGGTTAAAAGCATAGCGTTGGGTATGGTTGGATATGAGAGAGAGCCCAGACTGAGTGAGAATGTGGGCTACTGTGTGACACAGCCACTCCTCGAGACTGGAGGAGCCTTGTGGGATTTCTAGCACTAGTGTGTGACCAACAAGTAAGTGTGTGTGAGAGCAAGTGTGTGCGTACTTGTATTTTTATGTGAGAGGATTTAAAGTGTGACTGATGAGGGTGTCCATAATAAATAGTCTGGTTCTGCACTGATTATGTGTGTGTGTGTGTGTGTGTGTTTCTGTGTGCGACTTCCAAGATTCAGTACAGTGCTGTGAAATAAAACAAAGAGGGCAAAAAAAAAAAACATTCCCTGGAAGAGCTAACACAGAAAACTCACAGCAGCCTCCTTCCCTTACACAACATGGGGCCAACTGAAGCGAAAGGCTACACACCCAACTGCACGTCTCCATCGCTCAAGGGCAGATGGGGTGGGGCAGTCCCCTGCCTGGGCATCACTCTCTGGTGTGTGTGCTGAACATGTGCTCTTTATTTAATGGCTTGTGGCTAGCAATCACAACGGCAGGAAGGTAGTGAATGTCAAATCAGAAAACACAAGTATTTCACTAAAATATATAGAAACGGTAAAACACGCATTTATAGTTATAACCACAGTATATGGACAACATGTCATGTGCATTTAAGCCGGTGGGACTGCTGGGGGTGGATTCCCAACTCAGAGCTCTGACTGCAACCTTAGTTAAGGAGAGAAGGAGGGCAGAAGTGATGATGACTAAGAAAGGAAAAGACAAAAGAAAGGTGTGGAGAGAGAGAGAGAGTGTGTGGAGTGAGAAGAGCTAAGTGGCTGAGCCCCAGGCTGGTGGGAGTCTGGCTGCATGTGAGTGTCTGGCCTGTCTGACTGTCTAAGAAAAGCCCACTGACAGGATGAGGATTAGTGGTGGGGATGGCTTATTCTGAAGCCTTTATGTCAAACAGAACTCCTGCTACTACACTAGACACCTGCCCTGACTATGCATTTGGTGCAGCAAGGCATTATAACGAAAATGTTTCAATATGTGGTCCCTGGAAGACTGTCTGTCTGTGTGTGTGTGTGTGTGTGTGTGCGTGTTACTTACCTTCTCCATCTCCTCCCAGTTGTAATTGCAGTTGCCCACCACCATGGCCATGAGCTCACAGGGCTGGAAGAGGGAGAGGATCTTCCCTCCACACACCTTCAGGAAGCCGCTGGAGAAGGCAGCGTACAGCTCCTGCACTGCGTCCGCGAACACATAGCGCAGGTACGCCAACACAAACTCCATCCTTTGGAGGGAAGACACAAGTACACACATACACACACACTTACACTCATTTACAGTGTTTTTCTTATATTTACAGTATTTCACTGGCATAAATATCAATCTGAGGTGGGTAAATGACACACACACACACCACACACAATATCCCACAGTGTCACCTATAGAATGTATGGGTAAGTGCTAAATGAATGTACATGACAGTGATCTTGAGGTGGAAGAAATGCCAGAAAGGCCACACACATCCATGTGAACACAAGGTCTCCATGTGCCCCCCTCCCCCACACACAATCTGTTTTGTTGCTCTCCACACTATGACAACATATCAGGCTCAGAGAATGCATGCTGCTTGCCTGAGAGGTTTATAATCACTTCAATCCACGTAATGGAGAAAACACTGTCAAGACACTCAAACACACACACACACAGTTTTCCCACTGCCAGCAGCTCTATGGTCTGCCTCTGTCAGGGGGCCTGTGGAAAGGCCAGCTCCCTGAGGAGGGGCTGCAAGGAAAGCACTGTGATCTCTCTCTCTCTCGCTCTCTCTTTGTGTGTGTGTGTGTGTGTGTGTGTGTGTGTGTGTGTGTGTGTATAGGAGAGGGTGTCTAGTGAATTCGAAATTAGTGTATGTATGCGTACTTCTGCGCTGTTATGGGTGATCTGAAAGATTGTGTTGGATCAGGATTTCTCGTTTTACACACACACACACACACACACACACAAGCTCTGTTTGTGACAGTGCTCTGAGATTTTTATGCACGCTGACTAGCGAGCAGTCTCCAACGCCCTTCTGAAGAGGATGATGTAAGACAGCCCTTTAACTCCTCCCCCCCACACTCGCCCTTATCGGGTCATGTGCTGGCTTCTCTCACAAGCAGGTGACAAGCTCCAGACGTCAACTTGTGTCCACTGCATGTGACCTCACACCAAGCAACTTAATACACACACACACACACACACACACACACACACACACACACACACACACACACACACACACACACACACACACACACAACAGATGCAAAGTGTATTAGGATTGATAATCTGGCCTTGTCTTAAGGGCATGTAATCTCTTCAACAAATCAGATAGCAGAGTCAAGTCCATGGCCTGCAGCAGAGCCCAGTGTGCAAGCACTGGAACAAGTGTGCTTGTGTGCATGTGTGTTTGTGTGTGTGCGAGGAAAAACGGGGGGGGATAGAAAGGGGCAAAAAGAAAGAGGGGGAGGGGAAGTGAGAGAGAGAGAGAGAGAGAGAGAGAGAGAGAGAGAGATGATGAAGGCTCATTGTGCACAAGATGGTTGGCTTGGCTGGCTGGCTTCCCCTATTGCTGTGAGTGCAAATCCGACCCATCAACACCTTCATGTCCTCACTGCTGTCTCTCTCACTCTCCCTCTCCTCACTTCCTCATTTCCCACTAAATCACAACTTCAACAAATGACAAATTATCATCAAATCTACAATCACCACAAAATGAAAATGAATCTAACAGAGAGAGAGAGTGAGAAAGTGAGAGTGAGTGAGTGAGTGAGAGAGAGAGTGAGAGAGAGGGAAAAACTCTACATCATGTCTGGTGTGATGCTCCTGAGGATTTGGCCCCGAGACCAAATGGAATGAGAATTAATAATGCGTTCGGTGTGGATTTGTGTGGGCGAAGCTGTGCCTGTGTGATCCTGTGTGTCCTTGTGTACGTGTGTGTGAGAGAGTATGTATGTGTGTGCAAGTGTGTGTGTGGGTGTCTAGATACGTAGTACTATTAAGAAAAATATGTATACTTGCATTTACTGTGGGTATTAATGGCTGTTGAGAGAGAGAGTGAGGAGGCTGTTTGAATGTGTGTAAGGTTTTTTTGGATGGTGCTTTGAAGGTCCCATCTGTTCAGGCTGTCCCAGACATATCGGCTCTAAGGCCTTCATGGCAGTACAGCACAGGGAACGCACACACAAACACACACTTTTTTTCTCTTTTTTTCATGCAATAACTCTCTGTTCTCTATAAATCCATCAGAGACAGATTTTCAAATACAGCACAAAGAGATGGGGAAACAATGTGTTTTTTTTCACAGGACTGAAACCAATTTCAAGCATCATGACACCTGTGTCATTTGGGTCATGTATTTCTCTGTTGCATATAGTCAGTGAGGCATTGCAGTGTCCTACACACCTGTTAGATTTGTCCACTGTGATGCCCTCTCCGCCTGGGACCAGCTCTTTGACCTCTGTCACCCCATAATACTCTCTGGTGATCTAGAGAAAGAAAGTGAGAGGAGGAGGGGGGATGCGAGTTAGTACACCATTATCTAATCCACAGGCAATACATTTACATTTACGCATTTAGCAGAAACCTTACAACATTTGTCATTTGCCTCTACTGACCTGATATGAAGGAAAATTTGGGGAATCTGCCTGGACTGGATGGCAACACCTTAAGCACAATTCTAAATTTGATGAGCAACAGATGAGGTGGACTGACATACTGTACTAATCGTTGCTGAGTCACGTTGAAGACATCATGATGAGCTCTATCTTGTACTGAGAGAAGGCTACTGACAAGAATTTTTGCTGTATTTTTCAAACCAAATAAAGCTTATGTATAAAAACAGCCCTTTTGAGCTTTTTAGCTTAACCTAGACCATGATCAGAAGCCCACTAGGCTTCCTTTTTCATTTCTGGATGCACTAGCCTGGCTCCCACTGCAACAAAAACATTCCTAGAGGATACACTGGATGCATTCATGCCATTTCCTTTCTCCGGAAGGTGGCTGCCTTTCAGAAATGGGTGTAGGGAACAGTTCAGCAGCAGCTGTCTTGCATGTTAAATCTCCATTAGCCACCATGCTGTACATGCACAACCCCCAAGCTTCTGCCAAAAGATCACCGGCCCCGCCTGCCAACCAGGTGGGAGGGCAGAAAGGCCTGCTAATTGGGTTAATGACATGCTTAGGTAGCATTGCCACGTGCCCCCGTGAGCCAGGTGCCAGTTCCGACTGTGCTAAAATGGCACAGGACACACGCTGGAACCAGCATGTAGCTGTGGGTAAAAGCCAAATGGGTAAACAGTGAGGGGAAAGAGGATGCATCTCTAGCAGAATTACAGCTGGGGACTGAGAGCAGAGAGCTGACTGCTTAACCATGGAGTGCGGGTGCGGGTGCAGGTGCGGGTGCGGGTGGGGGAGAGGGGGGTTGGCTGCCCTCTGATCTCCAGGCTTTTTCTGGAGTTGTTTGTTTCACAGCTGGTGTCATATGTTTCTGAAACATGACTCAGTAATCAATTTTCCTGTCATAAGGAGTTTCCTAGGTGACTGCACCCTTCAGGCCCCAACTCTTGTGGGCGGCACTTTAGCCATTTGAGGCCTGATGAAGAGCGATATGTATCCAGGGTACCAGAACGTGACTTAAGGGGGTATTCGCAAAGGGCCGACAGACAGTGACGGGAACACTGTCATACACAGTGGAGCAAAGGGTGGTGCTTGAGTGTGCCGGGTTGTTAAAAGTACTCACCGCAAAGTTCAGACAGAAGGTCTCCTCGATGTCGTCTCCCTCATAGTCCAGAAGTTGCTGAAGACTCCTGCGGTGGGTGGATGTCAACAGAAGACCAGAGTGAGAAGTTGCAAAGCCAATAAACCCCAATAAAGTATTTCACATAGTAAACTACCAAGTCGTGTTGAGATGCAACACATAATGTTGAAGTTTTATGGAAAATTCCCTACACTGACATGCTGTAGATGTAGTCTCTCAATATCCTGTGACTATGGAAAACTGTGTAATTCTGTATACTGTGTGTTACTGCATGTGGAGTGGAATGTACAATATAACACATGGCTCTGACTTTGTTATAAGCAATGATAAATCCAATGGCTTAGTGGACTTTTGCTGTTCCCATCAAAGGATATCTGTGTTGCACAACAAGATCTTGCAGAGCCTCAAGGCATATTAATTCCAGATAGCCTCACGCATACACACATACATGCACAGCAGCCTGTACATTCTGACACACACACCACAGCAAGATATGTCATTATTTTGTGACTGTGTGGCACCAACTTACAGCAAGTGATATTCTCAGCACTGATGGATGAAACCAGTAAATAATAGAATTTACATTTATCCGACTCTTATATCCAAAGCCAAGTACATTTGTCAATTGTCAATTACTTCAGGGCCAGTCTCACCTAGTGCAACTCAGGGTTAAGAGCATTGCTCAAGGGTTAAATGCACTGTACAACAGTGTCAGTCGGGATTTCAACCCACAAATTCCAGATCACTAGCATGCTAGCCAGATTCCTGCTGCCCGCTGCCACCACCCTAAATTCAACTGAAATCGCTGAGGTCATGCTCATAGCCAGCTGTGCCTTCCCAAAATGCATCTGGATTAACAGACAGGGACATGTGGACTCCCCTTCCTGCCTTTCTATTCTAAACCCCAATGTTCCCTGAGATTTAAAAAAAGTCTCAGAACATTTATCCATGGCATGCACAACTAATGAGATGGCGGTTATTTTACATCAATACCCAACAATAGCTGCTGGTATACATTAACTTGGCAGAGCAAGCAGCAAGAGTCATGTACTCCTCCCATGCCATTGTGGAAACAACATTTGAGCAAAGAGGTCAGCCAAGAGTCTCCTCATTTGCTGCACCACACAAGACTTTCTAGAATGTTCTAACCCCACACAGTCACAAAACGAGGAGCTAAACATGGAATAAAATGGAATTTCACCTTACAAGCAAAATGCCTCCGCCACCTGGATGACCTTGTTGTTAAGCACTGCTCAAAAATCAGACTTTGGAACTCCCTTAGAATGTTCTCTATCAGTCAAGCCACCTTTGGGATATCGCCTTTGGTGAAACCCATCCTGCTGAAACTACTCTAACTAAGCCTGACATAATCAGACAATAAGTGGCCATGCACTGGTCTAAGCCCTCGGGCTATAAAATGCAGGTGCATGCGTGCCATGCCTACTGGGCGAGTGTCCACACTGTAGCATCATGGGTCCGTTGAACCTCTGCTTCCGTGCCACACTGTGTGCCTGAGCTCTGGACAACGAGCTATCCAGGTCAGCTAACTAGCTCACCTAGCCTCCCTGCTACCCAGAGGGACACACCCAGCCACCCTCCCTTGTAGGCCCTGTAGGCTTTGTCGGTGCCCGTTCCTCACCACCACCCGCTTTGATTCATAGCCACATCAAACCACTTGGCTGTAACCCCTAGGATGACGTGAGAGGGCCAGTGTGAGCACCTATTCCCTCGTGACTGGTGACTGTGTGGCAACGTTCACTCAGTTCAATTTGTTGCGTGGCACGTATAAGCAGCGTGTTCAGAGGCTGTGTTGTATACATGTTCCTAAAGGTGGTGTAGAAGTAGATTAAAAGGGAACGTAAGGTTATGGCATATAACCTGGGTTCTCTGAAGAAGAACACAACACACCACCTACCTCGCCTCTGCACACTTTAGCTATTATGCTTCAAGTGTGAAAGAGAAAAGTGGTGCACATGCACCTGCATTTTATAGCCCGAGGGCTGAGACCAGCACATGTGTGCTTATTGCCTGATTACATCAGGCTTAGTTAGAGTGGTTTCAGCAGAATGGGTATCACCAAAGGCGAAAGGTGGTGTCTCGTGTTCTCCTTCAGAGAACTGAGGTAATATGTAATTACCTTACCTTTTGTGACTTGTGGGCATTGCAGCAAATTAGTAACTATATCCCTTGTGGGGACGTCCATTCTCTAGTTGCCTGAGGGACACAAGGAGGGATATAAGGACTATACTTTATGAATAAATTTGAACACTGCACTGTCCAAACACTACATGTAGAAACAACAAACACTTTTTAAATAAAAACCTTACTACCCAACAAACACCAACAGGACACAGCCTTGTAATTGACTAGCTGTGTTCTCTGGCACACATTGAGCCAGTAGTCCTCCAAGAACATGCACACACTCTCTGCTAGCCTGCAACCCATCACCACAGGAGGCTCTAATTGCTGCCTTGCTCTGCTCATCTCGGGGACACTGACTGTTTTGCTGCTGGCCTGGGGACATCTGCACACAATTAGGCAGCTACTGTGAAGCCAGTGCAAGGCCTGTGCTGTGAAGCAGACAGCAGCTAATTTAGCGTTATGTAAAAACCCCTGGCTGTTGTGTAAGTGGAGGGCACGTGGAGCAAAGAGGAAGGCAGAGAGAGAGAGAGAGAGAGAGAGAGAGATAGAGAGAAATACAGAGATAGAGAGAGAGAAAGAGAGAGAGAGTGTGTGTGCTGGCCACACACGAGGTGGCTTTGAACATGCTTTCTTTGTTCTATGCCTATTTCAAACCTCAACTTGACTCCAGGTCCACACACACACACACACACACACAGGCACACAAACACAGAGACCTAAAATGCTACCCCTCAACAAATGGCTACATCATTGAGTGTTGACCTGAAAGAGCCATTAGCGGATTAGCTAAACATGCCCTTTAGAAACAAAGAGAGCCACATGTCATGTGAACTGACTGCAGTCAGTCAGTGCTTGTCCTGGTTGTAGATGCCTAGACCAAGACCTCACTAGACCAAGAGTAAGTCTTTCTAAATGGACTGCATTTATATAGCGCTTTTCTACTCCTACGAGTACTCAAAGCACTTTACAGAGTATGCCTCACATTGCCTCCCATTCAGGGCCATGCAAGGGCCAACCTGCCACCGGGAGCAATTTGAGGTTCAGTATCTTGCTCAAGGTCAGCCAGAGTGGGGCTCGAACCTGCAACCCTTCGGTCGCGGACCAGCACCTCTACCACCTGCGCCACAGCGCCACAGCCCCATCAATGTATCTTGACTATAGTAATCTAAGTGAACTGAGAGATAAGTAATAGTTTATCTAAGTGAAGTGAGAGATAAGTAATAAGATTTGCAATGTATTGTTGAAATTGGTCACCGTTACAGCCTAACTCTCACAGCTCCTACATGTTTCCTGTGCTTGTGTTGCTATGACTAGAAGTCTGAACTGTGAAGTGTGTTGCTGATGCCCAGTACCTGCCCTCCGTAGGAGACAGTTCCTTCAGGTCCTCAAGGGCGGGAGAAACATCTAGAAGCTTCTTGTAGAGCACCAGTGGGAAGTGCAGGTCCACTACTGTGGAGTTGTAGATCGCCAGGCCACAGATGATCCCAATAAGGTGGAACCAGTTGTGCTCGACAAAACACTGGGCACCAACCATGCGTGATAAAGCAGCAAGCAAAAGTAGCAGTGTTAGAAATCTAACATCTGGCCACCTCACTTTATGCACTCTTTATATATGGATATTTATAAGTTTTGACATTTAGCAAACAGTGTAAAGTAATACTAACTACAGCACTACAGTAAACGGTTACACCTAATCAAATTGTTGTTATGTCCTCTTTTTTCCCCAATCAAGTAGTTAATGCTCAGAGAGAAATACTGTTTGCAGCAGCTGAAAGTTTTCACTGGTCTGCGAGTTATAATTTAAAGGGGCATTGTCCTAGATTTAGGCAAACATTAGGCCAAGTTCTGCACTCTTTTGGCTTGGCCTGTGGAATCTCTGGTGAAAAAGCAATACATTCCATCCCCGGCACAAGTCCTAATCCTTAGCAGGAACCAGGCCCGCACCAAGTAAATCATCCAAACGTGGGAGCTGAAACACAGAGCGGCATGATTCCCACAGGTGCCTTGTTTGGCACATGTGTGAATGTTCTCAGTCCCATCATCACGCTTCAGTTAATGCTGAACACGGGTCATTTCTCTTGGGAAAAAGCCGATCTCAGCTAAAAACGACAAGCTCTACGTGACATGCTGCTTTGGCAACATTATGTAAAGATGTGACACTCGCAGGCATTCACCTTGAAACCACTGTCGGACAGCCATCACAGAGTGACTTCAAGCTAACAGTAAACACAAAAAAGTCTGTAGCACAAGCGGGCCAACAGGGGCTGCGTCCTCAATTTAGCACACGCTGCATAACAGCAGCTTTCTGTTATACTATAACAAAATAATGGAATAATGGAATACAACCATTCACTCTAGTATCTGTATCCAACTTTCGGTCCAACATACATCTCCTCAATCCATTATTTTCATATTCTTTCAATTACACATCACCTATGTTTAATGCAGGTATGAAATGTGAACACGTGTGACATGGAATACATGAGAAATGAGAAATTGTGTCCTATGGTGAATTTCATTTAGGTTTACCTCTACACTTATTCAGTTGACATACAAATCTTTCTGTCATGATGACAGACAGAGCAAAACCTACATGCGTTTTCCAGTACGCATATTATGTATCCCCTTCCCACTGAGACAAAAGAACAAAAGATCCCTGAGTAGGCGTAATCCGAGTGTGTGCGGGATCACCTACACATTTTTCAAGAGCAAACACTACAAGCAGCACTACAAGGCAAAAGTTGATAGGCTCCACCTTTTCAGGGCCAAGGTTGTGTTTATGGTTTCTTCTGGTCTACGACTGTCTTTGGGTGTATTATCTCTTGGTCCCCTAAGTATTCTGTCTAAAGGAGATGGGAGCATTTGAGAAGTACATATTGCTATCTGCAACATGGACACTTTCATTTCTTAAATTACATGTGAATGTGAAGGTTTAATCCATTGTTTTCTGTCTTGTCCACCCATAAGATGCATTTAACCTTGGCCAGTGTACAAATGTCACAATGTTTGTCCAGAGCGCAGCACCAACCTTGTCAGAGAACCAGAGCAGGTTGGACTCGGGGTAGTGCGTGAACATGCCATAGACCGGGTCCATGAGCTCCTTCAGCAGCAGCAGGAAGAACTCCTTGGTGACTCCCCCAGCATCCACTGCCTCCTCCCCATCAAAGATCACCTGCAGGGGAGAGAAACATGTGCTCAGCCTGACAGCGGCCCAGCCAACCAGACCACTATTGATCCTTTGAAGTTCCCCTCTGTGAACATCATAGCAATATGATGTTGCTGAAAAGATATCAATAATTAAATAGGCTGATCATTACAAAAATTGTAATGTACCGTGCGAAGGCCAGGACTGTGGACAAAGATATCGTTAACTGGATGAATAGGAATTTAAAGCAATTTGGCATCAACATTCAACAGTTGTTAGCAGTAGTTAAAACTTCAGCCTAAAGGGTCATGATCTTAAACGACCAACAACGAACAATATCAAGCATTCTGTGCACACTGACAATGTCAGCCTTCACTCTCCATATTATAAAGCAAGTCGGTGTAGCATCAGAAAGAGTCTGAAGCTAATATATTAGATAAAAAAAAATGTATTGTGTTCTTTTAAGATATTCTGCTTTGATGCATGACCACCACACTGAAGCTCAAGAGTGTAAAAGCAAAATGCAAGTACCCAATGTTGCTTTTTACCGATGGTGAAAAATGGTATAACAGAGATAAAACTCTATTGGCTGTACTGTACTTTAGAAAAACTAAATCTGGACATACTAAACACATAACCTGCCTGTAACATGTAGAATTTGCCTCCCCTCATATCATAAAGGCGGTGGTAGCGTAGTGGTTAAGGAACCTTGTGGGTTCGTATCCCAGCTGCCATCGTTGTACCCTTGGGCAAGGTACTTAACCTTAAGTTGCTCTAGGGGAGACTGGCCCTGAACAATTGATAGTTAACAAAATGTAAGTTGCTTTGGATTTTGGATCTCCTAAATGCATAAATGTTAAATGTAATGTAAAGTAAGTAACATCTCTGGAGTTCAATCACACTCATTGGCCAGAGCTGAACTGACTAACAGACCGTTATTTAATTCATCCATGGAGCTGAAACATCGTGAATAAAGCAAAGAAATGAACCGAGAGTGGGCGCCTATTAATAATTTTTAGGTCTCTCATTTTGCCTAACCAGCACCTCACTATGTGCATCCTCCTCTCACTTTAATGAAGACGATCATTTTATACAGTCATCTGGTACCACTGTGTGTTACGTGCTGATCAGCAAACCACTGAGCTCTGACCTTTAAGGGCTTCTTAAGGTCGACGTCGGAGTAGATGGTGAGCTCTCGCAGAGCGTCGCTGACCAGGTGGTCACGGCGCACGTGCAGCACCAGGAAGGGGTTGCGTGCCAACAAGGGCTCCAGCGTCAGCAGCATGAAGACATTGTGCAGGTTGGCACCACTCACCGCCATCTGACCAACCCAGTGGACCCAGCACACATACAAGCAGCAGGGATGAAAACACAGACAGATGGACAGCACTCAATAAATAATCAGGTTTTTAGCCTCTACTGAATGAATCCCATCACGCTTCTGGAGTCTGAAAGAAACAGCTGTATGTGGCTGTTTACCTGCATCTGCAGCTCTGCGTCCGTTTGAAGCATAGTTGTCTTTGCTTGAGCGTTCAATATGAACGGATAGGCACATAGGGTTACAGAATTCTGAAAGACACACACACAAACAAACACACAGCCATTGGAGAGAATCTACTTTGGCAAGGTGTCTACTATTTTATTTCCCCTGCACCTGCAGTATGGATATTAAACTGCCTCCAGTCATGTGACTGTCAGGAGTGGCTCCAATTCCAACCCTAACCTAACCTGGCCATGCCTTCTTAGCACTTCCGCTTAATTATCATCTCCCTACATAGCTAGTCTCGATTTGATCCCATTGAGCTTGTTGTCTCAGGAGGCATTTTAACCTGTCCATTTTAACCTGTCCAATGTTGTGAATGGAGAGCTAGAATGCTATCAGTCAATGCAAGCTTTCAGTCAGGGGCTGATCCAATCCTTTCAAACTTAAGCACCTCAAGCAAGCAATCAAATCTCACTATCAACTGTCCAGACCCTCGGTGCGAAACAAAACTGTAGAACAAGGGTCTGGTGTTATTACCAGGATAACCCTAACCCTACCCTCCAACCCTACACTCACACTACATCGGCAACAAGAGAAGAGCAATGCAATGATGATAGCAGTCTCAAAACCCAATAACTGCTACAGCTAAATCAAAAGGATTTAGAACAAAAATTGGGACATGAGAGATTCCAGGTTTAGTAAATCGGTTAACTTTTTTTTCTATTTAAAAATACATTTGTCGACAGACATCTCATACCTGTACTGCAGGGGTTCTCATTTTCTGTGGAGAGAGAAAAAGAGAGAGAAAAAGAAGCACAAACAAGATGAGATACATGATTCAGATGTACAGAGTATTCAGGGATGCTCTTCAGCATGAAACGAATGAGGTTTATTTGACTAAATTTCTGAATGAATGGTGAGAATAGATCACTGGGTCTCACCCAGTATGCTAATATGGCACTGAATGCTATGAATGCCAACCAAAAGCCTGTACTCAAGGCTTCAGGAGACATGGGAAGCTGGACCACTTATTACAGGCTCTCATGACCAATGGCGAGCTGCTTTTGGATTGTCTGAATGCATGCCCACTGTCACATATGCGCATGCGTGTGTGCGCGCACACCACAAACACACTCACTCACAATCATGCACTAAATTCCACAGTATGCCTATGGTTGACTGCACCAGCCAAAGACTGTCCAAATCCCTGGAAAAACCAATTTGGAACACCAAGGAGACATCATGCACACACCCACACATAACTCAAAATTCCACAGCCTGTTCTGAGTAGTTCTGAGTAGTTCTCAGGAATCAACTGCAACGTACACATTAGCACAAACACAATCATGTTTAAACAGCTGCAGCTTATAAACCATGAGAGAGAGAGAGAGAGAGAGAGAAAGAGAAAGAGAGAGAGAGTAGTAGCTCCTCACAATCTCAGCTTTGCTCAGAAACCATTTGAGGTAGTCTTCCTGGATGTCCACCAGGCTGGTGATGTCGGGGATGTAGAAGCGATTGTACTCCACATGATGAGCCTTCAGGTTCACCTGTCACACAGGGACACAGCATATAAACCATAAGGGACATATTCAGAATACCAGACCAGCAGACTCAAGTCATGCAGTCATCACAGCTCTCCATGCCTGTTAGTGGTGATGTGCACTGGCAAAAATAGTGATTTTTTGCTGGGGCTTTAGCATAGCTGTATTACCTTGTGGAGTTTTTCCAGTAGTTTTAGCGTGGCGCTAATGTAACTCTCCAGAAACGCCGGGATGAGCAGGGCTTTCCCTCCAGTGAGCAGGAACACCACTATGCTCTTGTACAGCTCCACCAGCCTGCTGAAAACCTCACAGTCCACCAGTGACCACCAGTTATCTGGAGAAGAGAGAGTGGATGAGTTGCAATTGCACCACTAGGTGTTCCAAGATGTCTCGCTGTTCTGCCAATACGTTGACAGAAAAATGTCTGAAGCAACTATTGAGGGGCTGTAAAGGAAGCTCACCTAGTACTTTGCTGGGGTTGGCATCGAGTCTGAGGATAGCCATGGCAAGAGGGATGGTGAGAGAGATGTAGTTCTTGGAGTCCTGCAGAGCTGGACACTCAGACAGGATCAGGTAGATGCGCATGGCCTCCACATCCGGAGGAGAGCAGGGCAGCTGGGGGATGAGCAGGCTCTCAAAGCTCTTGGTAGCCTGAGGAGGAGGAGGAGGAGGAGGAGGAGAAGGAGGAGGAGGAGCAGGACTGAGTGACTATGGACACAAGCAGGACTGGGTAAAAACAATCTAGCGTTTAGGTGCATAACCCTGCTCCTGGTCTTCATCTTCTTCCAGTAGAGTCTTAGCAACCACTAGATAAAAAGCCTGATTCAGTTCCTGATGACTAGTCAGATGAGTTATTGTTCAGCTGGAGGCATCCAAGAGCAGGGCTGACCAGGGCTTCATCACACAGCCTGCAAGCCACAATATACAGGGCTGTGGTTTTCAGTAACCATGGATTCATCTTTTTCAATACTCCACCTAATAACCACTTAATTGCATCGGTCAAAATTCCTTTGAGGAAACACACAGTCATAATGAAAACAAGAATCCCTCTCACATTTCAAAAATGTATATAAAACGTATGTATCTTGCATGTGTGTAAAATTGGATCTTAGCCTTCATTAAACACAAAAAAACACAATACTGGCCTAGATAAATTTGGTACCACACTGGCAAGCAACCAAGGAGAGCAACCTAGCCCCCAAAGCATTATAACTATCATAAATATCATATAACAACATGTGTGAAGGCAAATGTCCCTATCCCACCAAAGAAGTTCCAACCATGTTTACAGTTTGAAAATCCAACTAGAAATAAATCAAGAAAAAAAATACCAAACAAAAACACAATCAAACACTGTCTGGACATCAAACAGAATTGTGTATACCACTGAGCTGTGGGGCACAAAATCCTACACACATTAGTGTTAGCTGTCTGGCTCTACACTCCATGACTCACTGGTGTGTGTGTGTGTGTGTGTGTGTGTGTGGAGGGGGGTTAGTCCAATGGTGTGCACCATCTAATCTGTGCACCACAGCAGTGCAGCTGGCAAACACACACCAGATCAGAGGCGCTTAGGCTGGAGCAGAGGAGGAGAGCTGGCGGGAGAAGAGCAAAGCGAGTGGTGTCTGGATGTTCCAGAGCTAACCACTAAAAGCCACGTAGCCTTGGAGTCTGCCTCTGCTCTGGAGTCAAAACAAACAAACAAACCTCAAACGCAGTTCCACTAAAACTCTATCGACAATGCGAAAGAATAGGAATTGCACCACATGCCTGTTATGTCAAATTTTGCATACAGACCACTTTAGAAATGGGCTGAGGCCATGAGGCAATGAGGTATTCTCAGCTCCTCAAGACTAGTTTGACACACTGACACATGGATGGACATGTAGCATCTTAAAGTGATGCTAAGTGATAACTTGAGCGCAGTTGACTACTTATGTGGCATACAAAAAGTGAAGAGTACTGTAATTAACTGGAACTCAGGTCAGCCCTCTCTTTCGGAATCGTATTCTATACTGGCAACCCTTTGCACCAACAGCAGCACCCACACTGCAGCACTGAGACAACCACCCCTCCCCCCACATTCCCTGGAAAGCTGGGCACACAGTCATCTACTGCTTGCTTTCCCACCTCTCCCAAGAGCTGTGTGGCAACACACCAAATCACATCAGGTTTGCAGATGACACAACAGTGGTGGGTCTCATCATAAACAATGACAATGCTGTCAAGAAGCTGAGAGGCTGCCAGAGTGGCGACAGAATAACAATCTGTGTCTGAATGTGGAGGAGACAAAGAGGTTGATTATTGACTTCAGAACTGACAAGTCACAGCAGTCACTGCATCCACTGCCTCATCTGAACTTCTGTTGTGTGAGATAAACAAAAGCTTGGTGTTCATACAGAAGTCGTACCCAGTCAATATTGGGTCCTTAGCGTCAAGCCGTGCAACTAGCTAGTTTCAGTTAGCTTTAGGAGCATGCAAGTAGTTTCCATTTAGTTTTCATTTTGCAGAATTGGCTGCTTTTCTAGCTTTACTGTACCTAGTTGTAATTTTATTTATTCTAGTTTTCATTTGATTAGGTTTGGTAACAAGAATGGGATTCTCTTTTCTTATTTGGCTGATGAGGTGGAAATTAACTTTGTATAACTGGCTACCTTTGAAGTAGATCAGAAAAAAATTTAATCACCATTCCATATCAATGCTCTTATGAATGGTAACCATAACAATGTAGTATTTGACACTATACACCCTTACGCTAGCTAGAATAGGTTATTTTCTATTTTCTATTTTTTGATGATTCCTAAATACAAATAATGTTAGAGGTAGTTATATTTAAATACAAATGGAAGATAAGCAGGATTCAAGGTGACCAATTTAAACGTGGAGTCTCCACCTCACCATTATTTCCATCAAACTGGTCACCTCATCGGCCGTTATCCCTTACATAACCTTGTTCCAGTGTATCAGGTTATCAACACCAAGGAACACAGTGTAACAAAGTGTAGAACAAAGTGCAATGCCAAATATATTTTGTGCACAATGCAATTTTGTGTGTTTACATAATTTTAGTATGCATGTAAATGGAAATGCATTTTCTGTTCGCTGTTTAAAAAACTACATGGATATAGACAATAATTACTGCTAGTTCTCTTTTTTAGCTAACTATAAAAATCCTGTGCAAGGCAATGCAGTATATAATAAGGGCATTTTCATGTAGGTTTTGCAGAGACATGAGGGAGATGCCAGTCACCACCTCCATCAGAGGCTCCAGCCACCCTGCTCTGAAGCTTTTAACCCATCTGCCATCTGGCAGGAAGTACAGCAACATCTGACCACCAACCACCACCAGACTGCTAAACAGCTTCTTCCTTTCCAGCAGTCAGGCTCTCATCTTGCTCCTTCCAAACAGTCCACTGACCTGACCACTGGATAATGTGTACAGTGCCGTACCATACTCCCCTTTGACTCACACACCATTTCAACATTTGAATACTCAGACACCACTGCCTTGGTGGTTCATTTTCTTGTATTTTTTGTCAAATATTTTTGCTGATGTCCCACAATATTTTCATTCTCTGATGTGCTAAAGTTATACCTACTTATACTTGTGTAACCTTTCAATACTTTGCCTTGGTGGTGTCATGACCTGTTGCAGCTGTGTGTCCGTGTTACCGTAATGTGGTGTTGTCTATGGCTGTATTTTACTGTAGCTTTCTGGGCCTGCCTAAGGAGTGAGAATTCATCTCTGTTTCTGCACACCACACAGACTGCTCGGCAATAAAAATACTCAACTTGACCAGGCTTGCTTTGTGTTTGTGTTTCTCCCTCTCCCATTTTCTTTCTCTAACTAGCAATAATTCACAGTGATGTCAGTATTTGCAATGCAGCAGCTTGCAGTTGCTGGCTTAACTTTGTCAAACAAACATTTATAAAAGACATTTCCACCATGTCTGCAATATCTCAATTTTGTTGTCCTACCTGCTCCAACAGTCTAGCGAAGTCTGGCTTCATGAGCATGTCAAACAGTAGTCGCACGGAGTTTAGGTCGATGCCTGGGATTTTTGGGTTGGTTTTGAAGTGGACATCATCACTGCAGAAAACATGTACAGAAATGTGGAATTTCTTCATAAATATACTTTACAGAGTAATTCACAGAAGTGAAACTTTATTTACAGAGGCAAGTCACAGAGTACTAGAGCATCCCACATTAACTAGTCTCATTATCACTGTCCAAGCTGTCATGTAAAATCCATATGAGAGAGATTTTCGGCAAAGCTAAATCACAATGCATGGATTCAAAAGGTCTTAATCCGGGATGACTGGAGTCAAATTAAGCACAATCTTCATGCACTGGGCTTGCCTTAAGTAGTATGGTGAGATGAGGGTATATTTTGGGTACAGGCTGATAAATCCTCGTACATGGCACCAGTGGAGCGAGTCGGGGATAACAGGGTGGATTTGGGTTTCTATCCCTTCACTCATCATCCCCCACTAACTGCACACCTCTATCTCTGATTTATCTCCCTCTCTCTTGTGGCACACGGGATGAACGTGTGGATCACAGGGCGGGAAGTAAACAGAGGCGTCAGGTATTTAAGCCGATTCACTCATCTGGATCTGTTCACCTTGGCAACAGTGCTGCAGACATCCAGCACCAGGACACAGAGCATATGTGCATATTTAACTGCTGTCTGCATGTTCATAAAGCACACTGATTATAAAGTTGTGCCAGATGCCAACAGCAGACTAACAGCACAGGGCCTCAGTGATGGATATGGGAGATTTATGTCTAATGCTAGGTGGCATCTGCATCCATTGCTTCTGCTGGCACGAGAGGGATTCCATGACATCATATCTATCCAAATCTTTCAAGGCCAAGTGTTGAGTGTGTTGCTTTCTGGGTAAACAGGGTGGTCTTATGCAGTTGGTTGCATGACAAAAAGGTGTTTCAGAAAAAAAAAGAGTGAAGTGAAAGATTTATTTGTTATGGATTGTTATGTATTTATTTCTTAATTTACTTCCAAAACCAATTCTAAAGTCAAACACCATTTTTGGACATGGGCAAAGACACATTCTCTTCTACTCAGTGTCTTAAAAAATAAAGGTATAAAAAACAAAACAGTGTTTCATCTTGAGAGCTTAAAGGATAACCAAGAGATCCTGGGAAGACATCATGCTGATGCAGCCACATAAATCATTTCCATGACCTAAATCCATGACTCAGCACAGTGCTTTGTTTATTTTGTAGTCTTATTAAAGACATGGCGATAACAATTGACCACAGAATCTGAGCCAGCTTAAAAAACACTAACTCATGTCATCCTTTGGCCACAGCATGTTCCCAAGAGAGCGGGTAAAAGCAGTGAACACAGCTGCCCATAACCCAGTCCACCCAAGTCAACCCTTTCACCCTGGACCTTGTCCCAACATACACTGCACCCAATAGAGGAGTGCATGGAGCTCACCTTTGGTCCAGAAAGCTGGCGTTCCAACATGCAGTGGACGAGAGCAATAGAATGGCATCACTATGGAAAGAGAAGATCAAGCCAACTCCTTAAATAGATACTGTTAAATAGATACTTGTTAACAGTTCATAATGCAATGCAGATGAAAATTACTAAGCACTCAACACTTCCAACAATGGTCCAACACACTCTTACTTGGTTGTGTTGGAGTCCGTGCTGTCCGACAACTTGAGTCTAAGTGTGTTCAGGCTCTCGTAATTAATTAGCGAGATGCTCCTGGAGGTGTTGATCATACGGAAGTCCTCGGGGACCAACGAGTCCTGTGAACACAGCAGCAGAGGCGGTAGTGAGATCTCAGTGTTTGACAAAAACATTCTCCTCAAATAGACACAACACAGACATCTGTTTGGGCTGAGTGCATCCCCAGTGAGCACACATATTGAAAACAAGCCACAAGAGAAACAAACATTCAAGACCAACACAATGTCTTCCTTCCTATCATTCCTGGCCAGTCCTTTCATGGACAAGAATATTTCAAGCAATTTTTTTCATCAAGAAATATTTTAATATTTATTATGCTATATTAGAATGTAACATTTTAGCCCAATTATCACTCTGGGTGGTTAAGTAAGATTTTCCGATATGTGTAATACCACAGTGCATCTTTTATGAGCATGCTCAAGGCCCTCAATGCAAACACAACAGCACCCCCCTGTGGTTACAGAATAATTTAAGCAGTGTCTTTCTCTGGCTATTCAAGGCCATGGTGTGCTAGTCAACACAACCAAATACATTTTTCTACATCTGCTGGCTCTTGATCCCTTTATTTCCACACTGGTCAAAACGTCTGAGATCTACCTGAATTTAGGTCCATTCTTTGTGACAACACAAAACTCACTCGAGAGTTTTTACCAGGGATGCCAAAGACATCTCTCAGTCTCAAACTATGTGCCAGCTTGCCAACATTTCATTTGGGCTGCCATTTTGACGCTTAAAATTGTGTTCCTGTCTGCATTGTGAGCTCCACCATCCAGCTATCAGGCAATCAGAACACTTGTGTGGGAGGCACTTAGAGACTGACATTCCCATTGATTACTCACTTCACTAGTGCCATACAACAGGAAGTTGTGGTCTCCCCCGCTGTGGATTTTCTTAACGATGAAATGGTCTGGATCTACAAAGGGTGGAGGGAAAGTGCAGATGTGTTAGAAATAATGAGACCACGAGCAGTAAAAGCTGCACTTAAAAGGCTTCCTCATCATGAACGGTTATAAAACTGCAGGCTTAAAAACTGTCGCAACAATTCAAGGATAACATACTGTATACTTTATGCAATGTTGCGTGAAGATGGTGTATGCGCATCTCACACACCTCACACACAGAGCAGTTCTATGACCTTACCATGACTGCTTGATAAAAAACACCTAACAGATCTCTCTCTCAAGGCAGAGGTCACACACTTGGTTACCTACTTTAGCTGTGGTATACCCTGGTGCTGTCAGTGCCACCTCTTAAGGCCTTTGTTTACCCTGTTCTGAGCCTCTCCAACAGCAGCAGCAGCTAAGAGCTTCCCTCATGCTGTCCCTCAATCTGTCTGTCCTGGATGCTTGGCTTTCCCCTTACAAAGAAAGAATATCATCTTAGTGTATACAAGACTTAATTAATCTCTAGTATGTGTGGGTACTTCATAATGTACCAAACAGTTTGGAATATAAGGTAAATCCTGAATGTTGTTTGAAGTTAATTTTCCAAATTGGTCCTTAAATGGAACCTGTGCCATTTGGTTAACACCAAAAAACATAAGATTCCATCCTTAGGAATAAACACAGTGTAAAATATTTTTCAGCAGCTTATCAGTGCCAAAACAGCACCTAAAAACTCAAAGAAACCAAAATATCAAAGGATACCAAACGTTACCCACTGTTCACCACCACATTTCACCACTAGAGGGACTTGTGAGCCAAACTAAGATGTCCAACTGTGCACCTTCGCTTACTTCTATGTGTGTCTCTCCTTGTGTGTGTGTGTGTGTGTGTGTGTGTGTGTGTGTGTATGTTCAGAGAAAAGGAGACTCATGGTGTTTGGCAGTGTAAGGGTGTTTACTAAGCCTGTGTACCATGTAGAGCTGGATGCACTAACTCACCTGAGGACGGAAGCCTCGCTGCACAAGAGGGGGGGTCACAACGAAGAGCAACCGGAGTCATGGCATCGCTCAGGGCACCAGTCCCCAGCTGTCCATCGGCATTGCAGCCAAAGGCATAAACCAGGCTGGACGAAGGCACAAATGCCAGGGTGTGGTGCCTGGAAACACAGGCAGAGGTTTACGATCCAACCACCAGGATACAACAAACTTGTCTAGAATCCACCACAAGTTCAACAGCACAGAAACAAAACAGTAACAAACAAGCAAGAAGTGGGACCGGAACCACAACCCCTATAATTTCTAAATGAAGTGCCTTCCTTGGAACTGAGAGCCATAGAGTTTCTCCCATCTGTTTAATTAGAGTAATGCTACAAAACTAGAGACCTTAAGAAAACTCTTCACTGGGTCCTTCTAACTACAGAAGGCTGCTACACAGAAATGTTCATCAGTGACAACCTTTTCATCTGTGAAAAAGGCTAGGTAAAAGCAGAAACAATATAGTAGGCAAGTATTATTTTGCTGTTTTTTTGAGTAGCACCTCATCAGTGGAAACAACAGTGGCCCAAAATCGCAACCAAACAGGCTGTCGGTGTATAACAGATTCTGGATAACATCCATCCCCTGGTATACAGAGACATACCCCTCAGTGGATATACCCCATAGGCTATTACCTAGAATTATACATTGAAGGCCTAGGCCTATAGCTCAATGCTGATGTGTGGCCTCTAGGGTCAGGTATTTTATAGTCACTATTAATGTAATCATCAATTATCAACAAACTAATACCTATGTTTGTTGACTACATTCTTTTTTCAAATTTTACAATTTGGAACTACATTAACTAGTCACAGACCCCTCTTTTTAAACATCTGGTTGTCAAAGTTGTACATGAAAAAATAAAAACTCAACCATTCACAGTGGATCACATGAAAACATAAAAATCCTTGCCTGACAGTTCTGTTCTTTGATAATCAGAAACAGAGTAGCATATGGGTTTTTTTTCTCTATTGAAATTTTTGCAAACATTATTGTAATATTCTGATTGTTCTAACCTCTTTGTTATTGTATACAGCATTTTTTATTGCATTTCACATTTTTGCACTACAACTTACATATTTTTTAAAAAAACAGATTTTGTATGTAGCATTATTTTTTAATTACAACACATACTTTTGCACAATTACATTTTTTGCACGTCATTCTGCACTATCACAACATATCATACAGGATGTATGACAGCATTTTTGGTGTTTGTGACACTCTTGTTTTTGTCTGGTCTTGTGATCTTGTCTTGTTTAGTGTAAGGAAAATGCTATGCACTTTTTTTTCTTTAGTGTTAAGAAATGTCTCATCTTTTGTGCATCTCTTCTTCACCATGGGATAGCAAGAAACATACTTTCAATTCCTCTGTATATCTAGCATATGTGGAGAAATTGACAACAGAGCTGACATAGCAACACATGGACAATAACTAGCTACTTCGTGATTACACTGCAACGTAACACTGTAACATCAGGACAACATCAAAATTAATTTAAAACTAATTTAACCTAATGTATAATCTCAGTTTCCAATTTCCCTCCCAGACTACTTGCTTCATAACCAATGTATAATCTCAGTTTCCAATTTCCCTCCCAGACTACTTACTTCATAACCGGACTCAGGGAAGACATGCACAGTGAGGAGGGGTCGGAAACTCGAGAGGTCAACGCTGCTGCAGCCTCTGTGCTTCTATTAATCTTGCTTGATATTTCTTTTTGTACCAGAGGGCCAAGGAGAAAGAATACTGCACTATAATTGGTCTTAATGTTTTTAGTAGGCAATCTTACAGTCTGTAGCAGCACTGAAGCCCATCTAAAAATTCCAGTTAATTTCAAATCAGCCAAACCCACTAGATTTGCGTACTTTTAAGTGGCAATGTGTATCAGTGTATTTCAGTGTCAAAATTCATGGCTGCTACATAAAATGGTTGGCAGGTCTGCAAAATGAAAATCACTGAATGGAAATTATGCCACACAAACAGGTAAAGGTATGGATACCAGGCCGTGATGATTTCTGCCAGTAACTGAGAAAGGCATGCAGTCAAACCACCACTACTACCATACTGTAGGATGAAACCAACCTACTGATAGTTCTGTAATTAACAAGAAAATAAAAAAAAAGACAGCAACACCCTAAATGGTGATGAAAGTTATGCAAGTGTTTTTAAATGAAAACCATGGGACTACACAAGAGTTTGAAATTGGACATGATTATGTGATAATGTCAGACATAAAACAAACGAGAGTACGTTTTATAAAATAAAAGAATAATCTTCATACTCCTTCATACTACTTCATACACGACGTAAGATGTTCAGTGATGATTGCCTGATCATTGCCACATCAGAAGATATCAGCAAAAATTTAAGCCTTCAGCCTTCCAACTGCTGTCTGACATTGTATGAGGCCATGGTGAGACTCCTTTTATGGGTGTAGGGAGCCACCAGTCTGGAGATAGTCAAGCGGTGGTTTGGAGAGCTGGGATGGGGGTGGTGTAAAAGTACCTGCCACAGGCGATCTGGGACACCTCTGTGCCCATGAGCTCCAGGACTCTGCGGGGGAGAGGCTCATTGTTGGTGGAGTCGTGGCCCAGCTGGCCCCTGGAGCCATTCCCAAATGTGAACAAACCTCCATCCTACCCACACACACACACGCACGCACGCACATAGTAATATAATATAATAGTAATATAAAACCAGAGGATATCAGGACAGAAAACAAAGCATATATATATATATATAAATAGCATATATTTTTAGTAAATCAGGAGACGTAGTTCCTTTCCCTTTTACACATTACCACAATACATTTTCACCATTGTATAAGTAGCAGACAAAAAGACTTTTCAAACTAAGTAACTACTAGGTGTGGAAATGTACCACACCTTTGTTAATGCTGCTGTATGCTCTTCTCCACAGCTGATGTACACTACTTTCTGTGACCTTAGGAATTTTATATGGCAAGGGACTGCACGATCTGAAAAGACAAGCAACAAAGTGGAGATGAACATCCGACTGAATAATAGCTCAATAAAACATTCTAGATTACTGAATCTTCACTACTGTTTGTGTATGTGATTATTCAGGTCTAATGAAAGAGCTGTTTCACCTTGTACTGATTTTAGGGTCTAAATGGCAAACTCATATCATATTTGCAATTGACCTCACTGACACTGTGTTTGTTCTTAGATGATAAATCTTTTCCACAATTTAATCTATGGTCTCTAAATCAAAGTGTGTGAATAATGAGCTCATGCACACGGGGCACATGCAAATCATCACATCATGCACATGCTCACCTTGCTCGTCATTCAAACCCAGCTGTCCCGCACTGTTCTTGCCCCAGCCAAACACAGCTCCTGAGAGGGACAGGGCAAAGCAGTGGTCTCCTCCAGCACTGATCTGAGACAGGGGGATCCCCGCCAAAGACTTGAGGGGTTGAGGGGACGGAGTGCTGGGCTCCCCCTTACCCAGACCCAGCTGACCACTGGAGTTCTGGCCCCACGTGAATAACTGTCCATCTAAGTAAGAGGAAAAAGATCAGTCGAGGAAATATATTCACGTCTTCTAAGTAAAAATGGGGGACAGAGACAGGACATACAGATTATGGGTAATTTATGGGTTGTCTTAAACCTGATGTATTCTCTCCATTTAAAATGGATATGCAAACAGATGGAGCTATGGAGTCTATTGTTTTATATGTACAATTCTAGCTTACAAATACAAACAAAACTAACCAATGGATGAAACCAACATTTACTGTACATAGGAAAAGGGAGCATAAATCAATATAATTGCCTTTTCACTGTTTATTATAGAAATGGTACTTGGTAGTTGCATTTGTCCAAAAGTGACACTTTAGACGGTAAAGTCAGCAAAACAAAGACAAGTCAGTAAAACAAAGGGAAGGGGCTACTAAGCAGCAAATATAATCCCAAAATTGGATGTCTGTCTGAATGGCATCACCTGTCATTCAATGACTTCACTGAAACCAGAAGAGAAATCGCACAGTTGTAAAGGGTACTGAGAGGGCAGGGTGCTACCTTTGGAAAGTGCAATGCAGTGCTGGTTGCCACACATCACCTGGGTGATCCGATGCTCACATAGCTTCTTGATCAACCTAAACAATGATGGTTGTGATCAACATAATTTTTTGAAAGCCTAATCAGATAAAGCTGTATGATGCAGGACACAACACATCAATATAAAATCAATTCTAGGAATAATAAATAATACCATGTTTTATGAGTGTTTAAGGCAGACACACTCCACAGAAAACCTTCAACACTGTCTCTTTGACAAAAAAAGTATTGTCTGTTTTGGTGCCAACTAAAAGTATATAGAAAATAGGGATATAAACACAGTTGCTAACAAACACACACAGAAGGGGAGAGAGAAATAGAGTCCGCATGAGAGAGAGAGAGAGAGAAAGAGAACTAAAGTAATGGTGGAATTTTAAGAGGAAACGGTGCAGTTGTATTTCCTTTTAATTATGTGGTGAATTCATCATAAGACAGTCTTAGCTAATATAAGTAACATACATGGACTACACTTCCCATGATACCATGTTAAACCCATACACTCTACCTAGGGACTCTGACGGCCTCTTCTGCCATGCCCAGCCCCAGCTGGCCTTCGCTGCCAGACCCCCAGGCAAATACCTGGCCCTGCTCGCTCACTGCCAGAGAGTGGGCAGAGCCGCACGACACACCTGCAATCTTCTGAGCATCCAGTGCTCCCACCAGCTCTAAAGAGACAGAAAACCAAATAAAAGGAATCAAGAAGAAGAAAAGACAAAACAAAACAGGACATAATCATAAACATTTTCACATTTTCTGTTCACATGTACAGCACATTCCTGTACAGGCTGCTCATGTTATGTGATGACTGAGATGGCCAGAAGAAGTCATTTAAAGTGTGTTCAGCATGTTCTGAACCACAATGACCTACACTGTGTGTATGGAGATAAACTATAGTAAGCCCTCTATTTTTAGTGATCTTGGACTGCCATATGTTCATCCGTAACTGTGTTACACAAATCTTACCCTTAATGACAGAGGGAAAAAACACAGAGCTAATTAGCATTGTTATTAAAAAAGCAAAACTCAGCACATTGTGTGCAGATGATTCAATGCAAAAGAATGAACAGCATAAAGTTCAACGGCAGTAACTCTAACAAAGGCCAATGTCTCTACATTTTATTTGTATATTAAGCATAATGGGTACTGTATCCATAACATACTAAGATTCCAAAAACCTAATCATCTGCAATTGGACAGTTGACAGTGATGAGTCTATCAAACTCTGAACAATGTGATAGACTTCCTCTATCAAAAACTAGCCCTGTGTGTTTAGACATGGGAGGTCTGAAGAAAGGGAATAGATCTTTTGTGATTGTGCACATTCAAAATGAAGCTTCCTTGTACCATTTCATATCACTCCTTTACCGTGAAGTATTTAACCTACAGTCAGTTTCCACAATAATAAAGAAGTATGCACCAATTCAATGATTTAGGACCTCTCAAAACCTTGACATATGCTGATGCATGAGTCTTTCTGCAATCACTGACTCCACTGTTGCACTTGAGTGCATTGTGCACTGTTGCGACATGAAATTAACATGAAACCCACAGAGTGGCATACATGGAATTTCCCCAAATCTTCTCTGCTATTCATCACAAGTTGAAAGTAAAAATGAAAATGCAGCCCGAATCATGCTCATTCTTTCCATGTGTGCGCCATCTCAACCAAAAGAGAACTAAACGAGAAAAGGAAAGAGAACTATAACTGGCTTTTAAAAGGCACTGGATCCAAGCATTCAGCCTGTGGTATGGTTTAAATAATGCATTCTCTCTGTGTGCAGAGAGATTTTCAGAGAAAATCTGAGTGTGGCCACTGATGCATCTTGAGGTGAGATGGCTGGCATCTCACTGTGCTGCACCATGGGGCAAGTGAAGCTTTCCCACACCTCAGAAACCAGTCACACCTGGCAGGCAGAAAGATAGCAATGTGGCAAAGAAGCCACATTTAGAATCCTCCGGAAAAGGTGCTGCATTTATAAGGGTTGCACACTAGCTGCAAAGCCATGCAGCAAGCTCAGCACAAACCACTGCAACAGCAAACAGACGTTCTCACAAGGACAGAGGATGACATCATTGGCTCCAAGGGATGCAAAAAGCAAAGTCACCAGCCTGATCTTTACTATATATTTCTTGAGAGGGGAGGCATTTAGTTTTATTAACGTCTATGGCTCTTGATTTCTGACAAACTGATCTCCCTCCTGCTACCACCATCACAAGAGGAGTCCACTCACATGGCCTACCCAGGCACACCTGATCAAAACAGACCAGCGGATTGGCCGAGGTCATCTGCACGTGAATCTGTGTGTGTTCCCCAGAAAGAGGTTACAAGCCAGTGGCCTGTTGCGGATTAGACACCTGGGAGGAACTGTCATGCATACACAGGACTGAAGCTGTCCCAGGGACAATGCCTCCAGAACATTCTGATGATTTCCCCAACATTAATCCAACATTTATATCATGTACTGACTACTGGGATTTATGCCAACCCACCCTATGCTGAGCCAGAGCTCATTTTAGCTGGCACATTCTCCATCACAAAGCCCACTGATGATGCACACAGATACGCATTTGAACCATACAACTAAGGATCCTGATGATAAAACGACTACCTCTGTCTGAGGTAGGAATGTATTTCACAAAGCCAATTGGTCCCAAAAACACTGACTGAAGTTACATTGCAAATCAGCAGTTTGAAAATCAGCACTTGCATATGCCTGTGGATGTGTTGTAACATGTGGATATGTGATGGATGGGTGGGTGGGTGGGTGAGAGAGAGTGTGCAGATTTGCAGGAAAAGGTTGCTCTGGTATGTTTGTGATCACCATGCTATGTATTATGTGAGATTTTAAGTTCTACACTCTACGCCTGTGAGTGAAATACTGTACGTGTAACACCAGACACTCACCTGGTGCACTTCCGCCCTTCTCGTGGCCCAGCTGTCCACTGCAGTTGGAGCCACATGCGTACACAGTCCCATCATGCAACAGAAAGAGTGAGTGTTGCCCGCCACAGGCTACTTCCTTCAGGGCCCTTCCGCTAAACACCCAGCAAGTCCGTGGCTCTAGGACAGGGTTCTCCGATTCTCCAACTCCAAGCTGTCCGGAAGATGCACTACCCCAACAAAGGATCATGGCTCCAGAAGACAGGACAGAAAGACCACCAAATGATAGAGAATGGGTGGAGGAGTCAAAGGAGAGAGGCCAGGGGGAGCTTCAGGCTAGGTCGCCCTGCCTTCTCCCTTGGCCGAGAACCACAATCCTGCAAGATAGAAGGAGAATGCTGGCATTAAATGTGAATAGGCAAAAGGAACCATATTAACATGGAGGGAGGGACCAGCTCTGTACCCAAGACTCAGTGTGACGTTAAGTGGTATTTTCAGATTGACAGTGAGGTGATACAGGGATGGGATGTCTGGGAGGGGTGGGGCAGGTTGACGTGTGGCCATGACGAGATAAGGAACCTTCCCCTGTGCTGTTAAATAAAACTCTGCCTCCCCACTAATCCCCCATGTAAGCAGCTACAATCTGCCTGGGGCAGGGCCACTCTGAACAGCACATCCTCAGCACAGTGTTGTGTGTATGTGTGAACTTCAGAATTGGGCTGGACAACAAAAGGTCACCACAGGTTCATCCACCCAAACCCCACACAGTGGCCCTACAAAATATACAAAACATTATAACACATGTCAGCCTGTCTAAACGTTATCGTGCATTACTAGCTTGCAAGGTAAAACAGATGAAAATCCTCGCCTGTGCATGATACAGCCTACGGCTAAGACGTCAAAGAAGCAACCACAGCCAACAACTTCGAAGTAATGCCCTGCATTTTTACAGCCACTTTCCTTTTATTTTAGCAATCAACCCAGCCTTATCGATAATATTAGCATATCTCGTTGCATCACTACTGCACTAATTATACCCACTATCCTACTCACAGTAATTTAGTACTAACGCTGTCTTGACTGAACAGTAGCCAACTCTTTCATCAATCAAAATTACTCAAAGACGTTATTGCTACGTTTATTATCACCACTCACAGTAATTCGCAGTCACAGTATATCAGAGAAATGAAGGATAACGATCTGCATGTCAAATTACGTAACAGCGAACTAAATACGTTGGTAACTAGCTAGCTAGCTTGACTGAAATTATTCATAGAGAACAAAACGTCAACTGAATATTACGTAACGTTAGTTTAGTCATTTAGTCGTTCCAAATATTTTAAATGAGATAACGTTATCGTTAAAAGACATCGCTAGCTCTTGGGCAACACTTCGACCTTACAATCAACAAACCAGGATAGCTACCGCTAGCTAATCTAACTGCCTGTTACCCAAGTCAGCAAGTATGTTAACTTATATTAACAATGGTGAATGCGACCTTCTACGACATTAAGACACTCAATGTTTATGACTACATTTGAAACTGACGAATTTTCGAAACAAAATACTAATCATAGCATACCAACCTAGCCAGCTAACGTCAGATAGACGACGCAAGACAATCACTGCAGATGCATTACACCTACCAGTGTAGCACAAATTTGATAATTCAAGTAAAACCATTACACTTGACGAGTTTTAGAAAACATGGACTACGACTTAGTTACGACTTAGTTTTTTATACTCTTACGTTACCACTAACACACAAACTCAAAATCTGCCATCACTAACGTTAACCACTCGGGAGTCAGTTACTTGGAGGTTCAGATGCGGACAAAAGTCCTGCTATCTCGATGTCAGATTATTATACAATTAGAGTGACAAAGCACAACAAATACAGTTTGTTAGAGTAAAGCCTGCGTCTGAGTAACTTACCTGTGTTGACACATTCCTTGACTCCTAAGTTCAACGTTTTGGCAATAACAAGGAAGTTATGATTCAGGTAATTACCAAGCGTCACTTGTCACGTGATTGATCTGTCAACGAGAGGCCCAACCGGACACACCCTTCCTAGCGTTTCTCCTTCACTCAATAAATGCGTTCTCACCGGTTCTCACTGCTGGAATTGTCATATACCCCCAATAAAACTAGCCTAGCGCTAGAAGTCTACAAACCTTTACTAGTCTTCTAACATTCTTGTAACATGATGTTTAATAAAAGTAGGAAAGTAAAAGTAGTAGGTTACAATAGCAAATATGGCTACAAATTTACACGAAAACATTATTAGATTGTTTAATTATCAGTTAATCTCAGTGATATTCAGTTCTGACAGGGAGTCCGCCAAAGTTTTATTTGTTAACACTTATTTTTACATAAAGAAAAGAAGACAGCTGCAAAAACAAAACATGACATTAGTCTGATAATTAATTCTTTAATTAATTAGCATTACAAAATAGGTCTACATAACATAATAGGCCACCTGGTACTGAGCTACACCATCTAACATCAGCGTCTAAATGGATCTGTGGCCTCTAAAGGTTGAAGACCATGATATAGACCTATCTACAGCCAAAAAAAGAATCTTCAGCCTACTGCTCAGCCAATTTAGACTGACACTTCAATTTCAGAGCAAATAAACAAACTCTATGTCTAAATGAAATAATTTATTTACATTTCTATATTTGGTGCTGATATTCACATAAAATATTGATTCGACTTGCCCCAAAAAGTCTATTCCATCTAGAAGGGTGTCCAACAGGTAGTGCTCCACGTGTTTAAGAGTAGCTCTCCAAAGGAACTCCAAGGGAAATTAAAATAAATATTTAATATCTACTATCAATACTACATATGACGTGTATTAGCCATCAGCCACAGTCCTGATTAAAATAGCTTCTTAGAGGAAAAAAGGTTGGAGACCCCTGATCTGGAGAAAATATTTTTATCTAAAAGAAAATAATATCTGGCTTATTGTATCATCATGACGATAAACAAGGCAAGGCATTCAGCACAACTATGATTTGTTAGTGTTAAATCAGACCTGTATGGAGTTGGAATTGTAGTACAACACATGCATTTAAAACTGATGTACGATGTGTTTGCTGCACATTAGAAAGGATTTGACAATGCACATACATTTGACAATGTAACTGAAGTTCTCTAAAGTTACACCTCTGGACATGGGAAGTGACTGATTTGATGCCAGACTAACTCTCAATCTCAGCTGAGATTTCAGAAGCAGTCTGGGTTTATTCAGGTTAGCGATCACTGGAAAACAGTAGCCTACCTATGCCCATACATAGAGGCAGAACACTTTGGAGCTATGCCATTCCAAAGACATCACAGTAGTTAATGGCATGGGTAAGCTTGTCACGTAATATGTCAATGCTGCTGTAATTGGGAAGCTGTAAAATGCCATAACAAGTGTTGGCCAAGGGGAAGTGTTCATCAGAATTGTTCATATTCAGTCTCACAATATTCAGGGATCGTTTGGCCAGCCCTCCGATAGGTAGTCGGTCAGTTCCATAGACGAAGGCTGACCTCAGAAATTACAAAAAAAGTTCTTAGTATACAAAAAAGTTCTTCTCAAAAAAATGTATCAGATGTTGCACACTAACATAATGTCCAAAGGTATCTCAGAAAACAAAAAAAATGTACCTTCAAAAATACGTACTTCATACAAATGACACTTACATAAAAATTTAAGCTGGTCCTCTTTCGACAGCGTAAATAGAACTTCCCAGAAATCAACAAATCCCTGATACTCGGCCATCTGCAAATCAAGACACATCAATATCAAATAAATAAATAACATTCATTTCTTATTGTTACTTTTTGTGGTGGAATCTCATGTTATTTTACCTTCCTGAGATCCTCCCAGGCATAATCGGCCTCTCCACATATAAGCACCCTCAGTTCATCGGGAGAAAACATCTTCCATGTCTGGGTAGGACAGGCACAACCAAACCCTTCTGCAAAGGCCTCAAACTGTTGCACTACCGATTTGTTGAACATAAAGTCTATATACAGTTCAACAAATCTTTCTCAAATGAAAGAGTAGGCAGCTAAAATACTAGCTATAGACTAGCATACTACATCTGGTAATAACTATCAATCATATTATTGTTGAACAGTATCGCAAATTAGAACACAGAAAATGAGAATACAGCCTGTCCCATACAGCCTGTTAGAACACAGAAAATGAGAATACAGCCTCTCCCATATGGAATGAGGTCCTGGCTTTTCAACTAAAATAAGACAATAATAAGACAATAAGCCAAACAATGTCATGGATTAAAAATATAAGATGTTTATCAGCATATGGACTGCAGTTGTTACATTTCCAACAGAAAACAATCAGTCAACAATACTTACAGTGAAATCTTGCTCCAACTCTCCAACTCAAGAACATCTTCTTCATATACAAGTAATGCTTTTCCTCACGGGCATTATTAATCATATTGACCTGGCCTCGCTGGCTAGCAGTTCCTCCAAGTCTCTTAGTGTTGGCCTGATCCCAAGAAGCTTTCTAAATAGTGCCAAAGGAAACAGAATGTCCACCAGGTAGCGATTGTAGAGTGCCACCCCAAGAATGGTGCCTATATCTCTTTAAATGTCAACGGCTTTGTATTCCTGTAAAACATGAACAACACATACAGTACTGCATGGACTTCTAAATCTGAATCAATATGGAGTTTCCTTCCTTTCCAGCTGTAACGGATTGCATTATTTTAAAGTATCTGGTCTGCAATGCTTTGCCTGTCACGCACTGATGCTGGACAAAAAAGCTTGGCCTGCAATTGGCTTTCTTGAAAAAAACTTGTATTGGGAAACTCTGGACTGTATTGGGAAAAAAACTCATTATTGTCATGATCTCTTCACTAGTATGACTATCCATTTAGGCAGTAAGCTGATTTTAAGAGCAAGGGGCTTTGATACGACTTAAGGTGAGTGCCTGGCCTTTAAAAGGTTTCTTTGGATGAATGGGCAAAAATTCTCACAGATCCTCTTAAGTCTTGTAGAAAGCTGTGTGGCAAAGAATTATGTACAACGATGAAACTATCATTGTATCCTTACATCTGACATGAACCACACAAGTCCAGATTCCTCAAAGATCTCTAGTAGCTTAGAATCCTCTGAGATCAGAGCTTTGCCAAAGAGCCTGAAAAATTCCTGGGATACCCCGCCATCATCAGCACCATCCTTTTCCATGAATTTCACCTGAGAGACATGATAAAAAATACAATGAATGATCAGTTTTCCCTGTAAATTAATATGGATCAATCAAGGTCATCGCACAGACCTTTATGGTATGGAAAAATCATGAATGCCCTTCTGTAGATGCTCAAATGTGTCCTTCAGTAAAGTCGGTCTTCTTACAGGGATGGTGTTATTATTTGTCAAGCGTAAAAGGGACAGCACCAAATCCTGACAAAAGGGAATATTATTGAATATTTTGAAATGGTAAGCAAATAAATAATGTATGTTCCTTTACTAATGCTCAAATGTGTCTCTCTCCTACAGGCAGTGTGGGGCAATTTGTCATGAGACATCTTGCAAGAAGGTAGAACATCTGATACTGATACAAAAAAGAATATACAGCATTATTAAATATGTGTTATGAATGTGCTTTATCAACATAATAAATATGTTTCTTAAGACTGTATAGAATATTAAAATAAAAAAAGCTTACAGTTTTGATGTTCGTTTCATGTGAGAACACCTTCTCTTTCGCATTCATGTCAAAGATGCAAGGGAATGCTGTCACAGACAGGAGAATTCTCTAAAAAGGAAAGAAAGCTTGTTCAATTTGTTTACGTTTAGCCAACTGATAATTCAGAACTGACCCATAATACTTTAATAATTTTGTGTACCATGTAAAAGTTTACAGATTGCCAGAGCCGTGAAAATTTCAAAATGAGAACAGCAACAAATTCTTCCCGTAGCAAAGAAACCTTTAAAAAAGTGTCATTTTGCATTAAACCTTGTGATTTATTTTTGTATGTTACCCATTATATTTCTCGATTATATACTCACAATTGTAACAAAGCTGTTAATCTCCTTAATGTAAAATTTACTTTCCTTCATTCCAGTATGTCTTTGGCTGTTAACCTGCAAGAGTAAAAAAACACAGCAGCGAGCTATTTCTGTTATCACCATGACTTGAATCAGGATGGAGAAAACAAAAGCATATATCCTTAAACTAGTCTGAAGATGCTTACTGCATACAGCCACTGTAGCATCTCCACAATCTTTCTCAGTGGTTGTGAGCAATCTCTTTGAGATGGCAACAGAATGGAGGTTCTTGACCACAGTTCTGAACAAGGAATACTCAATTCCTGACCAGTAGCATTCTGTGAAGATATTTAGGCTCTTATTAAAGTTATATTATTACATTGTCAGTGTTTGAAACAACTGAAGTTTGGTTCCAAAAAATTATAAATCCATTTTTCAAAATATTCAAGTGTCATGTTTTTTAACCATGCATTTCATTATAATTGATCAGACTTACATGATGTTGATTTTATTATGTTAATATAAATCAAATAAAAGCAACCCAAATGTAGATCTACTGATATATCTGAAAAACATGTTGTTGAAAATAACATTGAAGATGTAAAAATTGAAATTATATTAAAATGGTGGATATAGCATTTTGGAATGAAACTCTTCAATTACAGACTGTCAAGGTGTTCAGTTATAAGCCTGACTTCTGGACTTCTTTTTGGAGCTTGAAGACGTTTCACCTTTATCTTTTCTGGTCTGATGCTGGGAAGACCAGGAGATTTGTCTCTGGACTGTGGGTGTAACCCACAAGCTGTGGACCACACATCTCATCATGTGACAATGGGCATGTTTACATCAATCCATTTTACATCATCATCACAAATACGTTCACTTTCACCCATTTGGCGGCGAGACACGGCAGGTGAAATATCGATTTTTTCATGCCCTGGTCAAATTTGAGATTTTGGGCTAGTTTGCCTCCTTAACTTGTTACCTTTCACACTGCCACAAAGAAAACATCGAAATTACACGTTTGTGTGTTTATTTCATGACATTTAGTTCACTCGCGCTATCCATTTTCTCCCAAATTCTTCCTTCAAACGCGACATGCAGCGTCTCGTCTGTTTCCTGACATATGTCATGCCTGGTATTGTTTTCAAGCTCCGAGCCTCGAGCAGAAGGCTGTGTGATCCAAATATAGGCATTTCCTCTCTTTCAGCAACCAATCCTGACTTTCTGGAAGGGGCTTTAAAGGACTAAAGTCTATTTATTGGCCGACGGCTCGTTTCTGCTAACGTGATTCGCTCACAGATGACTTCCGTGTTATCTTGCCGCGGGAAGATTAAAAATGCCTCGTTTAGCCAAGATATCAAGGAGAAAAAACAAACAATTGCGTTTAGCAAGGTCTGCGAGGGTACAAAATCCGACTGGATTATCTTTCAGTCATCCAGAGAAAAGCGCGTCCGACCGTAAATTGTCAGCAAACCGCGAGGTTGTAGAGGGTGCCACTGAACGTGCGACACAGCAGTGGTTGATAGTGCATGTGTCGCGATTGAATGAGTTGATTAATGATCTTCTCTGCCCAAATTGTGCTGCTGCATCAGGTTTATCAATAAACATTGATCCACAGAACCAGGGCTTTTGTAGTAGCTTACTACTTGAATGCAACAACTGCAAGGGTGGGTATTGGCGAAGTGTGTATACATCCACACGACTACAAAGTGAGACCCGCGGAGATGTCGCCTTTGACGTCAATGTGCGCATGGTGCTTTTGGCACATGAGTTGGGTATGGGCTATGCTGCACTGAAAAAGATCAGCAAGGTCTTGGGGATCCCTTCCCTTCACTTAAAAACGTACCAGAGGCATGACAAAAGAGTTACAGGTAGGCTATGGAAAGATTGAAGGAATGAGGAATGGTTGAAGACTTTATAATAGTCATATAATAATAATATAGTTATAGCAATCAGATGTATTAGTTAAATACACACATTATTATGGCCAGTAGGCATTAACACTCTATACACATCCAACATATACCACCAGTAGTAAACATATAGTGCAATATGCAATATAATATAGATAATAGATTAATCATAAATTATCTGATAAAACAATTTCATGGATGCAACAAAGATGAATTCATAACAGGAATACAAAATGGCATCACAGTGTTTCAATTATAATCACAATTACAGTTACAATTACATCACAGTTTTTTGTTTTCAGTTCAGTGGCAAAAACAAGGGACATCAAAAAAGCTGCAGAATTTGTAGCATAGGGAGTGGTTGTCAGGGGTCTCTCAATTGTTCTCCGCTCTCCTAAAAAAGCACCATCTGGTGTGCAATAGCACTTCATCAGTGGACATGCAATGATATCTCTGACTTCATACCCTTAATATTACCCTGATTAATTACCATCACCACCCCCCTCCAAAAACCCCCCCCACATTTTATGTCTGCACTTTCTGAGTGCCGTACCCATTCTTTTATGTGCATGATTAGTCCTAATGCATTCCAATTTTATGACTTCATGAACCCAGTAGGGTTTCAAGTCTACCACCTGTCGTAATGTAGAGCTATCTCCATCTGCCAGCATTTCAGTGTATCTGAGCTGATGGTGGTTTTCGCCATGTCCCATTGAAGGAGCCTCCAATGTTTAGCACTGCGTCTGTATCCTGACACAGTGATTCAGCGACCTCTGCACTCTCTGGTCCTTTCCAAAAGAAATTGGGCTTTTGCCACTCAAATGAAAAATGTACTGTATACAAAAAACTGTATCAAATGAACAGTTTTTTGACACAGTGTGCATTTTAATTTTAGTGGCAGAAATTGCTGCCCTAAAACCATCTTTGTAGGCAAAAACAGAGTGGAGGCGGCTGTCGGTATGGCCATAACCTGGTTCAATGAGGGTGCGTCTGCAATTCTCAATGTGATGGCCAACCTGTGGCTGGAGAGCACAGCAATAATACTGAACACCATAAAGCAAGCTGACATGCTGAGGGTGACCAAAGCAAATGCCATCCAGTCCCCTCAAGCAAAAAAAGGAGGAAGCATGAAAGCAATGAGAGGAAGGTGAAAAGGCACCAGCAAGAGATGGTAGAGGGGGCAACATATGGTGCTGGAATTGAAATGTAGGCCCAATAGAGATGTAGTGGAGGTGGAGGTACTTAAACATAAGATTACACAAAACTTGTAATACATTTTGTTCTCATATTGGTGCAAGTAATGAATTGGTAAAGTGTCATGGTGATATGTTTAAATTAAAAATGTTACCCTATTCACCTGTGTCATACTATTATGATTCACCTGTCATCGCGTTACAGCAGTTGTTGGCCATATATGGCTGCCATGTTATTAAAGTACTTGTTTAGATGTTCTTTATATATTCAGCACTGTTAATACTAAGAGCTTGAGCCTTTATTCTGTGTTCCAGCAGATTTTTACTGTATAAATGTATGAAAATCCCCTATATAAATCTTTAAATGTCGTTTTCTCAAAATGCGTGTTTTTTAATTTTTCGGTGCATATTTCTCAGCCTATGTTGCACCTACATGCACCAAACCTTACAGTTACACTCATAGCATTATGATAAAGAAATCCTCAGAGGGATTTGTGGATAAATTGTTCCTGGCCAGATTTAAGGGCAATTTTACCTGGAAAATCATGGCGAAAATAGGGTTTTTAAGGCCATGGGTAGTATATTTTGATTTCCCAGGCCATGAAAGCAGATATCCTAAAATCCCTCTGAGTTTTTTTTCTCATCTTGTATATAAACAAAATGAAAAAACAATTTTGGTCCTGCCTTTATCACAGTTTCAGATAAATGCACCAGAAATATACACAAAAATGCGCATATTTAATGAGAGGATACCTGATTTGCATAATTAAATATGCAAAATTCAAACACTTGTAATACATTTTTTCTCATACTAATGTAAATAATCAACTGGTAAAGTTTCATAGAGATCACTTCTATTTTAAAATTTTACCCTATTCACCTGTAGTGTCTCGCCTTTCACCCATTTGGCTAGCTAATGTTAATGTTAACGTGCAAGGTAGCAGCCAGTTAATACCACACTTAGGAGGCTATGTAGGTAACTTTCTAGCATGCTAGCTAGGTCTGTATGGTAAGACAAGCGAAAATACAAAGTTGCAAACACGAAAATATAGTCCATTAATCTAGAGTGCCCAGATTTGAGTTTGAGGTCACTAAATGATGTCAGCAGGAAAAAGAATGAAAAAGTTTGATACAAGAGACGGAAAATGTGAACTGGCAACTAACACTAAGTGAATGGGGCATATTAACTTATTTTCTGTTTCTCTATGTCCCATTCAATTAATATCAGTTATTTCTGGTTGTTTCTGGTCCTTTTTCCTACAGACAGCATTCAGTGACCATGAACAACAAAGCTATTGACTGATTCACATCAGATTTCTCCTATAATGTATTGCATGTGCAAATACAAATGTGTCCACAGACATGGTGACTATATGAAAATTTGTTTGGCCCCAGCACTAATATGCAGGGGAAAAAACACTGCCGTAAAAGACTGTTTGAACTCTTGGATGTTTCAAATGTGCAAAACAAAAGTTTTTCTTTTCAATGTTTCTCCCTGTAAAACAATAATGCATTGTAGCCTAAAAATACATATATAAAATAAAACAATTACTTGTCTGGGCACAAAATCAGACATTTTAAGAAAGTTGTACGACAGGCCTGTGACAGCTGCACTGTTGAGTATACCTACAAAAAACTCTGTGACTAGATGAGCTTTTGCCCCTTATGTGTACTTGTAGGTCGGTGGCACCTTTACAAACACGCACGTGCCTGCTTTATACGACCAAGACGAAAACATCGGAATTTCTTTCTTAATTCTTCCGCGAATTTACATTTACCTTTCAGCATGACTGTGGAGATGCCGCTGGGTAGTCTACATGTGCTTTGCCTCTGGTAAACAAGAAAGTTTGTGCTACTGAGGTACAAACTGACCAATTAAATGTTTACAGAGAAGGCTATCAACCAATGACAGTAGCTCTACAGTCAGACCGTGCAATCAGAAACTTTTAGGCTCTCGCGTCCACTGTTGCAACAGAACTGAGTAGAAAGAGAGCGTGACTAGTTTCTGATGAACGACACAAGAAAGAGAAACAATGGAAATTCAATGTAGGTTGTGTTTGAGGCTCTAGTAAAACAAAATCCCGGACGATTTTGAAATTCTGGCCAGACAAATTTTTAGGTCTCAAAAAGCAGCCGAGCAAAACATTTGGTCACATTTGGTCACCCTAATTAATCCGATTATATGTTTACATGCCCATCGATTGGTTTATCGAAAGGTGTACACCTCCTCTCTCAATCAGATTGAAATTTCAATCCGATTGAGCTGAATTCGATCAGATGGAGTGGATGAGGTATTTTGAATCCGATGCATCTGATAATCGGATTAAAGCGGTGCATGTAAACATGCTCAGTGGGTCACATGAGTCCATTGTTGGTTCATGCATTACCCTTAATATAGTGATTCCAGCCCCAGCGAAAGGAGCATCAATGCATCGGAGTGCCATGCTAACTGCCTTATGCACATTTTCTGATACTCTTTCTAGCTCTCCTCTTCTGCTCCATAGGCAAGAAAAAGTATTGTCTTTCTTTTGACAACAAACGAGCTGGATACTTTGCTACTCTAATGAAATCCAATTTATCTAAGAAATGATTCTTCTTTATTAATAGCATGAATATCAGGAGTCCCTCATCAAGAACTCTCAGCAAATCAGGATGCAGCCTGAGGATGGCCTTGATCTGTCCCTCTGTTCTTTTTTAGCAGCACCCTGAGCAGCTCTGGCAGGCTGAGGTAAACTCTCAGGCCCTCCACTCCAGCAGGCCTGGGGCTCAGACATGGGAACAGATGCAGCTGCACCACAGACTCCACCTGAAATAAACAGCCAAGTAGATACTCTTTATACCAATGGCCAATGAAGTCATTGCTTTATACTGCTTATAGGACTGCAGGCTGTAAATAACCTGTGTGTGTATGTGTGTTAATACCAAAAAGCTATACAAATCAAGGTAAGAGTAAGAAACACTATGAGGTGTGTCACACTAGTACTTCAGTGAGATGAAACTGAATGAAAATTAGATATTTAGTGGATGTCAAATTATTCTTTTTCTCTCAGTAAATATTTCTGGTTAGGGTGGCAAAGGGCTAGAATTTCCAGTACATTTCTAGAAAATTTCCATTGAAACTTTAGCTCAGGAATTTTGGAAATATTCCAAATTGAAAACTTTGCTTGGGAATTATAGGAATTCATGTCAATTAACAGGGATTTATGGCAATTAATGAGAATTATCATATAAATGTCATGTAAACCCCTTAGACTTCTGCATCACCCACAGATTTTGAAAGTGTTGATTTTTCTTAACTTGTGTTAAATCTCATGAAAGAATTTGTCATGGACAAATGGTTTTTAAGATGTTGAGGTCAATTTGGAGGTCTATGCACAATGCATGTAGGGGTAGGGATGTAGTTTCACTTGCTCTGTAGTAAGTATTGTGCTATGTGCCAGTGACTGAGGAATAGATAGTCCACTTTATTTGCATAAAATCTGATAGTTTTAACAAGGATAATACTGTGAGTCCCCTATAAGTCCCCTATAAGTCCCCAACCTCCAGTTTCAAAAATTCCCGTAGATTTCCATGAATTCCTACTTTCCATGGAAAATTTCCAATTTTCCATAATAGAAATTTACAACTCTATGTCTGATATCAAGTTATAAATTGTCATAGTTGGGCAAATGTATATAGCTGTTTGCTACCTCTTTAAGAACTTTCACATTCTGTGACAGCTTCTCAAAAAAATGGCACGCCATGGACAACTCCAAACCATACTGATGTTGTGACGTTGAGTAATGTTTGTCAGAGATGCACACAAGACCAAGGAAGATCACAAATCCATGCATGTCAGAGGATTAATTTGTAGAGAGCTATAAAATATAATGACAGCTGCTTGAAATCTCTCTGCTTTTTCTAAATCTAATTCCCATACTTTCTTCATTTGATCAAAATTTGAACAGCTAGTGACCCAATCCTACAGAATGGTACTTTCTTTGGTTTGCTCTGTAAACAAGCAGTTACCAATATGTCATTAACACCACTCTAAAAAACTCAAAACAGACTGAATTAGCACATTTGTTGAAGGTACATAAATCTTTTGTTCATAATGATTAAGAGGTTTCATAATGATAAAGGTTTACTGGTGATCCTTCTATATAGTGCGGATTTGTATATAAGCCAAAGAGGAGGAACCAGTGATGATAATATTCAAAGACCCATCCATATGGAAAAGTCCTATTGAAAAAGTGCATTATGTCACCACCCTGTCCTGTCTATCTCTGTTTCCTCCCGTTGCCTCCCGTCTCTGCTGTTAACAAGCTTAATTGACACCAATCACGCTCTCTCATTTCCTCGTTCCCCACTAATCACTGGTTTAGGCTTCACCTGCTTCCCACTGGCTGTTCCCTATTGTTCTTCCCAGCTGTGTCTCATTTTCCCTAATGTCTGCTAGTATTTATTCCCCTCTGTTTCAGCCACTCCTTGTCAGGCAAGCATTCAGATCCGGACTCCTGTGTCTGCTCCTCTGTTCTTGTTTTCCTGTCTCAGTTCCAGCCCGTTCCTTGTTTCCCCGTCTTGTCTCCCGTTCTGTTTCTGTTTTGTCTCCGCTTCCTGCATGATCACCTGCCTGTGCCGAACCCGGACCGTCCTGACCTACGCTCTGCTCTCCTGCCCTGGTTTCCGACCGATTGCCTGCCCACGACCTATGCTCTGCTCTCCTGCCCTGGTTTTCGACCTGTCGCCTGCCCACGATCAACGCTCTGCACTCCAGCCCCGGCTACCGAACCGCCGCCCGCCCATGACCAACGCTCCTCTCTCCAGCCCCGGTTTCCGACTCGCCACCTGCCCTCGACCAACGGTCTGCTCCTCTGCCCCGGGCTACCCGACCCGACGTCTGCCCGACCACAAGTGCTCCTGCCAGCCCTTCCCTGCTCTTCGCACCTCCTGCATCCCTGTGCCGAGGGGGTGCTCTCGGAGCACACTCTCACTGCCCTTTTCCCCAATCCTAAAGTAAAGACTATTTGCAACTAGATGCTATCGTGGTCCATCCTGTCTGTTTCTTGACAATTATCTAATTCTTGTATATCTTAAATAATTTAAAGAGGACATAGAATGGATGAATGGAGTACTGTATCTTGTTCAGAAACAATCTATTCAACTTAACTTCAAAAAGCTTCAGTACAATTTTACAAGCCCAATTAAAACCTTGTATTTAGGCTAGGTATTCAAATGGTTCTTTTGGCTAAATGACACCCTCTTGGCAACCTCAATTTAACTACAATTGCTTTGTTTTATTTTGACATCCCATGTAGGCTTTGTTCTAATCCGCTCATGTTTTAGTGGCTATTTCTAAGTTTTCATATAAAGGAGGCACAACGATGCCTCATGTTCATGACAGCTCTTTGGCCATGCACAACCTCTTTGATATAAAGTGTTTCCCATCATCAACAGTGTTCAGATATAAAAGCAATTCTGAAGAGGTGTTGTACCTGCTGGTAGATCAACTCGTAGAGGAACAACCTGGTTGTCTGTCCGGCCATTGCCAAGCTGACCTTGCTCTCCAAATCCAAACATGTAAATTCTGTTTCTGGACTCAATCAGTGCCAGTGTGTGATATCTTGACAAAACATCATAATTGATTTTGACACTGCACTGTAAAGTTTTTTTCTCTTTTTCATTCTAAACACATTTTACCAATGACTTTTACCTCCCACAGGCAACCTGAGACCTCAGCCACCAGTTGGGGTCGTAGTTCATCCCTGAGGGAGTTGTGACCCAGCTGGCCATAACTCCCTGATCCACATTTAAACACTACACTTTCCTAAACAAACAAATGAAATGACTTTCCTTTCCTTTACTGTACACCAGGAGTACATGCACATACATCTATTTCACCAGTGCCCAGCACACACTAAGGAGATATCCCTTTACCTTGGTTAGAATAGCAATATGTTCTGCACCACAAGAAACTGAAATCGTCTTCTTCTGACCGAGGGAGACCACGGGCAAGACTGACTCTGTCTGCTCACAGACACATGCACATAGCCTGACATAATTAGAATCATTCCCAATTTCCTTCCAATTTTAATAAAAGATAGATAGTCATCACATGTTGGTCCAAATTTATTCATTTTCTCATATGCTGTTCCATTTCCATACTGCTGTGCCACATACTGCATGTGCCCTAGTACACAATACAACACACACCACTGCCCAGTCCTCTCTCCCATCCCAGTATGCAGCATGCAAGTAGCAGAAGTGGCCTACTACGTGGGCCTACAATGACAATGAGCCTCATATACTACTCCCCAGCATGGTATGTAAGCAGCAGAGACCTAGGTACTAACCATGTGACCAGTACCTAATTAATTATTGGACTGCAGGTGCTCTACCTCACTGGCTCAAAGTGTATTGAGCTCCATACACTACTCCCCAGTATGCAGCATGGTATGCAAGCAGAAGAGGCCTACTAACCAAATTACCAGTACCTCATTAATTAATGGACTGCAGGCGCTTTCTGCAGAGATCAGTATACGAGTAGTGCGTAGTAGGTAGGTAGTAGGAATTTTTGGAAACTTTCTGTAACTTTCCAGGATTGATGTAAATATCTTCAGTCACCTGACTGCACTTGTTCTTGATTCGCTAGAGTACACCAATACTGATGAATTATTTCCAACTGGATAAACTGTTTTCCTTTGCAGCTCTATTCTTTGTAGAAGTCTTTGTGATAACTCCTCATTCTTCATGCTGGCCTCAATAAGAATATGCACAATATGAGATTGTTTCCACACAGGACCCACAGGACAGGATAAGGGATCAGTATCCAACACATACCTTAATAATGATTTACAGTAGATGACCCACTATAGTATAAATGGTGTTGCTTCACTGAGAAGTAGCATTACCCTGTACAAACCTGAATGGTCTCCAAGACCCAGCTGTCCAGCGCTGTTCTTGCCCCACCCAAACACGGCCCCTGAGAGAGACAGGGCAAAGCTGTGGTCTCCTCCAGCACTGATCTGAGACAGGGCGATCCCCACCAGAGACTTGAGAAGTTGGGGGGACAGAGTGCTGGGCTCCCCCTTACCCAGACCCAGCTGACCATTGGAGTTTTGGCCCCAGGTGAATACCCGCCCATCTGAAAGTACAATAGAAAGTGCTGGCTTTAGTCCTTCAGCAAACATTAACTTTACATCTGTTAATTACAAATTAATTACGAATGTGATTGTCCCCACAAGCAATCTGTATCACTTGTCTGTTCTGGAGGTTCGCTGGGCACCTGAGGATGAAAACCAAAGGAGGTGATGTTGCTGCTGTCCACATTAATGAACTCTACCTCAGGTAAAACTTACTTTGGGATGCTGGACATCAGAGGAATTCCAGTGAAACAGTGCGCCCTCTTCAGTAAGCAAGACAACATGGACTGCACCAACACAAATAGCAACAATATTGCCTTTCCTAGTTAGACAAACTGCAAAAAGTGAAAGTGCAGTGAGTTTCAAAGTTGTTAGTCTACATACTTAGGCTACACCCTTGCATGCATATTCATAAATCACTTTACTTTACTATTTTGATTTGTTGTTTGTATTTGTGACTTTGTAATTTAGTTTCATTTAAATTAAGTTAAACAACATTTGTTTGAAAAAGTAAAAAAAAATTATCAATGGCCATTTGTTTATGTACAGTAAAAATAATCACAAGCTCCATTTTGATTGTCCAGTCTCACTGCAACAGTTACCTTACCATTTTCTTTCAGAATCGCAACCACGCTCTTACCAATAGAGAGGTCGCTGATACCTGTTGTTGGGACAGCCATCTGGACGCATATCCTTATTAGAAATATTAAGGTCATCAAGTTTAACTTCTCCCCACCAATACATCCTTAACTACACATATTTTGTTTCGCACCAACTAGCAATGGATCAGTGGAAGTGAGAGGAGAATACCATCCTGACATGAGGATGTTATCTTGGGCTTTTCACATATAGTTCATACAACACATACAAAATCCTTTCTCTGGCTATAGCAGATAGAAGCATGAAAAACATGTGATAGCCTACAGCTTTGTCTTGTATTTGGACTGACTTAGTCTTAGCCATGATGTAAAAACATGCTGCTCCAGGTTTTAATGGGTTAAAAGTGCCTAGTTTGGTCAAGATCCATCAACACAAACACTGTGGTGTAATTGAAAATTAAATTTGAATGGGAGATTTATACTTGTAAACTTGTCAAATTACAAATCCACTAAATCCAACTTGATATAATGTAAAAATATATAGAGATACATAGCTTTCAGAAAAATATTGTGTAGAGGAAAGGTCTTAAATCTCTTTATTGTGTTCTACAACTCTATGGCATGTAAGGCCACACCAATTAAAATTTTTGGTTCTCTGATTTTTTCTGGAAGAATATGAAGCGACCAGGTGACAAAACAAATAAATAAACTGCTCTGATGGTAAAGCTAGGGGAGGAAATATGGGGCTTTCATAACAGAGAAATAAAACAAAGACAATGCATTACTGTTATGTATTTCATATTACTCTTCTAATAGTTTATGATCTTATTTCCTAGGCAGGCTATTGTTTTCTGGTGCTCCCACTCAATAACACATTTTGTTACAGCACTACGTCAGGTACCCATCCAAAGGCTTAAGTTTCCTCCATTAGAGGACTCGACCAACCAGTCAGTGAACAGAGACAGGGCTATGTCTTCGGTGGGAGGGCTGAAAGCAATGTCACCAGAGAGAATTGTGGTGATGCATTATGATGCATTGATCTTTCTCAGAATTAAGTCGCATTCCTCAGTGTTTTCATTGTGTGATTAAATAACTGCCAAGTGATATAATGTAATATAATGTGACTTGTCTTAGATTGTTTTCCAGCATTTCACCATATAGTTATTTGTAGGACAAAATGAACATTAGATAGAATTGAATACAGTGCACTGCAACAAATGCACTGAAGAAACACATAAGCAATATTAGCATTGTGTGACTACAGACACAATAAACTATATATATAACCCATTTAGCTACAACCAAACTCTTCACAATGATTGATAGCATGGATTAGATTATTGCGCAGTGTGTCAATGGTGCTGTAATTTGGGAGTGCCAGGGTAATGTAACATGTGCTTGACTGTGGATAGTGAGCATCGTTGACTACATTGAACTTTGAGAGTGTCAGACGGAGCTTGGCAAGACCTCCCACTGGTAGCCGGTCTGTTCCCTGAACAAAAGCTAATGGGTTCAAAAAATCAATTAAACGCACAATGCCTGATAGATTAATTTCAGTATATAAGTCCATGACTATTTGAATATAATATCAAGTAGCCTAACAATTTTTTGTAGGTGGATGTTCAACAGTGTGATTAAACTCACATAAAAACTACTTCTTCTGGAAAATGTTTCCTGGAACTTTATTTCTTTGTGTAGCCTGTCAGTCAAAGACAAAATATGACATGTTTGTACTGTATGTCTATATGATTCCACTCTCTCTTATTAACAATCTCTGTGATGTGGCTGTCATATTATTCACTCTGTACAGCAATGTGTGAATACCTCATACACTCTCTGCAAGACTTCTGCCACTTTCTGCAAAGGCTCAGGACCAGTGGGATCTTAGGAGATGCCAGCAAGTAATGTTTCAGACACTGGGCGGAGTGCGGTCACAAGTGCTCCAATGAAAGAGTCAGAGAGGTTGGACCAACGCGTCCCTGTAACCCCTCAAAAATGTACAAACTTCTCTCAGTCTTTCACTGGCACCTCAGATTCTATCCATGAGCTGTAAGCTCATAATAGCCTCTGAGATGTTTGCCAAAAGAAACAAATAGATCATAGTAGTCTAAATAGGACTTGTTGGTTGATAATAACATGTCTATCAGGAATCAGGATGCAGCTTGAGCCTCAGCCAATGAGACAGTGAGATCTGTCGCCTATCCTGTTTGAGCAGCATCCTGAGCAGCTCTGGCAGGATGAGGTAAACTCTGAGGCCCTCCACTCCAGCAGGCCTGGGGCTCAGAGATTGGAGCAGATTAAGCACCACAGACTCTACCTGAAATAAAGATCACGCTATTCTATTGCAAAGCCCAGAATGCACAGACTGCATTTTTTAATAACTGAAAAGCACACAGTGTGTTTGCATGCAGATACCCTCTACCTTCAACATGACTTTCTTCTCCCTTTTCTTTGTGGAGAGCTTCTCAAAAGCGTTGCGAGCCAGAGACAAATCCAGACCAGAATAATGAGCTGATGTTCTGTAATGTTCATCACCACTGAAAAAAATGAGAGAACCTAAAACTATTCACAAAATAATTGCATTGAGATTTTTATTTCATCAAGACAACAAGACACAGGCCTGTACCTTGTCTCAAGGTAGCTTCCATTGATTGTTGAGGCAGATGAAAATATTTCACTGTATGCAAGAGAAATGTTTGACCTCTGAATCAGGCTTTTCTGTTCAACTCCGTTGTAACAAATAACATTCTCACAGAAAAGAAATCAAACAAATTGAAGCTTGCCTCTTGACCTTTTCCCGTGAAGAATTACAGTCAGAAATCCACCTGGTAATCTTTTTAGCATCTGGTGCTTGTCTTTTTCTTACAGTGGGTATGCTCTTGACTGGGCCTTTCTGGCATTCCTGTCACAAGACAGGAACTGTGTTAAATCTGTATTAAAGTGATCCCAACCAGCTTAAAAGTTGGAAGCATCCTTGCTTTCCTTGTAAACTCTTGAAAGTTTTTGTTTTCTATTCTCACTAATAACAAACAAGCCTTGCAATCCTTGAGAGAAATAATGGGCCTCATTCCATGTTCACCACCATTTTCTTATCTGGTCATACACACACATACACACACTCACAGGTGCAGAGGTGCTTGATTACACAAACCATTCCCATAAACAAGTAAGCAACAAACAATACATACACACTCCCACCTACCTGAAATGTATGCAAAGAACTTTTTAGACTGAATTCAGACTGTGTCAGACTGTGGATAGTATAGTGTAAGTTAGTCCTGTAGTCTAGTTTGCTGTAGTAGGTATACAGCTGCAGTGGGTATACTGCCTGTGACTGTAGTGGTTATACTGTCTTGTACTATTACAGTGTTGTCAGTATCGCAGCCTATGTTTTACTGAATATACGCAAAGCAAAGAACCTTTTAAGTGGTTACATGCCGTATACCTGCGTATCACATAGACTGCAGCTCTGGTATAAGTATATATACTCTTTTGTGTGAGGGAAATTTGGTTTCTGCATTTATCCCAATCATGAATTTGTGAAACACACAGCACACACACAGCAAGGTGAAGCACACACTAACTTGTAGCAGTGGGCTGCCTGCTACAGTGGCGCCCAGGGAGCAGTACAGGTCAGGTTGCTCAAGGGCTCTTCAGCTGTGGATGTGGGCATGGGATAACCACATTTTTCCTACTGGTCGGGGACTGAACCGGCAACCCTTCAGGCCTGAAGCCCTACCCAGTAGGCTACAACCAATGCATGTGTGTTCACATATGTACAACTCATTGGGGCAAACCTGTAAGAGTTGCGTTTCAAAAGATGTGTCAAGAGTGCAGAGTGAGATTCATTTTATTTGGATGGCACATGCTACAATGTGCAACATCGTATTATGTACCGTTAAGGCAGAGAGGGTTGGTCAGTATTCAAAGATCTTTGGTTTAACAAGGACTGCATGTCTTGTTCATCTATATGTTTCCTAGCCACACTACTCTAATGAGTGTGTCTATGGAAAACAAGGATATTTCCATGTGATCCCAAACTTCAAAATCAAAAAAAGAATGGTAGGAGTGTTTTCAAACTTACCTGAGTACAATCACATAAAGCAAACGAGAGATTCCCTCCAGCAGTGTTATGATTCTGTCTCCCGGGACATCGGCCCCCCGATGGACTTACGCTGCATTGCAGCTTCCTTGTTTTGTTTTTTTCCTATGTTTCCCCATGTGCTTATGTGTTTCACCTGTCCCTTGTTTGTTACTTTGCTCCCTTCCCTATATATTCTCCAGTCCTTTCATGGCTCGTTGTCTGATTGTCTGACCGTGTTCCTGTCCGTAAGTTTCGCGCTATCTGTCGTTGTGTATTTACTCCCGTGTTAACCCGATCCCCGTTCCATGTTTTGCCTTTTTGAGTCTTCTGAAGTTTTCTGCCCTTTTTGGTTCTGTGAACAACTCTGAGTTTTTTGACTGCTGTTTCCTTTTTGTTGGGATTTTCACCTACTCGTTGTATGGATTACCTTTTTGTTTTCCTTTTGATCTTCTGAGCGTTTTCCCTTTTTTGTGATTATTGAACTTTTGTAAATAAATCAGTCATTTAATCAGTCATTAATCTGCATTTGGGTCAGTCTGAATTTTCACGTACTTGACAGTACAATCAGACCAAGATGGACCCAGCGGATTGTGGACGTTTCTCGGCGGCAGTCCAGCAACATGAAGCTTTGTTGGGCCACCAACAGTCCCACTTGGACGCAGTCGCCGCCAGCATCAGGGACCTAGCAGTCCAGATCCAGTTACTCCAGCATTCTCAGTGTAGCTCTGTGTCCTCCGCACCCACCTCGCCTGCCCGCTCGGCGTTGCCTCTCCACGAACCTCGTCTGCCCCTACCTGAGAGATATTCTGGTGAACCTGGCACTTGCCGCTCCTTTTTGTCTCAATGTACCCTGGTCTTCACCCTCCAACCTGGGTCTTTTCCCACTGATCGGGCCAAGGTTGCCTACGTGATCACCCAGCTGTCGGGGCGTGCCAGGGAGTGGGGAACGGCAGTCTGGGATAATGAATCGCCAGTCTGCGACAACTTCCGGGAGTTTTCTGCCGAGATGAAGCGGGTGTTCGACCGCTCCAAGCATGGGCATGAAGCGGCCCGCGAACTTCTCCATCTGCGTCAGGGCTCTCGTTCAGTCTCGGACTTCGCGATCGAGTTCCAGACCTTAGCGGTATCTTCAGTGCCCAGTAAAAAGCCAGCGTTCACCCGTAAGAGGGGTACGGGTGAGCGTAACACCAACTTCCCCCTCATCCGTTCAACGAACCCTCCTCCCAGCCGTCCTTACGTGGGCGAATCAACGTCGAGAGACGACGGTCCTTGTGGATTCCGGTGCAGAGGAGAGTTTCATTGACACCTGGTAGCCCAATGGGGCTTACCCATCGAAGACCTGGCTGAAGCTCTGGTGGCCAATGCACTGACGGGGGTGAGACTGGCCACCATCCGACACACCACCAGACCGGTGAGTCTCAGTCTTTTCGGGTCTCATCATGAACTTATTAAATGTTATGTTATTAGCTCCCCTGACACCCCAGTAGTTCTTGGACATCCCTGGCTAGTAAAGCACAACCCACACATAGACTGGGTAGGGAGACGTGTAGTAAAGTGGTCCCCGTCTTGCCAATCCTCATGTTTTACCCAAAGCCGTATCCCCGTTAGGACTGTTCCCGTCCACGTGGAGGAGTTCCCTGACCTGTCAGGTGTACCCCCCATGTACATGGATCTTAAACCTGTCTTCAGTAAATCTCGTGCCCTATCCCTGCCTCCTCATAGACCCTATGATTGTGCAATAAATCTCCTCCCTGGCTCTTCACCTCCCAAAGGGCGCTTATATTCTCTGTCTCGCACCGAAACAGAGGCGATGCACTTGTATATCAAAGACTCTTTAGCAGCCGGAATTATCCGTCCCTCCTCTTCACCAGCCGGAGCCGGGTTTACAATATCACAGTGAAGAACCGTTACCCTCTCCTCGCCCTGCATGTGACTTCCGTCTTAACATTTGAACTATTACAAGGTGAAGAACCGTTACCCTCTCCCTCTCATGTCTCCGAACGCTTACCATCTGGTCCGCATACGTGAGGGTGACGAATGGAAGACGGCGTTCAACACTGCCTCTGGACATTATGAATATTTAGTAATGCCATTTGGGCTTACTAACACCCCTGCGGTTTTTCAAATGTTTGTTAATGACATTCTAAGAGACATGTTGAATAATTTTGTGTTTGTTTTTCTTGATGACATTTAGATTTTTTCCAAGTCCATCCCGGAACACATTTCTCACGTCCGTACCGTTCTGCAACGTCTCCTGGACCATCAACTCTACGTGAAAGCGGAGAAATGTGAATTCCATAAAGAGACTGTTTCCTTCCTCGGCCATGTCATCACCCCAGGGTCCATCCAAATGGACCAGGGAAAGGTCCGGGCGATTCTGGAATGGCCCAAACCCATCAATCGCCAAACCTTACAGAGCTTTCTGGGATTCGCCAATTTCTACCGACGCTTTGTGCAAAACTTCAGCACCGTGGTCGCCCCCCTCACCGCCCTGACGTCCTCTAAGGCCAAGTTCGTTTGGTCACCTGCCGCAGAATGTGCGTTCCAAGAGTTGAAAAGACGATTCACATCTGCCCCTATTCTGACCCAGCCGGATCCAGATCTGCAATTCATCGTGGAGGTTGACGCTTCTGAGGTGGGTGTCGGAGCAGTACTTTCCCAGCGTTCCACCAAGGACAACCGAATCCACCCCTGGTTCACAAGAACTTACAGTACATCAGCCAAGCCAAGAGACTTAACCCCAGACAAGCACGTTGGTCCCTGTTTTTCTCCCGTTTTAACTTTACCCTGTCCTATCGTCCTGGCCATAAAAACACCAAACCCGATGCCCTATCCCGACAGTTTAATACCAGCCGAAGCATCTCAGATCCCGAACCTATCCTTCCACCTCACTGCATTGTAGGGGCGGCTCGCCTCGATATTGAAGCCTCGGTGATTGTGGCACAAGCCGACGAGGCTTCTCCTAGCCAATGTCCTACTAACCGTCTGTTTGTTCCAGATTCTGTTCGCCCGCAGGTCCTGCAGTGGGGTCACTCTTCCCAATTTTCCTGTCACCCCGGAGGTCGGAGGACCCTCGCTTTTATCAAGAGACGGTTCTGGTGACCTGCACTGAGGGTGGATGTCGAGCGCTTCGTCCAGTCCTGTCCTACATGTGCACGAAACACGACCTCTACTCAATCCCCTGCCGGCATACTACAACCCCTTCCTGTGCCCCGAAGACCCTGGTCCCACATCTCCTTGGACTTTGTAACCGGTTTACCCCCCTCTGCTGGTAACAACACCATTCTCACCATAGTTGACCAATTCTCTAAGTCTGCCCATTTTGTTCCCCTGCCTGGCCTTCCATCTGCTAAAGAGACTGCTAACCTCTTAATACAACACGTTTTCAGAATCCACGGGTTACCAGTAGAGGTGGTGTCGGACCGAGGGCCCCAATTTACCTCAGCCTTTTGGAAGGCATTCTGTAAGTTGCTGGGAGCCTCTGTCTGTCTGTCCTCCGGTTTCCATCCCCAGAGCAACGGCCAGACGGAGAGGGCGAACTAGCTCCTGGAGACTATCCTGCGCTGTATGGTGTCCCAGAATCCTACCTCCCGGAGCCAACAGCTTCCCTGGGTTGAATACGCTATTAACTCTCACGTTTCTTCTGCCACAGGTCGTTCCCCCTTCGAGTGTTCAGTGGGTTACCAGCCACCGTTGTTCCCGGATCATGAGCAGGAGGTCGGAGTGCCGTCAGCCGAGACCTTCATCCGATGTTGCCGGCGAACTTGGAAACGCACCCGTGCCACTCTTCTCTGTTCGTCAGCAAGGATGAAGGCTCAGGCTGACAAGCATCGCTTCCGAGCTCCGCAGTACCGGCAGGGGCAACGTGTGGCTCTCCACAAAAGACCTACCCCTAAAAACGGAGTCCCGTAAGCTTTCCCCCCGTTTCATTGGCCCGTTTCCTATTTCCAAAGTCTTTAGTCCCACCGCAGTCCAGCTCAAGCTTCCCCTGCCCCTCAGTCTTAATCTGCATTTGGGTCAGTCTGAATTTTCACGTACTTGACAGCAGTAAGTTTTGTTACTCTCTTCTCCTCACTCTGAACTGTGAGATGACATCACATGGCATGATTTTCCCTGAGTGGAGTAATCTAGTAGGCTGGGTAAACCCAGACAAACTTCTAGCGAAGTCAAAGTTTGCTGTGTAGGTCTTTCTGGAGTCAAGTACATTGCAGTCTAATTCCAAATCATGATGCTGCTTTGTAGACAAAGTAAAAGCAAAACGTTGAAAAACGTTTAGCATCCATAAGTCATCTTCTGTCATTCATTCATCTTACAGCAGCAACATAGCCTAGCCTATAGGCCTAGCCCTATAGGCTATTATTCTAACAAGAGTAAATAACTGAATGTCTGACATCACATTCAGTAGACCTATATAAAACTATACTCTTGAGTAGGCAGATTTACCCAAGCCTTCATGATATTAGTCCCATATGTATTTCATTTAAACACTTTAAACACCTTTTACCACCATTTACTACTACTTAGTTTGGGTTGGAGTTGAATTGGTCACTATCACTTTGACTTTTGAAAAAGTCATTGTTGACAGAACTACGTTGGTCTTTGACTGAGTTACTGACTGAACTAGTGTATTGAGTGTGGGTGTGGGATTGAATTTAATAATACATTCTTGAAACATACTTTGTTAATTTGTTGGTGAGGTGTTTCTGAATCATTTGCATGGTTAAAAGAAAGCAGACCGTTCTCAGGCTAGCAAATAGTCCAGTTAATCTACAATAGTTAGCCACTGAAACAAAAAGGATTTGTGTTATATATTTACCAGTATGCCTTTTCATTTTTGCTTTTTCCTTGAGATTAATTATCATCACCCATCATTCCCTCCCTCTTCTCTGACTTTGCCTCTGGTACTGGTAGCCTATTATTTCTAGCTTGCTACTAGTCTATTTATTGGTCTATTTATTTGAAAGCTACTTGTAGGGAACTCATGGAACTGTTTCCTGGGCAACCCCAGAACCTGTCAAGTCAGAGGAGGTTAAACATTACAGCAAGTTTCAAAGCAAGCAGAGGAATAATACAGACCCTTACATTTAGTCCATAAAACTTTACTAAATTAAATTATCAGTGTTTACAAAAGGGCCTTACATTTATTAAATGATATACTATGGAAAACATTTGATCATTAGGCCTACAGGGTTTTTAGTATAAAAAATGCTTGTTGTATAACTTGCAGACAGGAACTTTTAGAACTAACTCATTCCAAAGACATCACAGTAGTTAATAGCATGAGTAAGCCTTTCACGTAATATGTCAATGCTACTGTAATTGGGAAGTTGCAAAGTGCCATAACAGGTGTTGGCCAGGGGAAAGTATTCATCAGAATTGTCCTTCAACCTCACAATTTTAATTTTTCGGTTGGCCAGGCCTCCAACAGGTATCTTGTCAGTTGTGTAGATGAAAGCTAAAATGAAAGATATTGGAAAAGTTATTACAAACCGACGTTATATTTCTTTTCTCAAACATTTTTGAAAAGGAAAGGAAACATCTATATGCTCTGTAGATAAATTGCATGAACTTACAGAGAAATTTCAGCTTGTCCTCTTTTGGCAGCTTAAACAGAACTGTCCAGAAATTTTGAATCAACGTGTCTCCACTCTCACAACCCTCATATTCTGCAACCTGCCAATAATCAAATCCAATATCAAAACAAATCACAAATTACATCCATTTTCTGTTGTTAGATTTTGGGATGGAATCTCATCTTATTTTACCTTCCTGAGATCCTCCCAGACATACTCAGCCTCTCCACATATAAGCACCCTCAGTTCATCCGGAGAAAACATCTTCCATGTCTGGGCAGGACAAGCACGACCAAACCCTTGTGCAAAGGCCTCAAACTGCCGCGCTACTGACTTGTTGAGCACATAGTCCACATACAATTTAACAAATCTTTGCCTGATAAAAAATAGAGTATATTAGAGCTGTGTAAAATCACTATTTCAAAGCATTATTGTTGTCCTATCAATCAGAAGCATGTGTGAATTTTCTTCCAAATACTTAAATTCCAAATAATGAAAACACAGAAATGGCATGTAACCTGTTGCCTTTTGTCACTAAAACTTCTCTCCCATTTGGAATTAGTTCTTGGCCTTGCACCTGAAACCAATCAATTCAGAATCCATGACACATGAAAATCTCATATGGTCCAGTCATTTCTTACAGAAATACTTACTGTGAAATCTTGCTCCAAAAACTCCAGTTCCTCCTCCTCATCTTCCAGTAATACTTTCAAACACCTAAAGTGACCCATAACAAAAGAAGCTGTAGGAGAAATGCACAGTACAACAATGTTTATCACATTGAAACACATGGATACATACCTGGCCTGACATGGTGACAGTTCCTCTAAGTCTCTTAGTGTTGGCTTCTCCCCAAGAAGCTTTTTAAAAAGTGCTGAAGGAAAAGGAATGTTCAGCAGATGACGGTTGTAACATGCCATGCCAAAGATAGTGCCTAATTCCTTGTATACATCAACCTGGAGGCATCAGCAAAGTGTATGTCAGTTTATGTTTGTAAATACAGAAAGAATGATGTACATTTAAGTTAGCCTATTTAATATCTATGTCTGTTAAAAAAAAAAAAAACTTTAGTTATCTGAAACTATTCATTGTTGAAGTTATGAGATCTCACATTTGGCATGAACCACACAAGTTCAGATTCCTCCTTCAGCAGCAGATTACATCCTTCTGAGGTGAGTTCTTTGCTCAAGAGTCTGAAGAATTCCTGGGATACACCACCATCATCAATGGCATCTTCTTCTATGAATTTCACCTAATACACATGATAAAACTTATTAAATAATCATTTTCCCCTGAGAATGAACATAGCTTCCTTAATTGGATCAGCCTAAACAGACAGACCTTCAGAGGCATGATAAAGTTATGGATGTCCTTTTGCAGATACTCAAATGTGTCCTTCAGTAACGTCTCTCTCTTTACATGTAGGGTGTTATGATTTATCCATAGTAATAGAGGTGTTGGGTACTGGGTCTGGGTCTGGCTGGTACAAAACAAAATATTATTTAACATAATTATGAAGAATTATTGAGAATGTGAATTATCAAATTAACATTGGTCATGACCTGGAGTTGGAACATTTTCTGCTTTGCATCCATGTCAAATATGCAAGGAAATGTTGTTAAAGACTGCACTATTTTCTAAAAAACGGAAAAAAAACATAAATTAGAAACCATTTGTAAGTCAGTTAATTGTTAGATAAAATTTAGACTAATGTGTGACCCACGTAAAACGCCGCAAACTGGCTGATCCATGAAAGCTCCCAAAATTGTTGACGGGCCACTGATTCCTTCCACAAAAAAACAGAAAAATACATAGTATGATTTTACTTCCATCTAAGGATTTATATATATATAGATATATATATACACAGTATATATGTTACAGCTATAAGTAACACTTACCCATTCAAAAAAAAAGTTGTTAATCTCCTTAATGTGAAAATGACGATCACTCAGTCTGCTATGTCTTAGGCTGTTAACCTGCAAAAGCAGGACAGTGTGTGTGTTTTAGGAATGGATACATAAAATTGGAGGAGCAGTGAAGGACAGCATATGAAGATAGTGTATAAAAAGCAGACCATATATTCATGACTAAACATTTTATATATATATATTATATGAATACAGTTATTATTCATTATATTATAACTATTATAAATATGCAGGATGGCCCTGGTTACACATGTACTGTGTATATGAGTATTTGTGTTAATATGTTTTTTTGTGTGAGAAATAGAGAGATAAACATTTACAATTTAGGAAAAAAAATTCCTTAGAATATCCCATAGGAATACATATAAAGACATTATTTATTTAATAAATAAATAATACATCTTAATACATCTCTAACAGTCCAGCTATGTGTGAATAAAATATGTCTATGTGTGAATAAAATATGATGAGGATCTGACATTCTCAAGATGTGTTTCATGGGAAGCAGAAAAACTGTAACCCAACACTGGTGATTTTGCATTGTAGGCTGTTCTGCATGGGCGTGACAAACATTCATGTAAAGAGAAAGTTACGTTGGTAGCTGCCCTCTAAAGTTTGGCTGTTCATGTGGCTTTCAGTGAGTGAGGGCTAGGCATTTGGCGAGACGCATCCAAAACAGTAAACAACACTTAGAAGGCTTGACATCACATGACACTTCGGTTGCAGTATTATCAGTAAAAATAGCATTTTGAGCCTGCCCAAGTTTGCGGGGCTCACTCATTGAAAGCCGTTAGGCTGGAAATGCAAACAAAGATCAATAGAAGGCAGCTTCTGATGTTATTTTCCCTTTACATGAATATCTGAGTCGTGTCCATGCAGAAAAACAGCCTAAAAGTCCACTATGGTTATTAATGGGTTAATGCAGTTTAAAATGGACTTACAGCATACAGCTTCTGTAGCATCTCTACATTCTTTCTTAGTGACTGTGAGTAATTAATGTGGTCATATCTCATCCCTTCATGGAAGATTTTGGCTACAGAGTGGAAGTTCTTGACTACCGTTGTGAAGAAGGAATACTCACTTCTTGACCAGTAGCTCTCTGCAGAAATGTTCAATGTACATTTAGCTTATCAATGAGTAAATAATGCTCTCAGTTTGTCAAAACCTAAAATCATGAATATAACTAAAATGAGAACAGAACTAACACAAAGATGACATCTAGTAACAATGTTAGGTAATTAAATAAACAGTTAGCCAACACAGCAAGCATTAATAGGAGGAACAAAGTGATCTAGATGGGTGCACAGGCTGGATCATATCACTGAGACGGAGTAGAGCTGAACCAAGAGACTCGTATACTAGAGTATAAGAGATTTGAATTAAATTCTGGCTGCAACAGCAATTCAGTGCAAAGTAACCAACCTACACATTGATATACTGTCATATTGGGAACTGCACATCTGAACCTATATTCTACTGTTTGAGGACTCTGAATACTGTGATGTAATGTTTGCATAAACACTTGATTTATACTAGTCTTTTGGCACTACTGAGGTAAACAGCTAGTGTTCTCTTTCTAAAAATGCTGTCTGTCTTGCACAGGGCTTATTGATGCTAAAAAAGGGCATGTGCTTTGATGTTGGAATCTTGCCTGTTCACACTTTTATAGCTCCCAGCCGCCAACATGACATCTCCGCTTTTGGACTAATGGCAGATATGCAAAGTCCTCTAACATCAGAATATACTTTAGGTTCAGACATGCCTGAGTTTTCCTTTAATGTTTAAGGTATATAACAGCAGTGGTCACTTACCTAGAACCTTGAATGAATCAGGGTGCAGCCTGAGAATGGCCTCAGCCAATGAGACAGTGAGTTCTGTCCCTCTGTTCTGTTTGAGAAGCATCCTAAGCAGCTCTGGCAGGATGAGGTAAACTCTGAGGCCCTCCACTCCAGCAGGCCTGGGGCTCAGAGATGGGAGCAAATGCAGCTGCACCACAGACTCTACCTGAAAGAAACACAGCAGAGTAGACACTCTTTCTATGGCTTAAAGGACAGTAACAGAGGCTGTGATGATCTGTTCTCTCTCTTTAACTCCCTTTATTCCACCTTCCCTCTCTATCTACCTCTGTCTGACACATAAACACACATACACACATGGCAATATAACAACACACATTTCAAGGTAAACAAGGTTTTTTTCAATATATTCCTATCAACCAAGCTGTAAGTAACATCTCAATGTACTTTAGTATTTGTACTGCTGGTTATCTTTTTACTTGTGCAGTGACAGTAAAGTTGATTCTAATCTGATATAATCAAATAATACTTCAGAAACCATGTCAGAAATTGTGAAAAATGTTTGTATTTGGCTGCTACCTCTTTCAGAACCTTCTCATTCTGTGACAGCTTCTCAAAAAAAAGACGAGCCATGGACAAATCCAAACCACACTGATTTTCTGAGGTCAGGTAATGTTTGTCAGAACTGCACACAAAACATGAAAGAGTTTAAAAGGCTGTGTACCAGAGGAGTACTGTGTCGACAACTATAAAATATAAGGAAATTGTACCTTTTTTCAAGAAAACTCCCATTGACACAGGTGACAGATGAGACCATCTTTTTGATGTTTCTAAAGAATGGAACAGTATGTTTTGAAGAATTGTGAAAAGGTGTCCACATACCTGAAGCCTGTCCAAAAAGTTATTTCACTCCATAATTTATCACCTCTTTGTCCTTATCCAATACTTTGAGTTGCTGCAGATCCATCTGTCTGCTATTTCCAAATCTAACTTCCATATCATTTCTCCCAGCGTAGGATAGCTGCCATTCCAATGCTATAAAATAATGTAGTATAATTGGTACAGTAGCCTAAGTACAAAAATGTTTAACATTTACAATGGCTGAGACAGCTTACCTCTTCACATGTATTCACAACAAATGACTGGTTAGCCCCTGCAAAAATTCTCTTTATAGTTGTTTCATTGTTTTGTTCTGTCAGGGTTAAATAAAATTAAATAAAACACTGATAAGCATTACTGCTATTAAAACACACACGTATTTTCCACAGAACAAGTTCATTTTAAAATGTACATGACTCCCTTTGGCAAAATAGAAGTGATGTTAATAAGGATGCTTGGTTTTGGAAATGATTTTCATATAAAGTGTTTTCCATCATCAACAGCGTTCAGATATAAAAGCAATTCTGAAGAGGTATGGTACCTGCTGGTAGATCAACTGGTAGAGGAACAACCTGGTTTTCTGTCCGGCCATTTCCAAGCTGACCATGCTCTCCAAATCCAAATGTGTAAATTCTGCTTCCAGACTCAATCAGTGCCACTGTGTGAAATCTTGACAAAACATAATTGATTTTGACACTGCACTGTAAAGTTTTGCTTTTTCAATTTTTTATTCTAAACAAATTTAACGAATGACTTTTACCTGCCACAGGCAATTTGAGACACCTTTGAGCCCCAGAGTTCAGCCACCAGTCGGGGTCGTAGTTCATCTCTGAGGGAATTGTGACCCAGCTGTCCATAATGCCCTGATCCACATGTAAACACTATACCCTCCTAGTACCAATAAATAAAAGGATGTCACACATGCATATCCCTACATGCAGTGCTTTAAGTGGGCAGGTACCACCAGTACAGAGTACCGGCACTTCTCACGCCTCTAGCGTACTGGGACTTTTTATCACTTGAATGATCTGCTGTTACCCACAACCTAATTTACCTGGCAACAGTCGAAAAAGGGGAGTACCAGCACTTATTTTTTTCCACTTAAAGCACTGCCTACATGCATACTGTTCAACACATACTAACAAAATATATGCTCACCTTGGTTAATAGAGCAGTGTGTTCTGCTCCACAAGAAATTGAAATGGTATTTTTCTGATTAAGGGAGACCACAGGCGCGGGACTCAGCCTATCTGTACACAAACATACATGCACACAGACATACAGTGTAACCACTATCATCCCAGTGATGTAGCATATCAGTGTATGTTTCTGAGTGTGAATGTGTTTCTGCATGCACGCAAAAACTAAAGCATCATCTCCAACTTCTGTGTGGAAATCATACATTGATACATCATGATGGGGACAACTGTTTCCACACAGGGCCCAGACTCACTAACTGGACAGATCAGTTAACATGGAATCTATGCTATAGTGGTTCATAGTGAATGGCACATTATACTATAAATGATGTTCACTGAGGCAACAGTAGGCTGCCTTGTACAAACCCGAATAGTCTCCAAGGCCCAGCTGTCCCGTGCTGTTCTTGCCCCAGCCAAACACAGCCCCTGAAAGGGACAGGGCAAAGCTGTGGTCTCCTCCAGCGCTGACCTGAGACAGAGGGATCCCCGCCAGAGACTTGAGGGGTTGGGGGGACAGAGTGTTGGGCTCCCTCTTCCCCAGACCCAGCTGACCACTGGAGTTGTGGCCCCAGGTGAAAACCTGTCCATCTGAAAGCGAGAGTAAATCATACATAAATCATATAAATCATATCTGGCTTCATCAAACAATAGATATGTTTTGAAACAAAAATCAGAAAAAATGTGCGGTTTGTTTATGCCAGATCTTGTTTAATCCATCAGTTGCCCTCATACCTTTGATAAGAGCTACTGAGTGATTGTCCCCACAAGCAATCTGTATCACTCGTCTGTTGTGGAGGTTCGCTGGGCACCTGAGAATGAAAACCACAGGCACAGTCAGTTGGCACAGTCTATGATAATGAACTTTGATGTGTAGGCCTACTTCAGGCAATACTTACTTTGGGATACTGGATACATCAGAGGAATTCCAGTGAAGCAGTGCGCCCTCTGCAGTAAGCAAAATAACATGGGCTGCGCCAACACAAGCAGCAACAATATTGCATTGGCGTAGCGTGACTGCGGAAACGGAAAAGTTAGTGAAAGGTCAATTTTCTAAATTATTAAGTATGCTGTCGTGTACATTCCAGTTAAACTACGGCGTCTAGTCATGGTTATTTTGCGTATTCGGACTTTGTGGCATAATATGATGACAGCATATATTTATGCTATTTTCATATGATATGAAAGTATGCTACTTTTTAAATAGTGTTGTACTTAAAGATTAAACCTACTTTTCTTCCATGTTGTTAGGTTTTGCTCTCTCACTGCCACCGAAGCACTTCCATTTTCTCTAAGAACTGCGGTCAGTTGATCTCCAATAGAGATATGCTTGATTGGTGTTGCAGGAACTGCCACTTGCACACCTTCGTACGTTTGACAGTAGGTATCCTTGTTGACAAGAATATTTAGTTCATTAAGTTTAGCTTCACCCCAACAGTACATCTTATACTAATAGACGTTTTACGTGTAGACGTGGTAGAAATGGCCACTGGCATGACAGTAACGCACCTAGATAGTTAGGATATCAATGAGCAGTATGAACTGGCTGCGAGTGTTTACGAGAAGTTTCTTGATGATGACGTAGAGATGGAAAACGAAACTGATCAGCTGTGCTACACCTCAGAAACGAAACTTGGTGTCCGGCTCTGTCCGGGATTGTTTAGTGTGTTTAGCAAACCTAAACCGAAACGTGTTGAAGGCCATCGGCAACGGCAGGCTGAGTGAAGGGTAATAATTTAAGTAGGTTATAACTATTATAATCATTAATTTCAGAACAGAGTCTTTGGCTTGTAATGTTCCTTTTATTGTCATGTTCACAGATTATGACATTTTCAAGGTTCAGTGTCCATTTTTTTTTCAATGTCACTCACCGTGTCTAAAATGTGCATGATACTGTGCATTTCTAATGTTAATAGTTAGCCTTCAAAACTACAAATTACAAATCCAAATGCATTAAGATTTGAGATTTGATTTGAGCAGATCATGAATCTAATCCTCCCAGAAGCCTCTCTTGTGGTGGAGCGCTTCACAGAGTTTCGTCCGCAGCACCTCCTTGCTCTGGTAGGGGGGGAGCATCAGTAGGGCATGGCAAGTCAGGGCCTCTGGGAGATGATCTTGTGTAGAGTATGGCAGGCCTTGTACTCGCATCTTAATCTTCTGCATACCCAGGATGGGCACTCGATCAAAGCCTGTCAAGAACACTAGAAAGGGAGACAGATGATGAGCTCAGATTAAATTTTGTGCTCACACTTTGTGAAAATAAGGATCTTGTAAAAACAGATTATTCAGGTAACAGGTAGGCCTAATCATTCCAAAAACAGTGTTTTGACTTACTTAACTGCCCCTTCCTCCAAGACAATTTTCCATTATATAGAAAGAATATCTGTCAGAAATGTACTCACAGAGAAAAGCTTTTTTGTCATCCTCTGAGAGCTCCTTAAACACCTCCCAGAATAAGACTATAGTTGGATGCGTTTCATAGAATCCAAATTCATATGATGCATTCTGGAAATTCAGCAGACAGTAACATTATATTAAACCGTTGCCAGGGAACTTATTAATTAAGCAGTATGTGCAAAATAGAGATTTTTTTCTAACTAAACACTTAAAACAAGAGACATATTACTTTTGAACAAATTTTAGAATTTTAGTTTTCAACTAGGTGGAGCTTCTGGTCTGACTATATTATCTCACTTGTTTATTACTGATGTTAAACATTTACGAATAAAATTTTAATGACTCTCAAGTCAATTTTACCAAGACATATATCTGCATGCACTAAAAGGATCCCCAGACATGTCGGCCTTATATTTTTGATGTTGGCATCAGCTATGTAATCACGGTATAAAAACACTCAAAATGTTTTTGGTTTTATTAAAAGTTTTAAAAAATCTTTGTCAAAGCAGTTGCAGCACATAGACACCAAGCTCCCGCATTGTCCTCCTGATGTACGGTACACTTGGGTTAAAATGGCAAAGGCTGAACAGAAGAAGTATTCATTACACCATAATGTTGAAATCAACCAGGTGATTTCTAGCCTGACAAACCAGACAATAACACCAAAATGTATAGTCTGGACGTGACCGTTAGACTGGGCTCAATCCTAGGGGCAGAATCAGTGGTTGTCTTCCAAACTCTGCACACAATAGGATGCCTCTATCGGAGCGAGCAATGTTGGCAAAACAGCAAATATGTCATTCTTTGAAATTAATAACTTCCCTTTTTCTGACCAACTTTGAAAGAAAAGTTTAACTCTTCCAAAGTCGGTATAAAAACTGATTCAAATGGCTGTTGTAACTTGGTCACAGTCATCCTGTCATCGTTTTTCACCCTCAAAGCCATGTCATCAACGCGCTATGCCTGTCCAAAAACTCAAAAATCACGTTAAGCATAGCCAACGTCAATCTTATAAGGCCAACAAACATTACCAGTTAGGTAAGCCATTGTTTAGAGAAGTGAAGAAGAATGACCTCTTTCTAACGAAATAAATGGCCTGGCCACAACACAAATGGATATAAAGTAAGCGTGAATTCTCAATTCTAAAGCCTGTGAAGATTACTGATGTAACTTTTTGTCTTATTCTATTATTGCTTAAAGAGATTAATACGGATTATATGAGCATTGAGAATCAGTTCACTGGATACATGATATTTTCCATCATTCGTCATATCAGTGACCTGCCTATAATGTGAGACAGCATTGTTTGTTTCACCTGTCTGAGTACATCCCAGTCATAGTCCTCCCTGCCCACCATCATGCCCCTCAACTCCTCTGGGTGGAACATCTCCACCACATCTTGGGCACACACTTTGAAGAAGCCTCTCTTGAACTCCTCAAACACCCTCTCCACTGATTTGTTTAAGGCATAGTCCACAAAGGCCTGGACAAACTCTTTCCTATGAAATAGATTCATATCAAAACAGATTTAGCAAATGCAACTGTACATTTTGCTGCCACGTGAATCAGAGAATTTAAGCATTTGAAAGAAAAGAGAACTAATTGAACGATTACTCACTTGTTTGAATCAGTGACTGGCTTTCCAGCTTCATTTGGATCTAGCTCAACCTCTTTGTGGTCCCAGTTTATCTGACAGTAGACCAGTAGACCAATAGATAAATGACATGGTGACTGAAAATATCATCCCCAAAAGATCCTACAGGGAAGGGCAATTACCTACAGTGTAACATATCAACCTACACACTAATCTGTTCTGCCCAACAGGGATTTCTTGCCACAAAATCAGAGCCCTTCTTTTCCTAAGGTACTGCTGAAGGCATTATTTTGACCATGAAGAGCATCATGAAGAGGACCATGAAGAGGAATATACTTACTGAGAAGATAAAGTCCATGCTCTCCACGTCATCATAGTCCAACACATGTTGCAGACTCCTCCTAAGAAAAATATGCACTGATCACTGTATGTAGTGTATGGAAAGTCACCCTATCCATTCCAAATAAACCACCTCCTGATAACTAAACAGTCTAGTTGTCATGATCCTGCTCCCTGGGACCTTGGCCACCCGCTGGACTAACACTGCACTGCAGCCTCTGTGTTTGTGTTTTGTCTCACATGAGCTTCTGTCCTGTTCACCTGCCCTGCCCCCTTCTCCTCCCGTGCTCCACACCTGTGTTCAATGTTCTTGTGTCCGGTAATGATTGTCAGCTGCTCCCTGTTTGCCCTAATGCTCCTGCTCCCTATTTAAACCTCAGTCTTTCCTTTGTTCCCTGTCTGATTGTCTGATCTTGTCAGTCGTGTTGTAAGTTCTGATTACCGACCTACCAAGTCTGTTTCTGTACTTGTTTCCTTGAACATCCTGCTCCTTGTATGTCCTGAGTTTTTTTGTACCTTGCCTGTATCAGTGGATATTTTTGGATTTTGAATTTTCTCCCAGTTATATGGACATTTGGCTTTTGTGACCTTCTCCTGCTTGTTTAATCCTTGATGAACTTTAAGTCCTGCCAATCTTTTGTGCGTTTGTTCCCGGAACTCTGTTTTGGATTACCTTTGTTTGATTACCTACGAACTTCTGAGCTTTGTCCCCTTTTTCGTTTGCCTTGTATCCTTGTAAATAAACCACCTCTATTTTTGATCTGCATTTGGGTCCGATTCAGTCCGTTACACTAGTTCTAATTAGGTACTAGCAGTAATAGTCTATCAGAAGGAATAACAGGATCATGCTGAACACACTTACTTTGTCACAGAGCTGAGTTCTGACAGATCTTCCAGTGTTGGCTGGATGTTGAGAAGCTTCTTGAACAGTGCAGATGGGAAGGGAAGGTGCACCACACTGTTGTTGTACAAAGCCAGGCCGCAGAGCATACCAAAGAAGAAGTACTTTTTTACTTCCACTCTAGGCTGTTAAAAGACAGAAGAAGAAACTTCAGTTCAGTTCTTTAATCACCTGATGACCCTATGAAAACATGTCATGACTTAGTTCACTTTTCAAAACAGTAACTTTTTAAGATTACCTCAGAGGGGAACCATACTAAGGTTTCTGTGTCATTGAACACAAACATCTCAGAGCTATAGAGCTCTATAAACACGTTCAAGAAGAAGTCTCGCTTGTCAACATCTGATATTTTGGGTTGCATACAATTTTCCATGAATTGCACCTATGACAGAAAAAAAACACTAATCACAAAACAGGCCAAGAGGATTTCACATCAAACACTTGCCATCAAACCAATATTAAATATTAAGTATGTGCTACAGCGCACTGGTTTATTAAGGCTTAATTTACCACAGTGATCTATCAAATATAAACCACACCATATATAAACTGCAGTGTTTTGGCAATGAGAAAGTGCAGTGAGGTAATGTATTGCATTCACCTATCCTCACCCATGTATTAACCTCATAGCTGAAGATAATTTGCAACCTTGGTTAATAGTCAGGAAATTATGGTATACTAAAGATGACTTACACAGCATTTTAAGATGTGACAAACTTTCTTACCCCCAAGACCTTCCTGAGGTCACCTGTACTTGCTATTTGGAGTTGACTTGAGGCATCTTCCAGGAGTGCTGTGCGTCTCAGTTTTAGTAGGAAGTAAGTAGGTTCATTTGCCTAGAGATTTAATAAATGTTGATATATTCCAAATTCACATAATGAAACTTGATGTGATAAACTTGTATGGCAGACAAAATAATTATATGCCCAAAACATGCTGTGTTCCAAATGTGATTTATACTTACCCTCATGTGTTGAAGGTGAAGGTTTAATACCATTTGTTTTGCCTCAATGTTAAAAATGCATGGACTTGACTTCAAGTGAACAATGTTCTCCTGAAAAATAATGCAAATTGTTTAAATAATAATATATACAGCAATTGTCCAATTAAAAAAAACACTTCTGAACACAATTACCCAGTACAAGGTCATCATGGTCTGTACTGACATCTGTTGCTCTTGCCAATGAGGATTCAGGATATTATGGGGCTGGTTTAGTTTGAACAGTCTGTCATTCAGCTAGAATTATTCAAATAACATTTGAACAGGACAGTTGGACAGGATGCATACAGTATTTTTAGCACCATAACTTACAAATACATACAATACATGAATAGGTTAACACTACTTGCCACTTGTTATTTTTGCTTGACAATTATATAGATATTTACCATAAAAACTACTCACTTCTTTGAAGACTGAATTAACTTCTTTGACATGGAAACACTGATCAGGAATCCTTCTATTGACTTTCCGAATGGCCTATTACAAAAAATACAAATGAAAAAGTGCTAACAAATGGAAAACAATCTTGTTACAAATTCAACATCACCCAGTCATTTCCAGTGAATTCTGATTATACTGTCCATATCTGAACTTTAAGTGATGACTACAAAGAGTTGTAAAACAAAGAACAGTCCAATAGTCTTCTCACCTCATACACCTTCTGTAAGACCTTCACTGTTAGCTGAAATGATTGTCCATGCTTACTGGCATTTTCAACATCTTTAATGTCTTCAAGAGCCTTTCCTGCCACCTTCCGAAACACTTTCACAAGGGTTCGAAGGTATGAACCAGGAAGTGTGGACCAAAAGTTTTCTGAGGGAGAAAACTCCATAAAATAACCATAACAAATGCTAGTTTGATGTCATGGAACTGTTCAACGTGGTTCAAAAATAATTTTGAACATTCATAAGCATCAGCATTATCAGCATAATTAGAACCCTATGAGTGATGGCTCTACGGCATCATGGACCCATGTTGCAGCACCCAATTTGTTGCTAGTGACTCCCAATACGATTCTAATTCAGTGTAGCAAAATCAGATGTCATCAAGATGTCATTAGAAACACTTGTGGTTACCTTGGTACTTACTGGAAAATTAGCTGCTGCAACATGGGTCCATAGCATCATGAAGGGTAGGTAAAACGGAAGTGATAGTAAAGGACTGAAGTGCATCTGTTACAAAAATCACTTACGAAGGACCCTCAGCAAATCAGGTTGCAGCCTGAGAATGGCCTCAGTCAATGAAATGGCAAGATCTGTCCCCCTGTCCTGTTTGAGCAGCACCCTGATCAGCTCTGGCAGGATGAGGTAAACTCTGAGGCCCTCCACTCCAGCAGGCCTGGGGCTCAGAGATGGGAGCAGATTAAGCACCACAGACTCCACCTGAAACAAACAGCCAGTGCTATCATTTAAAACAGAATTTTGGCTAATGAGGCCTGCAAGTTCTAGTGTGCATGTGTAGCACTACCTCAGCCAATACTGAGGGCTTTTTTTTCATTTCTTCAAAAGCAAGACGTGCAAGTGACAAATCCAGTCCAGAGTTTCCTGTGTTGGTCAGGTAATGTTTGTCAGAGCTAAAGAAAATGTGAAGAAAGCAAATGCATTTTATTCTATTTTAGCATAGTTAAAGTCACAAGACAAAATTGAAAACTTTGTGAAGATAACTACAATCAATGACCATAATGGTTACATTTATTCGTTTCATAGGGGCTATTATTAGTAATTGTCCATACCTTGTATCAATAAAGCTCCCATTAATGCAGGATGCTGAACCACATGTTCTCAAAATTTCCCTGAAAATGAAAAACAGTTGAATCAGTTTCCATGTTGCATCTGAATTTGGTAAACCATTTCAGAAGCAACCTATCAGTGTTAGCCTAAAAAAACATAGACTGTATAAAAGCACACTCACTTCTTTATTCTAGTCCAAGCTCGTGAACCAGACTCGGAGACCCATCTCTCAACAGTCTGATAATCTAGCACTATTAATCCTTTGCCTTCCTTGAGATGAGGTTTGGCTGGGTCTGACTACATGAATCATTTAGAATATATTTTCAAGTTCAATTCAGACTGGTCTGAGCACTTATTAGCAGTGTAACACCCAGGTCCTACCTGAGTCTGGCAGAAAGCAAAGGAAAGATGTCCTCCAGCAGTAATTTTCCTAAAAGTCTTCTTTTGATCTATTGGAACTGCAATAAACAGTAATTAAAGTACACTAATTTAACAAGTTTTAACAAACTGATATGCCTGTTACACTGGGCTTGGCCCATCTTTTAAATTAGGGTCCCTAATCACCTTTAAGTAATTTAAAAGTAATCTACATCCAGGAGGTGGCGCTCACCTTGTAGAAAGTGAACATGTAGAGGCACAGAACAGTTTGTTTTCTGTCCGTTCCCAAGCTGACCCTGTTCACCACGACCAAATGCAAAGATGGCACTGGATTCTCCCACGAGTACTAGAGTATGGTGCCTTGAAGGATAAAGATGAGGATTTAATGACTTTATACAAAAGCCTGGTTTTATCAGACTCACTCACTTTTCACTTCTTTGATTAAAAGGCGCAGTCCCTCCACTGATCAGGAATACCTAACTTTGCTTCCTCCTTTGCAAACTGCTAATAAATCAGCAGTAAGGTGACAATGTGTTACCTTTGCTGTACAAATGCGCACATTTTTCCGACAGGAATCTTCATTTGCTGGCATTGCCATCATAGCTATAACTACTTTAGCAACTTTAAATTTGCTGGTTGCAAGAGCTACCTGGCAATCTACTGAATTGATTAGAGCCAGACTAGTAAAATGAAAATTGGAGATGCTACTAGGCAGGCTGTGCTAGGCTAGCTATTCATACTAATATTTGATTTTATACTTAATTTGCTTGTTCAAACAGTGGTGACAAAGAAAATATGAAATGTTACCTCCCACAGGAAACCTGAGACACCTTTGAGCCCCAGAGCTCAGCCACCAGTCGGGGTCGTAGTTCATCTCTGAGGGAGTTGTGACCCAGCTGTCCATAATGCCCTGATCCACATGTAAACACTATACCCTCCTGCAACACAGCAGATCACTTAACATACTGTTCATTCGTAGGGTCGTGTGTAAGTGAGGCATGCAAACACAAAATATTATTCCCTTAAAATATTGGCATATACAGTACACTTTTATAAATGGAAGAGTGTGTGAGTTCACCTTGGTTAGAAATACTGTATGCTCTTCCCCACAAGAGATGTGGACAGTTCTCTTAAAATTCAGAGTTGTTATCGTTACAGGTTCAGGGCGATCTTAAAATAATTAAAAAAATATATTAAAAAATATGTCATGTCCTTAATAACTAATGTAATGTCTGTAATAACTGTTACTCTGTTTACTGTATACAAAGACATAAATATTAAATAATACAGACAACCAACATTGTGATGTTATAAATTGACACCTATATTATCTCCTAGGCCCAGCTGTCCAGCGTTGTTCTTGCCCCAACCATACACGGCCCCTGAGAGGGACAGGGCAAAGCTGTGGTCTCCTCCAGCACTGATCTGAGACAGGGGGATCCCCGCCAGAAACTTGAGGGGTTGGGGGGACAGAGTGCTGGGCTCCCTCTGCCCCAGACCCAGCTGACCATTGGAATTCCGGCCCCAGGTGAATAACTGTCCATCTAGTAAAGTGACATAATCAAAATGATGGGTAATTTTATGAATGTTCAAGTATTGTAAACCCCATTATATTATTGCAAGACCTTACCTGAAGTAAGGGCAAGAAAATGCTCATTCCCGCAGACAATCTGAGCAATGTGTTTGTCACGTAGGACCTCAAGAGGCCTGCAAAAATATACATGGAAATGCTCATTTTTAAGTCAGTTTATAAACAATCACTGAGTAAACGTGGTCAACCCACCTCTGTTTATTAAACCTATTCAGCATCAGCGTCTTTCCCCCCCTAAGAATAGCAACAGCGGTATTTTCCCCACAGCATACAACGTCAATTGGCTCCTTGATGTCGCTAAAGTTTTCTGAGTGATACAAGACAGCCAGTATTAGCCGTAATACTAGAGGTAGGATATAACGACTCATTTTGTCTTGCAGACTCACTTAGTTTTCCTGCCTTCGACTTCCCGTCCACCTCCTGCGTCCTGAAGATGGACAGCTTACCATCACCACGTAAAAACGCAACAGCCGCTTTCCCCGCTGACACGCAGCGAATCTCGTTCTGCGAGCACACAAAGTGAACAGCGCCTTGAATGTCCACCACGTCTGACTTAATAAGTCCCCTGTCAGCATGTTCACCCCATGTAAATAAAGACATTTCTAGGCTAATGGTGTACTATGTTCCAGCTCGGTATTTAAGTACAGGTTCAGATGGACATCGGGGTAAGTGCACCGACACAACGAAACCGTGTGGTGCCTTGTCAGACGAAACCTACTCAACCTACTGGGCAAACCATCACATTTGCAGGCGTATTGCAACCGAAAGGTTAAGCTACTTTCGCTTTCGTTTTATGACAAATGAGACTATGCCCTGCCTTCGTCCACAAAATCAAATAAGAGGTCATAGTATTGACAAAGCTATGTTAACAGTGCCCTCTCCTGTGAAGTACTTTTAAGCCTGAACATTGGACTCTCCTGCTCGTAATGACATTCAGAGCATCGTGTGTTTGACAGTTGGCCCCGTGCCAAGGGACGCAACAGGCAACAGGAGGATAACCGATCTTGATTAACAACTAAACTAGGATTATGTCGATGTTTGCTTGGGGAGCAGGATCCCGCAAAGGCCTGCGGAGGTCTGATGCCGTAGTAGATTCACACTGTGGAGTTCACTTTGTGATACCGAAATCTAAAATTCAAGACGTTTCAGTTGGGGGAAGTATTGCTGCGTTTTTACGCGGCGATGGAAACGTCGACTATCTCTGGATTGTTGAGAGCTCAGATGGAAAAACAAAACCTGGAAAACCAAGTAAGGCTCATACCATACTTACCCAAATGGTAACATTTATAATAGTGAACTCTGTTTATAATGTGTTTATGGGTACTATTGCACTATTCATCCTATTGGACTTAGTCTCCTGCCTGTGGGATGAGCTTCAAATGTGCAAGTTACCTTGTTCTAGGTGAAATAGAGCAGAGTAAATGCTACTAGGCTACATCATCTGTGAAATATTGCTGTGAAATATAGGCCTATAAAGGGTCGTAATACTTATATTTTGCCCTAACTCACTGTGCGATAAAAAAATAATAACTTAATCATAGTCAATATTAATTTCTAATTTGGTGGCTCAGCAATACCCATGCCCCATAATTCTGACTCTAGGTATGCCAAAAGCCAAAAATGCCTAAGTGAAAGAAATAAGTCAAAAATGACATTCAGTAACATGGGAGGTAATTAATAAACTTAGTACAAAGTAAAGACATGCGTTTTATAACATCTTTTAAAAAGTAAAGGAGTATAAGTTTGGATCATGCACAGAAATAAGATGGTGTAGATTCCGTAAGAGTCCTGTACGCCAGTGTGAGAGATTTGAATTTCATTCTGGCTGCAATAGACAACCTTGACTATAAAGAGAAGATCAAAGAGATAAGCTGCGGAGGCGCTCATGTCGTCCTCATCTCCCATGGAGGGAAAGTTTTACTCATGGATTCACCACAGCACCCAAGGTGGGTCTCAGTGAAATCTAGAACATGCTGTTGTTTTTCATTCCTGTTTTATCAAAGATGGCTTTTCAAACAATGTCTATTTCCTCCTCAGATGTAGGCCAGTAGAGAATCTGTGTGGTAGGCACATCACTCAAGTTGCATGTGGGGATCAACATTCCATTGCTCTTTCACGAGGTACATGAGCTCATAAAAAAATTGCAAAATGACTTACTGTATACTGTATACTTTTTGCTCACAAAAGAGTAGGATAAGAGCAGATTCATACAGACGGCACCAATCACTAATTATTTCCCCTTTAGATGGACAGTTATTCGCGTGGGGCCAAAACTCCAGTGGTCAGCTGGGTCTGGGGAAAGGGGAGCCCAACACTCTGTCCCCCCAACCCCTCAAGTCTCTGGCGGGGATACCCCTGTCTCAGATCAGTGCTGGAGGAGACCACAGCTTTGCCCTGTCCCTCTCAGGGGCCGTGTTTGGCTGGGGCAAGAACACTGCTGGACAGCTGGGCCTTGGGGACCGTTTAGGTATATATAATTTAATTAAGAATTATACATATGGACACATTTTCACAGCTGAAGTAATGAACAACAGTGCAGATGTATATTGTGAAGAGCAGTAGAGGGGCTAGTAGGTCTATCACTGATACAGTATGTAACATACATGTCACAGATCGTCCAGAGCCAGTTGCTGTGAGTTGCCTGCTGCTCAAAAAGACCATTTTTATTTCATGTGGAGCAGAACACACTGCATTCCTTGTAAAGGTATAATATTTTCCCTTTGCAACATTTTGAAGCCATATTTAATCTTACAGCTTTGAGAGGTATTGATATTTTATGGGCCCTTTAAAGGATGGTGTAGTGTTTACATGTGGATCGGGGCATTACGGACAGCTGGGACACAACTCCTTCAGAGATGAACTACGACCCCGACTGGTGGCTGAACTCTGGGGCTCAAAGGTGTCTCAGGTTGTCTGTGGGAGGTATGCCTGAACTGGTTAGCACTTGCTGAGTACATCTGCATCGTTGCTGAAGAACTTTATTTTGGTCACACTTGAATAGTTTACCATTGAGTTGACACGCACACATTTGTTCAAAACAGCAAATTAAGTTTAAGGTTAAGTTTAAGGCTTGTTGGTAGATTACTACCATATATTGAACTAGAAGTCCTTTATTCAAGCACTTCAGTTTGTTCTCTGTTGCTTTGCTCTCAAGGTACCACACTGTTGCACTGGTAGAACCCTCAAAACTATACTCATTTGGACGTGGTGACCAAGGGCAGCTTGGTAATGGACAAATAGTCAATCAGTTTGTCCCTCTACCTGTGAATATGTCAGGTGAGTTGGCTGAGAAACAGATTAAGATTGGTCGAACAGGGACAGTTATGAGATGATATGTGTATGCCTTAGTTCTCAGCTTGGAGCAGACGGTGAGAAAACTGATTGCTGGAGGGAATCTCTCCTTTGCTTTATGTGATTCTGGTCTGGTGAGTTGGAACAGAATATCAGGCACCAATCAAATTTTAAAGGTGTACTTTAAAATGTGGTCAAAATGACAGATGCATCCTATTAATGTGACAGGACTGCAAGAAGCCCAAACTCACCATAAGAAGGGTGGTAGTGCTAGATGTAAAAAAGATTGACAGGTGGATCTCTAGCTCTAATTCTTCCTGGAAAGAAATCACAAGGCAAGTTTTCATTTGTTTTTATGAATGTGGCTGTGGTTACTTGTTGATAATTGATCCTGTTGTAGTAAGGGACTAAACTGACCAAACAGTTTTTTCTCTTATATACAGCGAAATAAGGGAAATATTTTCATCTGCATCAAGCATCAATGGAAGCTTCCTTGAGGCAGGGTAAAAATCCATTCCTTTTTGTTCTTGACTAAAAAAATGCTGAAAAGAAATAATTACTCTGTTAAATACATTTTCTCTATTTTATGTAGTAGTAATGAACATTACAGAACATCAGCTGATGACTCTGGTTTGGACTTGTCTCTGGCTCGTATTGCTTTTGAGAAACTCTCCACAAAGAAAAAGATATTGCTGAAGGTATTTGTCAGCTTTCATGGTCAATTTAGAACCTACACCACACTCTCAATTTGCTCATAGGGACAGTATGCAATTTTAACTTTTTACTGTAAAGGCACACAATTGATGCTTCATTTGTGTTTTTGGAGTGTGTGTGTGTGTTTATGTATGTCGAGTATCTATCTATCTATCTATCTATCTATCTATCTATCTATCTATCTATCTATCTATCTATCTATCTATCTATCTATCTATCTATCTATCTGTCTGTCTGTCTGTCTATTGATGCATGGTCTGTTTGCTAGTTTTAAAAAAATAAATCTGTGTCAGAAATGGTTTTTAAAAAATCCCCTGATAATTTACAGGTCAGTCAAGTTATTCAACTGCATCTGCTCCCATCTCTGAGCCCCAGGCCTGCTGGAGGTGAGGGCCTCAGAGTTTACCTCATCCTGCCAGAGCTGCTCAGGGTGCTGCTCAAACAGGACAGGGGGACAGAACTCGCCATCTCATTGGCCGAGGCCATTCTCAGGCTGCATCCTGATTCACTAAAAACTCTGGGTAAAACAAGTCTTTTGTAGCCTGCCTCTGTAAAAATCTGTTTTGGTGTCAGATAAAGACAGTGACAGAAGACAATGGATGTTGGTATGTTTCTTTGGGGGTTGCAGAGACACTTTGGTCCAGCCTCTCTGTCTCTTTCATTGGAGCACTTGTGACAACGTTCTGCACAGTGGCTGAAACATTACTTACTGGGATCTCCACAAGCCCCTCTCTCACACAGCCTTTGCAAAAAGTAGTGGAGGTGCTGCAGAGAGTGTTTGAGGTAGTACGACATTGTTGTACAGAGTAAATGTTATGATGTGACAGACATTACAAATAAATAATGTTGAATGTATATAAGATTAAATCAAAAATAGTTATTTGAATCGAGTAGTACATTTTCATTACCTCCCTTATCCCTTCTTCTAAGAATTTATGACAAGTGCCACTACAGTGCTCATGGTTAGATAAATCACGACTTAATTTTCCAATAATTTATTAATTTTAGTTCATGAGACAACATGATTTATAAAGATTTTTTTGGATTCTACATTCAAATCTCGATTAGCATTTTGATGCATATTGTTAAAGCTGTAACATAAAGTTGAACCAATAGCAAACTTACTGTAGCCTAGCATCTATCTATGGCCTCACTTTCAGCATGACAAACTGGCCTGGGCATGGACTGGGTCAGGTTAAGATGGCAGCCATGCAAATGGAGAGGAACTGGATCAGGAACAGGGTATAAAACAGTGCAGTGGATTATTTGTACATAGACGTGTCTCTTTCTTTGATAGGCTACACAAAGAAGTAAAGTCCCAGAAAAAATCTTCCAGATCAGAAAGATCAAAACCATCATTGATAAGGTAAGTACTGCTCACACATTCGGTAGTTGAGATTGAGGAATCTTTTTAATTGTAATTTCTATACAGATGTTGTAGTCATATCTCATTTCTTTAACACTAGCTTGAAGCCCTAATGGCTGATTTTTGGGGGCCTACATTGGAGTACTATGAGGCATTGGCTGCATATGAGGTAAACCATATTAATAAGGATTTAGAAATGTCTCACATTAATTTAGTTGTGTATACGGATATGTGGGTATGTGGTGTGACATTTCATTTTGCATTGTATTTAGAAAACCTTTGAGATGTTGGAATCATATCCCTGCATCTTTGACCTGGAGGGCAAATTTGCCTACTTAAAATACACTGCTGCAAAAATAAAAAGAGTAGGTAACAACCGCAGTCTGTAAATCCTCACATAACATAGTAGCATATTTATATATGAAGCCAGTTTTTTATTTACTATACCCTTTTGAAGCACTGTACTTTTGTAATACAAAAAAATACCTATTATCTCTTACCTTAAATTACCTCTATGATCCTAAGCTTTGCATTAATATTTTTTATCAGGGCCATTTTTCTGAATTTAGGCTTATAGTTAGAAGAACTGAGCCTCTTGTCAGTGTCCTCAGTCAGCTTTGCTCGGCAGATCACAGTCAATTCAGCAAACCATTAAAGGTAAGACAAAATGACAAATGACAAAAAAATGTAATATTAATGAATAAATATGAATGTAAGTAATGAATATGATACTCGGATCATATATGTTACTTATTATGTCAGGTTAAATTTGAGGAGGAAAATGGTGAGGATATTGGAGGTGTGTCCCGTGCCTTCTTCAGCATCATTACAAAAGTGTTCTTTACTGAAGGAAACATGAAATTTGAAGTTGACGATGTCTCCAGCCTTGTGTGGTTCAGACCAGACGTAAGTTATACAACTAAAATTCACTACTGTTTAATAATTGTGAAGTTGTTTGTCATGAGTTTAACCCTTTGCTTTTGCTCTAGATTTGCACAGGCACCAGTGAATCCCTTTACTTGGGTATGATCTTTGGGATGGCCTTGTACAATCACTGTACAGTGATGTCAACCTTTCCACAGGCCCTTTTTAAGAAACTTCTGGGTCTGAAACCAACTCTGGAAGATCTGAGGGAACTATTACCAATCCAGGCTAGGTATTCAATGAGATTTCATTTGTGCTAAAATCATTCATGTCATTCTAAAGAATGGTGCACTCCATTCATTGCATCCACAGTAAGGCCATATTTTCCAAAACACAAAGGTCAAATCCACAATGTGAAATTGTGTTTAAAGAGTGCCAAAAGGAAATCTCCCAACAGAACATCTGTCATATTTAATGGTATCCTGCTTTAAGACCTGATCTTATGTTATGCAGGTTTTTATTTAGGCCTATTTATTTATTTATTTTTCAACATAGGCTGTAGAATAAAAGTATAAAGTGAATAGCAATGAATCTAAGGACTACAGAAACCTGGTTATAAGAATCTGTAGGGATATACATTATAAACACACTGTATGTAAAAACTGTAATGTGGCTTAAATAATTTATTTTTTAAGTGGATTGAAACTACTGCTAGAGGAAGATGATGAAGAGGCTATTGAAAATCTGTATTTGGATTTCACTGTAAGTCCTGTCCTCTTGTTGGTATATTAACCCTGATAGCAGTTGAACGTTGAGTCAGTCCGATAACAAGTGGCTACTGTCTTGGCTCAATCTTTATGTGCTTATATGCTTTTTTTTCTACAACAGGTGAAGGATCATGACCTGATTCAAAATGGAAAAGATGTTATAGTAACCAAAGCAAATAGGTTGATCTTGTTTCTCAATTAATGTATTACATCTAAATTATGATTATTATATATATTATTGTAATATTTAAATGTGAGTGTGTGTGTGTGTGTGTGTGTGTGTGTGTGTGTGTGTGTGTTGGTTGGTGGGTTCTGTCTTTACCAGGAAACAATATATTGACTTGTATGTGGACTACGTGTTCAACACTTCTGTCAGTCAGCAGTTTGAAGACTTTGCCAAGGGGTTTAAGCTGGGCTGCCCCTGCAGGACGTGGAAAATGTTCCAGCCTGATGAGCTCATGAACGTTCTCTGTGGAGATGTGGAATACCAGTGGGAAGAGCTGCAGAAGGTACTTCTTGAATCAGTCATTCTGTACATAGCTCGCTGTTCTTAGGAATTCATTTTTTTTTACTGACATTTTCTTCTTCTTTCTTATGTGTTGTTTTGACCAGAATGCCATCTACCAGTTTATACCCACTGACAAAACTTTTAAAGATTTCTGGAAAGTTTTCTTTGAGCTCTCAGAAGAAAACAAGAAAAGGTTTTTATGTGAGTTTATCAGAATGTAAAAGATGTTTGTTTTTATAAAACAAAAATGTATTTATAAAATAAGTGCTACTAGCTACAACTAAGTGTTGCAACTTGATTATTTACCATATTTTCATTAATATATGAATACATTAATATATTGATTTTGCATCTTTAGCTATGAGGTTAATATATGGGAGGGGGCTTTATATTTGAATGCAGTTCTTTTCCTCAAAACTTTGTCAATACATACGTATGTGTAGTAAATTGTGGTTAATTTGTGGGTGTGATACTTTAATACAGGTGCTGTTAATATACAATGTTGTGTTTTTATTTTACCTAAAACATAGTCCTACAGTTTTTACATGGTGGCACTTATATTTGGGAATGCATGCAAGCATGCTGTAACTTACATTAATATCATGCACTATTTAACTTTGTCCATTAGCTTTTGTTCGGGGAACAGACCGGCTACCAGTGGGAGGTCTAGCCAAGCTTCATCTGACACTTTCCAAGTTGAACATAGTCAACGCTGATGACCACTATCCACAGTCCAGCACATGCTACATGACCCTGACACTCCCAAATTACAGCTCCATTGACATACTGCGCAAGAATCTAACCCATGCTATCAATCATTGTGAAGAGTTTGGTTGTAACTAAGACCTTGATTCTTCAAAATACAATATTTTGTTGTGAGGAAAAAGAACCCATCATTTATTCATTGCACATTTGTTTGTTAATGTTGTTTTCATTCCCTCTAATGTCTATTTTTTCATCCTAAATATAAACACATGCTAAACCTACAACCAGAAACATTATTATTATACTTATCATCTTACAATTACATTACCTGCTACCTGTTAAGAACCCTATATTTGTCTTAACTTGAAGTTGATTCATAATAAGTTATTCATGTTAGTTATTTTCAAAGGATGTCCAGTTTTAATGTTATTGATGCATTTGGACAGAAACACTCAAATGTGTCTTTGATATGTTTTTATTCTTCAGTAACTGTCTTTGAATTGCATTGTTCTTGTTGTGAGGAGGTGTAATATTTCTATATTGTTATAAGAATAAAATCAAAGACTATCCTCAGGAGTATACATCTGTGATACATACATGCATACATGTGATACAGACTTACAGTGCCTTCCCTTGGCCTTGACTGGTTGACTATATTATGAAGGGTAGCATAATAGCAGTGACCTGAGCTAGCTGTGTCTTGTTGAACACCCCATCTAATGAATTATGGCAGCCTTCACTTTGTACTGCTCTTTACAAACATGTTTTTGGCCGCCAACTTGGACTGAATTCTGCTCTGCAGACAATCACTAAATACATAGATATAAATGTAAACATACCTTTAATTGGGGCTATAAGTCCTCATGAAAGCTGTCTGCATAACTGACAATGATCAGAAAAAGACTTAACATCATTGCATAGTGAATGGAAACCAAAAACATTAGGGTTTTATTGTAAGTCATTCTAGTGAAGCACAGGCTAGTCTGTAGGCACACAGCACACAAAACACATAGTATAATGTAGCAGACCAAGTAATGTATGTTGACTGAAACTTCTGCTAGCTAGAAGGCTGGATATCAAAAATGAACCCAATCTTTTTTAATCCATTTTTTGAAAATGATCCCATCTTCACCTTTCATCTTAATTCATTCAGAAATACAATAGGCTAAAGCAGTAGAGTAGAGATAGAGTCGACATACAATCAAGCAGCCAAAAATTATGCTTTTGGGAAAAAAGAATAAAAATGCAAAAAAAAAGAATAAAAGTGCAAAAATGAATTGATAATTAGAAACTGAACTCATGCTACAATTCTTTTCAGAAGTTTCATTTATGGAATAGCTTTCATTACGATGTCTGTATGTATCGTAATGTATCGAAATGCAAGAAATGTGTCAGTGACACAGCATAAGGAATTAGTTCTTCATTCTTTCCAGAAGCCTCTGTTGTGGTTCAGAGCCTCAGTGAGCTGAGTCTGGAGTCTCTCTTTGGACTCGTACATAGGAAGGTCCAAGATCCCATGACACGTGAGGGATTCTGGAAAATGATTCTGAGATGACCTGTGCCTGACACGTATGATCATCTGTATCTCGTTCATACCCAAGATCGGCACAAGACCACAGCCAGTGAGGAACACTTCAATAGAACAGGGACAAACAGACAACAGAGGGAGAGTGAGCCAAATGTAGAGGAGAAATTGCACAAGGACAAAAAAAGATTTCATTCAATGTCCGCAGATTGTCTACCAATAAGAATTTTGGAATGTGTGTTTGGGACTTACAAAGGAAGGCTTTCTTTTGATCATGAGAAAATTCATCAAACACCTCCCAGAAAATTTTAATTACTGGGTGGTTTCCATGGTATCCTCCTTCATACATTGTGTTCTGTGTGAGATCAAACAACAGTTAAGTTGTAGTTAGTAGTTAGTGGTAACAAATCATAACTCTATGGAGAATAGAATGGGCACCAATTCAACAACGAAAAATCCATAATTTCACATTACATTGCATTTAATTTCAAATGTGAAAATTAATGTCGGAAAAGAATGGTATCAAATTGGTCAGTGCTCAATTTTAAGACTGTATAAGTCTTAGTAGGTGGACCCCTCTCACCTGTTTGAGTACATCCCAGTCATAGTCCTCTCTGCCCACTATCATGCCCCTCAGCTCCTCTGGGTGGAACATCTCCACCACATCTTGGGCACACACTTTGAAGAAACCTCTCTTGAACTCCTCAAACACCTTCTCCACTGATTTGTTTAAGGCATAGTCCACATAGGCCTGCACAAACTCTTTCCTTTGGAAAAGCGCAGGCAATAATGGAATGAGATACACTGCCAAAGATAATTCAGAGACTGCACCTGGATGGTTACATGGACTTTATGGAGGCAAAACAAGGAATGGGTCAACCTTAACCAGTGTCTCTAGAGATGGATTAACAGTAGGTCAAAAGTAGGTTTACATACTTGTTTTGGCTTGTAACAAGTTTCCCTTCTTCTTTTGGATCCAGCTCCACTTTAATGCCATCCCAGGTAATCTGTCAATGTAAAATACATGAAATTCACTTCTGTGGCTGCTACATATTTGACTGTATGTGTACAGCAGTCAGTGACAGTGGAGGGTAACTTCAACAGTGTTTACTGAATAGGTCATGTCCAGTTTTTCAATGTCATCATCAGTGTAGTCGTGCAAGATGTATCGCAAACTCCTGAGAAAAATAAAGCATACAATTATAGTACAGTTTGTATACTTACTTTAAGTAGAAGTGTTATTGCATCAGTGGTATTGCATCAGTACACTGAAGTAAATAATGACACCTAATCAGTTAATGTTTATCAGACCATGTGTGCATACTCACTCTCCAACCACAGGGCTGAATTCAGCCAGGTCTTCTAGTGTTACTTTGAGACCCAGCAGTTTCTTGAACATAGCCAGAGGAAATGGCAAATGCACAATGTTGTTGTTGTTCAAGGCTAGGCCACAAAGTATTCCAAAGAGGAAGTAGGTTTTGGTTTCATGTTTTGGCTATTTGGAAAGAGAGAAAGTACACAGGCAAGGCATGAAAATAAATTAAGAAGAGACCTCTGCAGATAGCTCTCTGTTTCTCAAAATATAAATGCATTAACCTTAGTTGGGAACCAGACGAGAGTTTTGGTGTCATCGAACATGAACATGCCAAAGTCAGGTTCTCTGAACTCATCAAAAGTGTGAAGGAAAAAATCCTTTTGGTTCACTAGCGTCAATTTGGATTCATCAACAAACTGGACCTAAAAAAACACATCATCAGGCACCTCTTGGGTACAACTTTTTCAATGGACAAAAAACACAATTCCAGTGAAATTGGAAACAATTAAATTGTAGTCAATGTAATTGAGGTAAATCTGTCACTCCTTGTTGTTTCAAACAGTCAGATAATGCAAAAGTAAAATTTACTTACATGAAGCTCTTTCTGGAAATTTTCATGGTCAGCAGCTGCCAGCTGTCTAAATGTATCCTCCAGGAGATGAGTGCGTCGGATCTTGAGTTTAAACACCGGAGTAGGGGCCTCCCCGGTGAAGAACTGAGAGGCCTCCCCTCCAATGAGCACATCATTATGTATGAAATGGTGAGTCGTCTGACATGCAAATATAAGTAATCGCATTGTGAATGTGAATGACTGAGGTATTTTTTCTTATTCATTATATATGTTGAGTAAACAATATAATGTATAATAAAGGATTATGCTAAGTGCCTTAAGTTAAAAATATGGATGAGATAAAACACCTTTGTGATATTAGCATCATAATGGTAAATAAGCACTTTGCTCTGCAGATCAAGGAGGAATGGAAAACGGCAGAAAATTGGAGGTGTCAGTGGCACTTCCTATGGAAAACAGATCCTAAACAGTATTAGTATTTTGTACAGTTGTTAAGATATTGGCTAGTATATATTGTAGTTATAATTTAAAGTACACTTACCAGCACTTGTGACCATTTAATCTGTCTCCACAATGTCACATCTTGCTGAAGCAAGAGAGGGGTTTGGCCAAGTTCTTCAATATAGAATTCAGTGATAGGAACTTGTTGGGATTTCTTAGCTCTCCTGTTTGCCTTCAAAGGAAATGAGAACAATTTGGTACATCACACTAACACTGCAAATAACAAGGTGTCAACCTGGCCCAGTGGCAACTTTCAAATTCAAGTTTCAGCACCTTATTATGTGGGTCTGAATCACATAGCCTTGAATCTGGCTGAATCACGGGGTGTTTATTTTGTCAATACAGACAGATAAACAACACTAATATCCCATAAATTATCCCATAATTCAGTAGAGCTCACAGGTGCACACATGGACTCATTCTTCATGCCTTGATGTTCTCTGTGGCAGAAGTTGGATGCCGATAGATAAATAGGGTAGCTTCCAACATTCCTGACAATTTCAGGCCCAGATATCTGCCTTGTTTTAAGCCTTATAAACCAGCCTTTTTAATGAGCATGACCTATGTGGCATTACAGAATGGTGTATGGTTCCACATTTCTTTTTTTATGGTTCCTCATTTTTTTAAATCCACCACAGATCTGTGTGTGCAAATGAAACAACCATTCATGAACTATGTAGCTCCTTCAAGGTGTAAAGTGTTCACTGTGTGGAGCAGTGGTGACAGAGGGCATAGGAAGGAAATAGCCTCTGCAGCAGTACCTCCATCATGTGTTTCTTAGACTCATGAGGTGCCGTCTAATGACCAGAGAAGCACTTACCCTGTGAAGGGCCTTGAGAACCTGGAGAGTGGCCTTCACACCAGGGTTGTAGTGGTGCAGCAGATTGGCGTTCAGAAGGAAGGACAAAGCATGTTTCCACACAAGGACATGTTTGGACATCATGGCTTTTCCCATGGACTCCCACCAGCCCTCTGGGGGGGTTAACACACATCATTGGGACATTTACAATGTTCAACTGCTTTCTGGCACTAATCCCTTAATTAGTCCTTCTTAATATCAGCTGTGAAGGTTGATGGAAGATACAGATTTTCGACTAGAATTCAGAGCGGTCAAACATTACTTGATTCATTATCAAATTAACACAGCTTGCATGTTGTGTATTCAAAATAGTTATTCCAGAGGCCACACATGTTTTCCTCATGTAAACAGTAGCTCATATGCAGATCACTTGGAAACCAAATGATCTTACGCAGAGTTTCCATGCTGGTGTCCCCAAGGTTAGTTATGGCCACTGCAAGTGGTAGAACCAGGTTGATCACATTCTGGTCTTCTTGGAGCAGGGGACACAGAGGAAGCAATAGGAAGATGTCAGGTGCCTTCATGACTGACGAGAAAAAGCAAAGGTTTTCCACCACTGGTTTGATGTTTATCTGTAAGGACCAAAAGAAAAAACCCAGAGACTTCTGGTGTAATTGTATAGTAATAACACATGCTGATTATTGTAAGATTAAATATAAAAAAATAACAAATCTGGTTTATGACTTAACAGCTTTGTGGATCCAAGCAACTTGCAGCAGTTTGTCAAATGCCTCACTTGCAACCTGTAGGTCCACTCTCACAGTATGTGCTGTCATCTTAGCATGAGACTCACTGCAATTGACACCACAAAAAGGCACATACATGATCAATAATGGTATAAATCTTCAACTTTACAGATCTAGCAGTAATAGAACATGCCTCGTTCCACCTGATCTTGGCTGTACTGGAGATAAACTTACATGTCCTTTGAAAAACTGCCTACAAGGCTCGAACATGATGAAAATTGCCTGAAAATTCTGCAAGAATCCACAGTAAGATAATTAACATTGTTAAATATTAAATGTATGGACAGACAATGTTGTACACGTTGTGAGATGTAATGGCTGTAAAATACTCAGTAAACCTCTCAGCTTCTGCAGGGGTCTGGCCACTAGAGGGCATTGTTAGCCATCTCTGCAGCTGGGCTTCAGTCAGTTTTCCAAGTGCTTGAGGTACTGATGCTGCCTAAAGGAAAAAAAACATAATGACAGTTACAATAAACAGAAAATAGAAATCTATATCAAATCAAAGCTTTAAATTATAACTATGAATTTTACATAGCCTATTTTTGCCAACATTGTTTTTGTCCCATACCTTCACAGATGGGGAGAAAAGAAAGTTGGAATTCCATCCTGCTGATATTTTGAAATCTAGTTGTTGGAGACAGTATTTAGATAACACTGCAGATTGTTTGCCAAAAGACTGAAACAATAAAACAACTAAAGGACACTTTTGTGTGAGGCCTTTGTGAAGTTCTTCATTACCATTGAAGGTTTGAACTTCCACTTTGGCCAAGGCCAGCTCCACAATAGTGGGTCGTGTACTGCTCTCTGAGCGGCCATTCCCAAGCTGCCCCTTCACTCCACTGCCAAAGGCCCAGAGACGATTACAAGATCCCAGCACCAATGTGTGGTGGCTGAAAAGGTAACACCAGTGACCAGTAACAAAGAACAGTATCTAGTCACAAAGATGAGAATATGTGACAATTTAAAGCGGTAGGATCATTGATTGTAAAGTTCTGTAGCATTTTCTGTTTGGTTTGGTCAGCTTCTCCAAATTTGTGTATATACATGTAAATTACAGATACACAAAAGCACCACCTGCCACAGGCTATCTGTGAGGCTGGTCCTTCAAGGCCTTCCACTATCTTGGGTAGAACCTCATTGGCTGTAGAGCTGTGTCCAAGCTGGCCTTCAGCTCCCTCTCCAAATGTGTAAACATGACCACTCTATGCAAAAACACAATACCACTAAAAAAGTTACTTCCTGATTGTGTGTGTGTGTGTGTGTGTGTGTGTTAATATGTTTGTGGTGTGTATGAAGTGTATATGCACTTATATGTGTGCTCATGTACCCTGGTGAGAACAGCAGTGTGTGCTTCTCCACAACAGATAGACCTTATGTCAAGAACTCTCAGGGCAGGCACTGAGCATATCCCAAATCGACCTGCAAGTATGAGAGAGAGAGATTGAAAGATGGCCACACAGTACAGACTTTTCTTATCTTTATGATTATTATTATTTACAATCGTTCTGATCAGCAATAGAGACTGCATGTGCTTTTCATTATAAATAAATCACATAGAGATCAGATGGATGGATGGCAAAAAGGTTACATAATCTGACATGTCTGATGTCTATCTATCAGGCTTCATAACCATCATACCGGAAGGAGCGTCCCTGTTCTATGAGCACTAGCTGATAGGGGTGGAATGTGTTTTCCAAATTGTGAACTTCTTGCAAGCTCAAAGCAAGACCCACTCTTTGTCGTACCAGACCAGCCACATAAAGTAAATGTGTTTGACACCCCTTCACCTGTTTAGGATCCATAAACTTCACTAATTGAATGACATGAATAACAACAATTTGAATTTGATAAACCCTTAGAAAAATAAACAGCAACCCCTTGAACCCTATTAATGCTGTAATTAGAGAAAATGGTATGTAAAAATTGATTAATAGCTTAATAGTAAAATTAGTTAAAATTGTACCTTTCTCATCCACCCTGTTGAGGCCCAGCTGCCCTGCACTGTTGGCCCCACAGCAGTAGACCAGTCCGGGGAGTGTGAGGGCCAGGGTGTGGGCTCCTCCAGCAGAGATCTGGGTCACAGGCACCCCCAAAAGGGCAGGAACTAGAGAAGGTACAGCCTGGATATCCACTTTCTTCCCTAAACCTAACTGACCATGGCTATTCTTACCCCAGGACAAGACATCCCCTCCTGCAAAAATATTAATGTATGTCTCTCATCTGCAACTCAATGTCATTATTTTACAGATGTGTGATATATTGATATATTGATATTTAAATATTTAGTCTTTACCTGTTGATAGAGCCAAAGAGTGAACATTTCCACAAGCAACCTGTTTTATCAGTATTGGCCAGGGATTGGCCACCAATCTGAAAGTGAAAGAATCAATAAATGACTCTTCAAGGCCAACATATTGTCCACATCGAACCGTGATGAGTTCACATCAAGTTTCCATACCGTGGCAGAGACATCTTTGACAGCTGACAGTTGATCCCCAGCTGCCCTTCAGCCCCACGACCCCAGGAGTAGACTTCTCCAGACTCACAGAGGACTAAGCAGTGCTCCTGACCACATGCTACCGCCACCACTCCCCCTAGACCCTCCACAACTGGGGCAAAAGATATACAATTTATTGTGATGATGGTTGTAAAATATTAGACAGGTCATAGATAAAGACAAGTCTGGTTGCTACAAAAAATGGGTAACTTGAGCACTTTCAAAATAAAACCAATTTGCGTGTGTATGTTTGTGTGTGCGTGCGTGCGTGTGTGTGTGTGTGTGAGAGAGAGAGAGAAAGTGTGTGTGTTGTGTCTATCTTAAAGGTGCGTCATACTAGATGGGAAGAAGGGACTGAATAAGGTTTCGCCTTTCGCCGATGAAGAAATGAAACCGAAAGGGCTTTGATGTAGCTAAGCTGTATTAGGTTAATAATATCAGTTAGTTTTTGAACAACACAAACTTTCAATTGCATAAAACATGCAATATTTCAGAACAGATCAATTAATATTGTTGCCAGTTTTGCTTTTCATTTTATGGCACACCCTACGTGGTTTATTGCTTGTTTTAGCATCTTACCTTTAGAATCTTTACTTTTCCCTTTCCCCAGTTGTCCTTTGTTATTGCGACCACATGACAAAACTCGGCCATCAAATGTTAGGAACAGGGTGTGATGCTCTCCGCAGGAAACGTCAGAAATTGGTTCTGAGCAAAATCCGACAGGTTGTGGTTTGTCAAAATGTTTGAATTCCTTTGACAGCGATGAACCCAGCTGTCCCCTTGATCCATCTCCCCAGCAGAACATTTCAGAATAACGTACTCTGGGTGTCCCAGTATTACAACTTTATAAACAGTAAAAGAGCTAATTCCCTGCCTACCGCTTCCTGCGCTCAATCAGACACATACACACACACACATTCACTGTTAACGGTACGGTAGGATACTGGAGATACTGTGTAGGATAGGATAGGATACTGTGTGTGTGTGTGTGTGTGTGGAGAGGGGGCGGGCGGAGGGGTGGTCAGGTCAGGTCAGGTAATGTCGAATACGCCTTTCCCTGCCTAGGGGCATTCGACATTACCTGACTTTATCAAGCCGTCTGCAAAGCGTTTGGGGTTGAAAACGCCAACAATATCCAATGGCATGGGAATACGACAGCGCTTCCATCTCAAAATGCTTTGGTCGTGTAATGTCACCTTGTGTTTTGTGTTTTTACACCAACCACACGAAAGAAAACTTCCTCAGACTTCCAATGGTTGTGGTCAAACATTTCATTCAGTTTGTTAACAGTAGCAACCCGGTACCTCGATAGAACTCGGTCCTGCTATGTACTGTAGCAGAGATCGTATGGTCGAGCCATCTCTGGGATTGACCATTGACAATCGAAACGGGATTATTTTAAAATTCTTTCATTTTTCCCAGATATTCAACACTTTTCACCCATGCTAGCTGTATCTTACTCTTATTCTTGTTTTGTTGTGCTAAAAAATGACTACTGCTGTTATTGTATAGAATAGAAAACACTACTTTTGCATGACGTCCTGTTGGAGGAGAGTCCCATATAAATTATTTCATTGGTTAATTGTTAAGGAGGGAAGGGGAGGTTTCCTATCTCTATAAAACGATTGAGCACCTCCTATTTTCAACCACCTATCAACAACCGAGCGCTTTCATGAAGGGAGGGAACACTGTAGCATTCTTTTTATTGGTGAGTTGGACGCATAGGGGAAGCCTTTCGAGAAAATCCGCAAAAAATATCCTCGTTGTCAAACATCGAAATCATCTCAAGGACATCAGAGGTGACCGCCTAACACCTAGTAATTGAAGTTGATTGGGCGCATTAAAGGTATGAAAAACACAGCCTAAGTCGCCGCAGTTTTTGAACGTGACTGTTAAGTGAAATGGCTTCTCGCTAAGAGTAAGGTTACCCAAGGATGCTAACATGCTAACTCTCAGCTGCGACTTTCAATCATCTCTGTGAAATAGTCCGCTATTTTAGTTATTTGAACAGTTGTGTGCATTGTCGTTATCTACACGGATGTGCAAACGAACCACCATCGCCGTTGCGTGAATGTGCAGAGTTTTTATATTGGTCAGTGTGTATATATGTTGGATAGTCGGTTGTGTACTGCTAACACTGTCATTTTAGCTCATAGATTTAGCCAGACCGTCAGCTAGCTCATGTATTCAGATTGAATGGAGGAGGCGTTGCCGAGCTTGTTGCATCATGCGGCAACATTATCTATACTCTGGAACACCAAGATGATAATTTTTAGTGTATTTATAGTAGTTCTTTGGGTGTGTACTAACCTTATGTTAGTTCACATTTACGTCCGATAGTCATAATAAACAAATAAGAACCACACAGTCTAATATTTACGATAACAATATAACTTAATCTCCTAAAAATCAACAACCGTCATTCTCATACGTACTACGCAGACGGTCATGCAAAAACTTGTCGAATTTGAGTTGGTGAGATCATGCAAGTTCATCGTTAATTAGACCACTGCCTTTATGTCTGTTTATTGTTTCCGTATGTTTTGGTCATTCCTGTTCTAGGTGTTTCCTCAACAGCTGCTGCCTATTCCTTGCTGAGGGCATTCCACCACTGAGGTTATGTCCACGGCTGTACTCTTTCGCCTGGCTAGGTTTGCAGGGGGACCCCAAATATGCCGTCGTGCCACCCTGCAGATTGCCCAGCAGCAGGAGAGCCCACGAAGGGCATTGAGCTCTCCAAGCATGCCATTGTCCAGTAACTCACGCTTTGATCCAGACAGCAGTGGCCAGCCCACAACCTGGGACTCATTTGGCATCTGGGACAACCGAATTGATGAGCCCATCTTGTTGCCACCCAGCATCCGCTACGGCAAGCCTATCCCAAAGGTGAGCCTCTCTAAAGTCGGTTGTGCTTCTCTTATTGGCCAGAGGAAGGAGAATGAGGATCGCTTTCAGCTCTCACAGATGACTGGCAACATTATGTACTTTGCTGTGTTCGATGGCCATGGTGGACCTGAGGCAGCCGACTTCTGTTACAAGTTCATGGAGAAGCAAATCAAGTAAGAGGCCCTGCAATGTGTCACATACTCTTGCTGCACCTGACTGTTTTGGATATGGTGTAAATTGGCTTGAGTTGTTCAGGCCAGAGTTATGAATATACATTAGGCTATGTGATTTATAAGGATGTGTTATGTGCTGAGCATTGTGCAAACCGAAACATGGTTAGCTGTGTTGGTTTTCTCACAGTAGGCCCTGTTCACTGTTGGTTAGGCTCAGAGGTGGCAAAAATTTAGCTATTTATGCTGCTGTTGCTAACATGTTAGAAGTTCACATCAGTGCAGACATGCAAGTGACATACACACAGATCAGTATTTATCCTTACAAAGCCACAGAGACTCTTTGCATATCAGGGCTGTAAGAAGATATCAACATCCTTTGTATTGTTATTGTTTTAGTTGGCAAATGAAAATTCATTTGCTTAGATTGCCCTGAAAGTAAGACTAATAAATGCACATTCTATTGTTCAGAAGGCAAAAAAAAACTTTTATTCAGCTTGCCTGCAGCTGCAATATTTATTGTGGTGTGCTATGGTCCTTACATTATGACAATGTTCTGAAAAACTCATATCATATTGCCAAATTACAAATACTTTCCACTGTGATGCTAAACTGTGTGCTTGCTGCTGCAGAGATCTTGTTGGTGAAGAAGATAACTTGGAGGTAGTTTTGACCAAAGCATTCCTGGAAATAGATAAAGCCTTAGCAAGACACCTTCACCTCTCCCCAGATGGTACGTACACTGAAGTCTGAAATACCACTGAGTTCATAGGATTCATTAGTTAATCTTGGTTGGGTTTTGTCTTTTTAGAACATGTAGGGGAGCATCTGTAAACTGATTGTATTCTGAATAGATGATATCTTTAGTTTATCCTTGTGTGCCCACATACCTAGGCCTGAATAACCTTATAGATAATGTATGTAATAGCTAGACTGCCCTGTCCTGTAACTTGAATAAAATATTTGATGGGTAATTTATACATGGACTGAATTACTGAAGGCTTTTGCCAGAAAACATATGTGCTAAGATTTGGTCTAATTCACAAAATATATTGTAGTTAAATCCACATTTGGCTCGACATCTATACTGTTATAGTTTAAGTCCATAAAATCCCCCAAGGAGGTGTATTGCAAGTCCGTCCGTGCATGTCTGAGCATTGATTGTGAGGCCCAGCCCTGGGCTGTGGTGCGTGCAATGTACAATTTTGCCCTTGTGTGTGTGCGTGTTATTCAAGACAGCTACGGACCCAGCTAAAAGCCTGTAAGAGCTGAAGCTCACCGGTACCTTTATGGAAGGCGGGGGGCTAGATTGGTCCAGCGGGTCCTTGCCTGGACTTCTGGAAGGTTCCACAACTTTCTCAACCTTTTTTTCTTTCTCTCTATCTCACACTTTCATTATCTTTACTATTTTGCTCAAATGTCCTACCTCCTCATACGCAGTGTTGGTAAACAGACACGTGGCTTATGCTGTTGTAGTACTGGTGTCTAATATTAAAGTGTAGAGACTATTTGTAGCCTGCTGCAGGCTGCATTTGATTTATAACGTACATGGCCTTTCAGTCTTCCTGATAGTGTGCAAAAAGTTGATTGAAAAAGCCAAGCTGATTACGTGAGCCACGATTGGAAAAGTTGCTTGTTAGGCTCGAGTTAATAGCTGTAATAATGACATCTCAAGAGGCATATTAAGTGAACATATGATCTACATGTACTTAGCTCTTTTAAAAGTAATTTAATAAATGTCATACCTGACATAATTTACATTTTGCATTTTAATTCAATATATTATTTTAACTCAATATAATTTAATTGTTTTATTATGTGCTAAAAAGTCTTTTTGGAATAGTCAGCTCTATACTGTAAACTTACTTTGAAATCTCTCCAGATGATAACATTTGGCAACCAGGCACCCTGCTGCGGGCTAAATATATCTAGCTACTGTCCAGTTGCAGTGTACCCTTTGAACTCAGGCTATCGTGTCCTGCCTGAATGACCTCCATAGAGCTCCCACACACACGCAGTCTGACGGAGGAATCTCCTGTCAGCCTTCCAAAGGAGGCCCTGCATGCTCAACTCTCTCCCCTCACCCCCCTCTCTCTCTCTCTGCCTCTTCACTCTTCAAGTTCATATCCTGTTTTGGAAACAGAACCACCCCCAATCCCCCTCCCCTCCAGTTCCCTATCCTGTGCTCATACTGTGGAGTAGAATGGCTAGTATAAAAATGAGTGTGCTTGTGTGTGCCAGTGTGTAAGTGGACTAGAGAATTGTTAATGTTTATGTAGCCCATATTTCCATCAATGTTTTGGGACACAGTGCTTCCTAAGAAACAGCTATGTTTGTGCATGTGTCTGAGTTTGTGAAGTGTTTGTGTGGGAAGCACCCGGGTGGGTGGATATGCATGTGTAACCCCTGGCATCCCTACTACATTGCAGATATGCTGCTGACGGCAGGCACCACGGCGACTGTGGCATTGCTAAGGGATGGCATCGAGCTGGTAGTTGGCAGTGTTGGCGATAGCCGAGCCATGGTGTGCCGTAAAGGCAAGGCCCTCAAGCTCACGGTGGACCACACGCCAGAGAGGAAAGACGAAAAGGAGAGGTGCGTACAAACACATGCACTAATGAATAAGGAGACACACACACACACACACATAGTTAGGACTAATACAGGAAAATCGTTAATAAACATCCTCACATATTGGGGGACTAGACATTCAGGGGGGTTACATAATATCAGTGTTGTCTCATACTGACACACACACACACACACACATATATATATATATATATACACGTGTGTGTGTGTGCGCGCGCCTATATGAGACCAGCATTGCTTCAGGACTAATCTCTCTTTGTACTTTACAACTTGCAAGTCAGTTGTGCTGACTGGACTGAAGACTCTTAGGCAAGGGACAAGTTACAGAATGTATCTGTTTAGCAGAACTGCTAGAGACTAGTTTACCATTTTAGTAGCATTACAACATTCTCTCTGCTGCAGTAAGGTATCACAAACAATCTTAATACTGTGTATCTTATCTCAAGATCGCTAGTCAAAGCAGTGTTTTAGTCCCACAGGTTAAACATTTGCCTTGAGGGGTTGCACATGCCTCTTTCCCAGCTTGTCTGATACACACTTGTTTACCTCACATGTTGTCTCGCTCTGTCACTGCAGAATCCGTAAGAGTGGCGGCTTTGTGACCTGGAATAGCCTGGGCCAACCACACGTCAATGGCAGGCTGGCCATGACCCGCAGCATAGGTGATTTTGACCTAAAGAAGATGGGGGTCATTGCTGAGCCCGAGACCAAGCGCATTACGGTAAGCAGAAGCCCTTACCACCCGTTCTGTTGTCCTTTACCAGCCTCCATGTTGGTGTTGCTTGAAAACAGGTTGAGCTGTAACAAAATGGTGGTCTGTACCAAAAATCAAACAAACTGGGTCGGATTACTAATCATTCCAGTATGTTTTGTGGACAAATTAATGCAGCTAGAACCCTTGGGAAGGGTAGTCTGGACTGAGATTAGCGGGCATTAAGTGGGCCCTGTTGTGATGACAATTTTGGCTCATTATATAACATGGATTAGTAGCAGAGTATGTAGGAGTATGTGCTGCACTCCAATGATTGCTGGTGTTGGCACAACTGGGTTTCCATCCAGCTCAGGACTATATGGTAATTAAGTTTCCATACACTATTATGAATAACATTCTCCTAAGCAAAGAACAAGTTTTTAAGGGCTGTAAGGTTGTCAGACTGTAAGATTGTCAGAGCAAAGTTGACAGGAGCACATAGTAAAATGAGATATTGTTAATTTATTGTGATTATGTCGTTGTACACACACCCATGTGTGTAAGAGCATGTTAGTTGTGTTTGTGTGTACACAAGTTCATGTTCTATATGTCTGTCCACCAGCTGCATCATGTGCATGACTCCTTCCTGGCACTTACCACTGATGGCGTCAACTTCATCATGAACAGTCAGGAGATCTGTGATATCATTAACCAGTGTCATGATCCCATAGAGGCAGCCCAGAGAATCTCTGAACAGGTACACCATTGCATCACACACAAACATCTGACTTTCATCACAGATTAAATCCTTTATAGTTCACTTGCCAAGCCATCTAGTGACTACTCAGTTCAGATCACTTAGGCCTTTTATTGTTTTCAAAGTTATATTGTCAGTCAAGTATTACTGCCTCTCAAAAAAGATTGTTATATTTTTGTCACCAACCAAAAACGTTAGTTTCACATTATTGGTGTTTTTCTGTAGAATTTTCTGTTGGATTGTCTGTTTTCAAACAAAATGAATGCTGCTTAACATCAGTCTAAAAACACCTATTTAAAGACATACCAGGCAAGCCAGCGTTATTTATTTATTTAATTTTTAAAATTTTATTTATTTAAATTCAACTTTGTACAATCTCACTAATCCGTGTGGTTTTTTTCCAAACCAAAGAATAGGAATCAATGATGATCATTTTTGTAGACTTATGTTGACTGACAAGGTAAAAATGCGATTTAATTTTCATTCCATTTCGGGGAGACTTCTCATACTGCATGTGCTGTAACTGTGCCAGGAAAACGACAGAGGATGCATAGAGAGCCTTCATTCACCTCGTAATGAGCCATTTAACCATCAAAGTGACTAAGATGCTGTTAAATTAATATAAGGATGTTGCCTGGTATGCCTTTTAATCATATATCTAAAACTGTAGTTTAGGTGGGTCTGTCTGTGGTGGGTTTGTGAAATATTTGTCTTGTTTGACATGCAAAATGACTTCAGAGGGAGACATTTGAACACAGTGTGTGTGTGTGTTTGTGCATCTGTCCTGCCAGGCAATACAGTACGGATCAGAGGACAACAGTACTGTCATTGTGGTGCCGTTTGGCGCTTGGGGAAAACACCAGAACACGGATGCCAGCTACTCCTTCAGCCGAAGCTTTGTTTCCAGTGGACGCTGGGCTTGAGGTGGGGAGAGAGATGTAAAGGAGCGGATGAGAGACAATTTTTATCTTCCCAGTATGGGATGTGTCCGGTGTGCAATATGTAGACCTAGATCCAATCTAAGAACTTTGATCAAACGCCTTAGAAATGTCACTTGTTCACTAATTCGGTATCTTGTCTGAGATGGGGAGCAGAGAGAGGAAAAGGACTACGAGTACAGTGCATTTATCAAGTGACACATCAAAATGCTGCCACGTAATTCGACTCCTTTTTTGATTCCCAATGACATGCCCATTTAAAGGCTGTAATTGATTTTACATGGAATAACTATTGATTTGTGACGGTATGATGAGGAGCAGATGAGAAAGCTATTCTCACCATGATTACAGACTGTATTTTCTATTTACTGTAATTTCCTCTGGTCTTTTGTGCCACATTGGCAAAATGATTTTTCACTCTGTCGCCACCTACAGGCTTGGGTTGAATCAGATGTTTAGTGACATTTGGTGTTGCATAAAGCTACACGTGTTTGAAAATGTGCAGTCACTCTCCAAGTAGCTCTCATGTAACACTGTGGCAGCTGCTTCACATGAAAGCCAGTAAATTGTAAGCAGTTTTGGACTGTGGTTAATCATTCTTCATATGAGGCAAATTTGCAATATCGCAAGTAACCAAGTACATTTTTGGTCACCATTGTTGTATTGTTTTTTGTTTCCCTGGTCTAAATCACATACAAAAAGTATCAAGTGAGCCATGCCACATACCTGGTTATGAATGTTAAGAGCAGTTAGGAACACTTTTTCATTTTATGTTGCTGTAAATTGTGAAAAAATTACCTCAGCCTCAGTGATGACAGCATAGCAAAAGTATGACTAATGGCATTGAAAGGAAGACTCAGTAGGCTTCTCTTTCATGGAACTTCCTGTTCTGAACATGCTCAGAATTATCTAAGGGGACTGGTTTTGTGTGCAATTGCTCTTGCTTCCTTGTGTAGTCGCTCCCCTGGTTCTGTAATGGTTCTAATTTGCATTCAGTTACAGGGAGTGACTGTAGTTTTTAAACATTATTTAACATTAAGATCAAAGAGGTCTTGGTGGCAGCTCTTCTGATGATTTGTGTGAGTGGTCACTCTGCGAAACACAGTGAAACCTGTTACTGCAAACACCATACAGACTTTATCTAGGAACAGGATGTGAACAAAGCGATGTGGGTTATTTGCAGTGTGCTGGAAGTGTCCTCGCCTTCTCATTCCGAGCAATAAAAATGTAGGGGTTAGTCTGATCCACTGAACATGTCCAGTGTATTTTCTGTGTCTGCTTTGCAATTTAATCATAAGGTTAATTTAGGAACTACACTGAAATAGGAATCAATCTAAGATGGACTATAATGTTTGATTAAACAAACATACCCTATGTCCTAGTGAATGTCCTAAAGAGTATTTTTTTCATTCTTTTCCCCCTCTCTGCCTCTAAAAAAGTTCATTGTATGTAAATCGTTGTCATTTTGTATAATACATGTTTTTGTATATAACTATTTATATATTTTGATGTCCGGTAAATTGCTGTGGTTTGTAAAATGTATACTATTGTATAGAAGTTGCTTAATTGGAATTTTCAAGTACTCTTGTGTACTATATGCAGTTGTGTTGAGTGAGCATATAGAAAGGAGCGTACTGCTTAAAGGAAAGAGAACAAACAGTGAGGTGACTTTTGGAGTATGTGTCTGTCTAGTGATGTTGGGGGCCTTGTGTGACGTGAGAATGTTTGAGTGAACTCATGCAAGTTGGTTGAATACTTTTGAAATTACTGTAATTTGGCTTCAGAACTGAAGGTATGTCATATTATCTGGTTATGCATTATGTCTTCCCTGTTTGTATGTATGCCTGTTTTTTTGTTAGTCCAAGCAATATCTTCTAAAAGAAGTAGGTCTGAACACTACCTGTTGTGGGCCCCTTGTGTACTGTGATGTTCTGGGCACAATCTCTTGCACAAAGTTCTCTTCCCCGTACCAAAATATCTGTATCAGATTGCTCCTTTCAATGTGAACAACTACCAGTCGTGAATGTATGTCTATATAGAGGTACGTATTTGCTCTCTCAGTGAAGGCCATAATTCAAATCCTCCTGCCTACACCTGAGTGCTATTTCCAGATTCCCTCCTGTTTTGTCAGTCTGACCACTTTTCCTCTGTATTTTACCATTATGTAGCAGTGCAATTATTGAACATCCCCTGTATGTGTCAATGGGGTTTGTCTCAATATTTATCAAACTTGGAAGTCATTGAAATAATTCTACTATACATTTTTAACCATTTTGCCTTCCCAGGTACATACAATATACAGTTTGTTTCCATGCAATGTACATGTGCTTCAAATCTCTGATTAAACTCCAAACAAGGGACTGTTTGTGTGTCCTTTCCTTTTAGCTTCTTGTAAATGTTCTCTCCACCTACTACCTGCCATTAAATCCTTTGTGTACTGTTTTCACCACTTGGTGGTATTTACACCATGCCATTGCTTAGATTGCTGTACAAGTATGCTATTGGCCCTCACATTACCCACCCAACCCCTGTATCTAAACATTTTCCCAAAGTAAAAGTATTTTAATACCAATTTGTTTGAACTTGCTATCTGTTCAAATAACTTGAGTCCTTTACTAGTGCAACCAATTAAGACTCAAATGTTGGCCCAATTCAGTTATTTACAGCTCGACTCAGTCTGTGATGAAGCTCACACGCCTCTCTGGATAGGTTGTGGGATAGAAGGCGGATGACTTTGGTACTTGCGGTTTTAAATTGAGTTATTTAGGCATTTGGATTGAAGCCATTTGGGTGATTTGTCGTCAGTAAATCTGTAACCCGAAGTGTTTGTCAAGTTTGTTTGTATAGCACATTTCAGAAGGCAGACACAGACTCAAATGTGCTTCAATGTGTAGATGCTTCACTAAACAATTACTGGTACAGGCTACTGCTGTTAGACACCAATGGTGTACAATGTAATGTATTTTGTAATGCCTCGACAATTCCACCAGATGGCATGGTAATTGCATTCTCACTCCAGCCTGACAATATTTAGAGAACATTAGTGCTACTATAGTTTACTTTTTAAGTGATACCATAAATACCATAATTAATACCATAAACAAATCACTCAACTGATTTATTTTGGAGATGAAAAATGTTATTAATGACTTGGATAACCATACTGAGCATTTGCAACTTGCACTGTCCAGTACTGGAGTTTAGCATTAAATGTTCCACTCCGTCTACTTGTCACTTCCCTTGATGGAATTCACAGATGTGTACCAAAGGTAATGGCAGATAAAAATAAGGCACGTTTTTATTGTTTTCAAACAAAGAACTTTGACATTCACGCACTAAAACAGCCATTATGTCACTTTCAGACAGGTAGACTCCAGCTCTCTGTGGTCAACACACACTATTGTGTGTCATTAATAATTACAAAGGAGTGAATGAGAGAGCAGACTACTGCTAAGTGAACATCCTTTTTAACAATATGTTAAAAATTTTCAGTTCATTTCAAATTCTCCTATAGCAATGTCCTATCGTAGGCCTTAAGTGTATTCCCAAGCATGAAATTATCCTTTGAGCCAAATAAAAAAATGTTATTCCCTAGAGACCAGGAACGGAGTTACATTTCATGATGTATGCTATAGCTGCTGGCTTTTTGAATATATTGTTTTATTTGGCCAAATCTGTTTATCAACCAACAATCAAATCAGTTACAACACAGCAGATAACTTGTTTCATAATGTGCAATGTTTTAAAAATCTGAATTATTAGCATTTATCATTCATTGTTTGCACAAGCATACATTTCTTCCCCCATTCATGTAATGTGTGTTTAGATAACTTGCCATCTTAAATCCAAATACACAATCTTCTTTATCTCTTCTTTGTTCTTTCTCCTATTTTAAAAGTAATGTAATAATATCGTGACACGTGAAAGCTTGGTCATACCTTGTCAATATTTCTGTCATTGTTATAGCTTTGGAAATGCTATTCCAATTACAGAAAGTAGGATCTTTGATGTTTAAGAAAGACTGACTTTTCCTACTATTTCCATATTATAAAATCACACAACAATATATTTGGACAAATATAAAGTTTTTTAAGTTTAAACCAGTCCTCTTGAGAACATGAGTGGTTACTTGTTTTCTTGTAACATCTACCGCTTTTAGTATATGTTTACTGTGTAAAGATTTAAAAAATCTGAAATTTTATAAAGCTTTGAAATTAAAATGTCTCTATTAAGTAATCACATAGCTAGCCTGGTAATTTAACCAGACCCTTGTTTTACTCTGTCATTTCGTACAGCGGGTCTGGACATTTGGTCATAATATTTGATTGCTTGCTTGAGGTGTTTTAAGTTTAAACAGATTGGATCAGCCCCTGACTGATCATTTGCCTTGGCATAACATTCACAACGCCTCCCTTTGTACGCTAAATGGACAGGTTAAAATGCCTCCTGAGACAACGAGCAAATCCAGACTAGCACTGTAGGGAGATGATAATCAAGAGGATGTACTAGGCTATTGCATAGCTTAAAGGGCTACAAAACAAAAATGGTTATCTTGCTTTAAATGCCAACACTGAGTTTCCTTAGCACTCATTTTGAACATCAGTTTATCTTGTAACAGTTTGCCTAATGCCTTTATTGTCTTTATTGACCAATGGTAGGCTACCAAAATAATTGCATGCCGTAATTACATAGGCCTATATTTTTATAATGCCATAATTAAAATAGTTTGGCTACCTGGACTTTTGAGCAGAGTGAGTTATAGGCCTAGTGAAAAGTTCAACACTAGGACACTGGTTTTCAAACAGAGGTCCGGGGACCCCGAGGGGTCCGCAGCTCATTGCCAGGGGGTCAGTGAAAGAGTTTGCTACCACATAGCATATAGCATCTATCACAATAGCTGGATATAAGTCTGTATGGTTAAACTTGAGTTGTGATTATGAGGTGTCCTTGGAAATGTTTGTGCTCCATGAGGGGTCTCCCGGTCCAATAAAGTTTGAGAACCACGGCTCTAGGCTACTGTGCATCTTTTTGACAGTTCATTTTTTCAATTTCATAATTTATCAAATTAATTTGATAAATTATGTAGGCCTAAATTAGTTCCACCAAAAATGGAAAGAACAAACAAATCATAAGCAAATTTCTATTCTATCATTTCAAGATAGAATTAGCCTACATCGTTTGCTACACGCTTTGATCTTCATACCTGTGAAGTTTTCATCCGATCATCTGAGGCGAATGTGCTCTGCCCACCCCCTCCCATCTCCACATTCAATCAAGAATTCCTGAAGTCTATATAAGCAGCGTGTGGAATGGCACAGGGTAACTCCACATAAGGACTCTCCTGACACAACTGAAAGTAAAAGTCTGCCTTTACTGCAAAAAGTAACTGACCAAAGTAAGGTAAGGTCCACGTTTTTGAAAGGGGATAGCCTATCTGCGCTTATTTGATGTCATTGCTCTTGTCGAGGAAGAGCACCTCGCTCTTGCCGGTGGCACCTCGCGCTGATAGGGCAACATCTCTCTTACTCTCTAAATGTTGTTCCATGTAATTGTAGAGCTTGGGTGAATGTAATTTTTCCCCGAGTAGCCTATTTTGTAAGCACTGGTTGAGGGGGGTTCTATGCTGAGGAGGTGGCCCGGCTTCCTGTCCTGAACTGCCAGTGTGAAAAAATCGACTTGTTTGAGGATGGAATACACATAACATGGGGAACACGAGGCTTACAGACTTCAAACAACTTACATGTGTAGGATGTGTATGGCTACAAACACTCAAACCTATACCTGTTGCCTCTACGTTGTTATGCGTCCCTTAGTTTTTAAGCTATATAGCATGTAACTGCCTGATCTCACTAACATGAACAGGCATGTCTCAAAGCTCGCTTTTTGAAATCAGAAAGTTGCCATTTTGGTGTTTGTAGCATGAAGAGGCAAATTTTGTGATGGGGCTTGCAATTTAACTTTGATGTGACGAAGATTCCTGTCATCTTGCTCTAAGTGGTACTGTCACAATGATACCAGACCCCTATTAAACATTCTGTGATGACACCAACCAGCCTACTTTGAGTCTCGCCACTCTAAGCTCTGTATTTAGGTCGCATGACACTGATTTTAGACCATTCCGTAATTGAATACACAGAGATATGTGAATAGTAAACAATGTAGCCAATGTCTGCTTCTTCTCATTTGGCGAGCCTGCTAAGATTGACTGCAGAAAGGTGGTAGGCAAAGTAATGCAAAAGATGAAACACACTTCATCACGAGGCTCACATAGACCATCCGTTAATTTGACTCATGCTCATGATCACGTTTTACCTGCTCGGTCACAAAATATAGCCTTAATGCGCCGAGGAACTCTATTTCACAATGGTTAGGCAGACAATCAGTATTTTGTCGTTTTGGGCAGCCATCCTCTCTGCCCAAGAAACTCTCTAATGGCCATGTGTGACATACTGACTTACTGATGTAAGGCCTCCCAGCTTATATACACCCAGTTATATAACAATAACCATGTTTTGTAAGATACAGATCATTCATTTTGCCTTTCCACCATATTTGTAAAATACCCTCATTGCACTGCTGTTTTGTAGTTTCATCTGTGTAAGCAAACATCGATGAAAACATCTTTGGGAGATGCCCACAAAGATAAGGATGTTTTCCTCCAGCATACAGTCAACATGCAGTTGTTTCATGATCAGTAGTCTCTACTTGTACTTGTTCATGTTCACGCTGTCCTGGTTTTTTAAATTTATTTTATTAACCTATTTGCACACATTAGACTGTAAAATCATCACTACAAGATAACTGTCAGGCATCTCAGACAGATTGGCACTAGCTGTTGTCTTGTCACGTCTGTAGCACATCTGTAATTAACTGTAGTTGCACTGTTGTTTGAGCAGAAGGAGACAGCCTCAGGAGATGGAGGATCGGACAAATCACGTCAACATACCGATGATGGAGGACATGTGCATTAATGGCCTGATGGGGCCGAAGGTCATCACCATGGAGACAGGCAAACTTTGCGGTGCTGTTGTCAGCTTTCATAATATTCACTACAAAGTGGAACTCAAGAGTGGCCCCCTCTGTAAAAGGAAGACCATCCCTAAGGAGATACTGGTGGATCTCAGGTCAGTCCAAATGCACAATACTTCTCTCTTTAATACAGTATAATACAATACTCACCTTTTATACCTTATATATAAAGAATATAACCACAATTATGATCAGAAGTAGCCTCACACATTTGCAATGGCAATGTCAGTGTCATCCTTATTGTCTCCTCATTCTGGGAGAATTAAAGACAATAAGGAATTACATCAGTCATACCAGTATTTCTAAATCAGTCACAAATTAAAATGGCCAAACAAAGCATAGAAGCAAAGCATATTGTAATTGTAGATGTAGATCTTGATGGTATTTGTAAGCCCTACTGAACAGCAGGAGAAAATTCTGATTGTCTGTCCCAATGGCAGTAAATGCCTCTGACGTTTCCCAGGGCAGCTCGAATGCATAATTTTTCCTCGCTCCATAGTGTTAATTATATGCTATTAAGCATGCCTTCTTGCGTATAATCTCTTTAATACACCAGAGTGCAGCCTGCCAGAGAATGGAATTAAATGTTGTCACGTGAGAAGCAACAAGACTTCTCTTTTTTTTGTCTGAGGGGCTGATTTGTGAAAGGCCTGATAGACCCTTTCTTTGCAAGTCTGTGGAATGTAGAAAACAGAAGTACATCGCCCACCCCCGGGGCTTAATATGTAAAATAATAGTAAAATGTGTCAATGTGTGCATGAGAGTCGAGTGGAGTAGAGTGCACAACAAGGAACTTTAAACACACATAAATAGACCACCTTAATACGTCTGGCCTGCCTGTGCACTGTGTTATATAGGGAATACTGACCCATGTAATGTCCCAGTCATGATGCTACCAAATAAGATTGCCTGCTAGAGGTGTGGGAGCCCATGTGAGAGATAGGGGAGCTCAAGAACTGCAAAGTCTCAGCAGGTCCCTGCAAGTCCCCCACAGATTAGATAGACAGATAGAAACTTTGTCATCCCGTTGGAAGCTAAGGAATTAAACCCCGCTTTCTTTCTTACTTCTTTACAGAAAACAAAACTATGTCATTGCTAAGTATATTTTTGCTAAGGGTGGTATTTTTCTGCTGAGCTGGGATTTTTAACTGCTTTATAAAATAAATTAACCAAAACTGTACTGTCTGCAAGGTTCCTGTCAAACAGAGGGGCAGACTGGATCATTCTTATGGTCCCCCTTCTATAGAACTAAGCTTTACTCTGCAAATAATATTACTGTAATATTATAAAGTGGATAGTGACGCTTAGTAACCTGCCTGTACATGCACATTATATGCTTGTATTATCCTTATGTGAATGTGGATATGGTGCATATTTTCTCAGAAATATTTGTTAGACAAATTGAATTTATATTATTTCAATATTGAAATTCTATTTCAGTGTAATAATATTTGGCTGCTAAATGTGAGTGAAAGTGTGAGGTGGGTCTACTCTTCTCCTGACACCTAAAGGCCAAGGCCAGGTAATTGGCTTGGCTGTTGAAAAGCTGGATTATAGCACATTTAGCCAAAGAACTGCCCAATTAAATCTTTTCTCCCCCACAGCTAAACATTTTGGCAGTAGGGCAAGGTTTGTTCAATAAATCAATACATTTAATCTGTCAAAATTTGTTTTTTTTATTTACTGATTGTTTCATAATTTGTAAAATGTTTTCTGTGAGAAAAAATAGTTATAGTCTTCACTTACCATGAAGCAAAAGGCACAACTTACTATCTTACGGATAATGTCAGACATGATTTACTATCTTAAAGAATCTCATGCCTTGCTGCACCTGAGGAATTTTTGACAAAACCAGTGACTTGACTCTAATCAGATCTCTCTTACTGACACTGGCCACCCCACCCCCCCACCCCCTCTCCGTGCACACATACACACAACACACACACACTCTCTTTTTTATCTTCCAGTGGGATCATGAGACCTGGTTTAAATGCTATTTTAGGACCCACAGGAAGTGGGAAGTCTTCGTAAGTATAGTTCATGACACTAGAAACATCTGGAGCATTAATCAAATGTTTTAAAACTCAACGCATGCAATGCATACCAGCACTTCTCTTTTCCTGTTGCTGGTACTTCTTTCCCGTCGGTGTTGCATCATGTAGTTTGAGTTACATTATGAGTACATTGTGCTTGCAGTTTACTTGTCTGCATGTTATTGTCCATGAAACGCCACTCATTACTCATAATACAGGCAATAAAATGTGATCTGTTTGCACCTCACATTATCTAGCTTTACCCATGTGCATTACTGTTTTCTGTGTGAAGGTTCCTGGATGTATTGGCTGCCAGGAAGGACCCAACAGGTCTCTCAGGAGAGGTTCTAATAGATGGAGCGCCCCAGCCTCCTAACTTTAAGTGCCTGTCTGGCTACGTGGTCCAGGTAGTCTGTCACTGTCAGTCTAGATACAGTACACTGACTCAATGGCCACTGTGAAATGCAGTGTTCTATGACCGTGATGAAGTCATGCAACATACAACAGGGTTTAGACTGCTGTTAAAGTGTGCGGTGGATTTGCTGTCTGCAGGATGATGTGGTGATGGGAACTCTCACTGTGAGGGAGAATCTGCGCTTCTCTGCGGCACTCCGGCTGCCGTCCTCAGTGAGCCAGAGAGAAAAGGAAATGCGTGTCAACTCCCTCATCAAAGAGCTGGGTCTCAGCAAAGTGGCAGATTCCAAGGTGAGGCTGCCTATTTTATCTATCTGATTGTCTGTCAGTTGTAACGTTTCAAATGCTGGCCTCTTTTTTGTAGTGATTTTGTAGGGATGTCAGCAAGTTGAACTACCAGTATAGAAATAACTCCATCCTATCATAGAATTTTAGCATTTTCTCTTGGAGAGAAGTTTTTCACATGCAGCCACTTGCCTATTCTCACATACATTTGTTCAAAGGCTTGGAAGTCAGCCACATCCCTGTTAAGGTGGTAAACACAGACGATTACACTCGCATAACTCACAGTTCCGAAACACTGAACACACACAAAAAGACTCGTCCCACTCATCATTCCCACAGCACACTCATGGCCAGATACACAGAAACAGAACACATCTTTCTGTCTTTGACACACACACATGCATTTAGTTGGATGTACCAAGCATAGTATAGAAATTAACTGATGGGACTCAAGAAAGCATGAAATAATAATAAATAATCTGAAAACAATGCAGGTTTGCTTTTTGTCTGACAAAATACAGCATTTATACCTCTGTTAGAGCATTCTTGTACTCCTAACTGATAGAATTTACCTTCATTTGTAGGATACTGGTATTTCAATCAAAATGGGAGAATGTCATTTTGTAAACTTTACAAAAAGTCTGAGTAAAGATTAGAGGGAATTATCGCTGCAGCAATTTAAATGCATCAATTTAAGGATCATCATCTTTTTATCTTGAAATGGACTTAGGGCCTGATGGCTCTTACGGTCACATGTCAGTATGTATGTGAGAGGTTCTTCTGTTTATTCTAATGTGTTATTACATCTTGTGTAATGTGCAGGTGGGCACCCAGCTGATCCGAGGCATCTCTGGAGGTGAGCGCAAGAGGACCAACATTGGCATGGAGCTGATTATCGACCCCTCGGTTCTGTTCCTGGACGAGCCCACCACTGGCCTGGATGCCAGCACAGCCAACTCAGTCCTGCAATTGCTCAAGAGGTACACACATTACATCATGCACATGATGTACACACGCCCACACACTCAAACAGAGAGAGAGAGTGAGAGATAGAGAGAGATTATAATCACGTATACAAACATTTATAGGTACCCACATTATATAATAATATGTCAGTAATAAAGTCCTCCAAAATAAAACAAGCAAATGCCATGCTGTAGCACAATATTTGTAAACAGCAATAAACAAGTCTCAGAAAACAAATGTCTGATCATTTGAGATATGATGTTACATCTAACTGTTTTCTGTTCCTGTAGGATGGCAAACAATGGACGCACCATCATAATGTCCATCCACCAGCCACGCTACTCTATCTACCGCCTCTTTGACTCCCTCACCTTGCTGGTCAGCGGCAAACAGGTGTACCATGGGCCGGCACAGAATGCACTGGACTACTTTGCCAACATAGGTCAGAGATAGCTCTATTATTGTGCTGCACCTCAGTAATCAACAATACAATGAGATTATGTCTCTTCATATGCAATAAATGACTGTAAACTCATGGTGTTCCCCTCAATTTGTTTTGTAACCTTGTTGCCTTGTTACCTTGCAGGTTTATAAGTGTTCTAGAAAGTGGAAGGTGGAATTGTTCTTAAAACTGGAAAAAAAGTTCAAACTTACGGCCATCTTAAATATACACATCTGCTTATTTCTCAGGTTATGCATGTGAGGCCCACAACAACCCAGCAGACTTCTTTCTGGATGTCATTAATGGAGACTCCACAGCAACCATCCTTAGCAAGACACATACCACTGGAGGTAATCATGTTTTCTCATGTCATCTCACATCATTTTGCACTTGTTCTATATGACCATTCATTTTGCCAGCTCCACTTCAGGTACTTTTACATTCTTTATACATTTCACTTGTGTTAACTTTCTGTCTTTTCCTGACATAAGGTCAATCCATCTCACTTTCAGTTGTCCCGCTTTTCACTTCATAATCTCCTCCTAGTAATGAGCAGTCCTGATAGCTTAAGTCCATAAGAAATGCTGTGATCTAAGCAAGCATGTGGTCTAAGTTTTACCAATCTTGTAGAGTTTGACTTTAATGAGGGAAGCACTAGCCGGCAGAGTATTGAAGACCGTCTGGTGGAAGAGTACCGTGACTGCAGCTATGCCTGTGACACCAAAGCCGAGCTGGAGCGCATAACCCAGGGCCGAGACTACACAACTCCACACAAGGCCCGCACTGTCACCTACAACAGCTCGTTCTTCCATCAGCTGAAGTGGGTGCTCCAAAGAACCTTCCAGAACCTCATGTTGAACCCACAGACCTCTGTGGCTCAGGTAATCAACATTGTTTAGTCTGTGGGAAGAAAAGGCACAGAATAATTGACACAGAACAACTGCATTTTTTGCCAACATAAATAATATTTATGCATTTAGCAGATGCTTTTATCCAAAGCAACATACATGTCAACTATCAAATTGTTCAGGGCCAGTCTCCCCTTGAGCAACTTAGGGATAAGTGCCTTGCTCAAAGGTTCAAAGGTGGCATCCAGGATTCAAACCCGAAACCTACCAGGGTACTAGCATGCTAGCCAGGTTCCTTAACCGTTACATTACCACCACCAGTCACTGTCGGTATCCTCATATGGGAGGGCTTTTGTATTGGCTCCTAATCACCAGAAAAGGTGAACAGCTCCCTCATGATTCAGCCACATATGGCAAAGACAACCACATATCCATGTTTAGTGTTTTAGCTGTTTAGTGTTCTCTTGTATGTTTCAATTGGCACACACTCTCTTGACCACAATGTTTCTGTGAGGTTTTGTGACAGGCTTTGTGTCTAATGAACTAAATGATGCATGGCTGATCAGTGTAATCCTGTCTGACTGCTTCCTCAGGTCAGGTCACAGCCTGTGTGCCAGTCTGAGGTCAAATTGTCGACCTTGATCATCTAACCAGGAGGACATTGGCCTTTTTTTTGCTTGTTGTGTTTGGCATTGGTTTCATGATCTTGCAGATGTACAGAATCTAAAGGCTAAAACCATAACTGTGCCATTGACGCAGCCTGAGTGCACAGAGACTCCGTGTTTGGCCCCAAACACACAGACATGTTTTACCACCACCATCCTTCCTCACGAGAAGTCAGAGAAGTAAAGGAAACACGTTTGTGAGATCCTGAGGCTGATGACCTTATGACAGGACTTACCCGGCTCAACCGAGTGAGTCAAGAGTAAGCCTGGCACTAATCACCTGCCTCGCCACCCTGGCCGTCTTGGAAAAGGAGGCTTTGTGGCCTCATTAGCTGCACCGCCCCACACACACACACACACACACACACACACCCATGCCCCCATGGCAGTGAAATGCCAGCCACTGGGGCCCTCGCTTGAAGCAGTATTAACAGCTAATGGGCCCTGTGGATGGACCAGGCTAATCCGAGCCGTCTTGGCCTCATAATCAGATTTTGTGACTGCCATGACCCCCTGGATGCCCTCCTCGGGTAGGATCTGAAGTGATATCATCTCTCACAGGCAGAGAGGAGGGGAGCCATTAGGAGAGAGCAGTGGGGTGGGGTGGTTTGGTTTGGTGTGTTGGGGTTTTGGAGGGAGGGGAAGGGTTGTTGTTTGGTGTCACTTGACTGAGGCCTGTGAGAGATATGTGTGTGTATGTGTGTCTGCGCTGGGCAGGGAGAGGTTGTCTTCAAACTGTATTCATCTCCAGCTGGCAATCTGCAATCTCATCCCTCCCTCTCACCCTACCCTTCTTGTCCACCAGCTAAAATGCATGCCTAGGCATGCTGTTAGACCACACTTTATTTAAATGCTTTATGTACTGTAGGATTCCTCGACTGCAGAGGTTGTGTTCCTCTCGGTGTGGAGAATCTTGGTGGCGGTGGGAACATTTCTCAGGAAAAAAAAAAAGAAAAAATATAGCCACCCACCCACTACCCCAACCCCTGTCCACCCTGCTCTTATGCTCTTATGTGTGAACGAGGCCAGAGATACGCCAACATTCTTGCAAGTCTAATCCCTTGTGCCAGCCCTCTCCTTGCAAGTGTTCCCGGAGTCAATGTCACATTCTTGTTGTCCATGAGATATAGATGTCATGACCTTTGACCTTTCTTGTTCCCTGTGTTTTTCCATAGCTCGGCGTCACTATTTTCCTCGCTCTCATTGTGGGGGCCATTTTCTTTGGCGTGAAGGATGACCAGAGTGGCATTCAGAACAGGTAATGGTCAAATGAAAGACATACACGTAACCCTTCATCCATACAAATGTGAGCTAGGCACATGTTATAAATATATCAGAAGAAACTTACTGGTACTTGCATTGAGTAGCACTGTTTATTTACTGAAATTGCAATATTTTAGTAAACAGATATAATGGCAAACAGCAAGCTAAATTCAAAATGGCTGCCAGGGCATTTGATCTGATTAGAGTCCATTGCAGTGTTAAGGAATAGGTTCTTAAATAAATGCTTTAACCTCAAGTGTTATAAGCGGAATAACATACCCTTTGGGACCCTCTTCAAGGGGCAAGTGTAAGCCTCTTACCCTGATCACACACAATGCACATTACTACAATTACTGACCCCATTACTTGTGCTTTGAGGTGCAGTGGAGCACATACAGGTTCAAGTCTACACATGCACGTACACACACACACACACACGCACACACACAGTTTCATACATTCGTGTTTGATATGTGCACAATATGATAAAATTAACCAGCTCTGTTCACATCTTTAATGGCTCATAGACTTGTAGATCTGATGCCTGAGCTGTGTAAATGAAAGGCTGTATAAATTAAACTTTAATGCCACTCCCTCCACTATCACTTAACTATGTCTGCCTTAGAAAAGTCTGTGTATTGTTATTTGCCATTATAGTCTTGTCACTCTATAACATAAATATGTAGGAACACAACAGGTAGACATATTTAGGGCATTAATTAAAAGAAACAGCTTTATTGTATGAGGTAATTACTGAATTGAAGGAGTTGTTTACAGTGTTTATCAAAGCGAATGTGGACTTATTGTACTATATTTTTCTAGTTAAAAAGCAACAGAATGCAACGGTTTACCACTTTCCGCTCCCCCAGTTTGTGTTTATAGCAGAATCATATGAAAGATACACACACTTGCCATGGCCTCTAACCATTCAGGCTGTGTGCTTTGTAGTTCAGGCTCTTCTAGCCCATTAACAACAAGCCAGTAGTACTGCTAATGTACCACAGTAAGCACCCCATCAAGGTCTCATGACCAGCCATACTGTATGTTTTGCAAGGCTTTTGTGAGCAGTTTACATGTGCTGATTTTCTCCTGCAGATTTGGCGCACTGTTTTTCATCACAACCAACCAGTGTTTCAGTACCCTCTCAGCTGCTGAGCTCTTCATCACTGAAAGGAAACTCTTCATGTATGTGCTCCAGTGTGTGTGTGTGTTCATGCATCTGTGATTATGTGTGTGATGCCATGCACAGATGTTTAGATGTTAGTGAAATTAATTCCCTTGTAATTTTTTATAGAAAGTGCCGCTAAGGATTTCTGTATTCAGTCCCTGGTCTCCGAGACCTTCTGTGTTCTCTCTCTCTCTCTGTCTCCAGTCATGAGTACACAAGCGGATACTACAGAATCTCTGTCTACTTCCTGTCCAAGATTATGTCTGACATTGTCACTCTGCGCACATTCCCATCTGTCATCTTCACTTGTGTGGTGTACTTCATGATTGGTATGTCTGCTTTTAGTTTTGGTTGGTAACTGGTATTATCCAGTATCACTACTGAGTTGCTGTAGGTGTGTTTTACTTAATTATAGTATAATGGTGTTTTTACATTGGAGATGCCAGTTTCTATCATTGGCAAAACTCATTCAGAGTTGCAATGAGAGTTGAAAGTGCAATGTTATTGGACAGGGTTTAAGGCCACAGCTGGAGCCTTCTTCGTCTTCATGTTCACGGTGACCCTGGTGGCCTATACTGCCACAGCCATGACCATGGCCATCTCAGCCGACCAGACAGTGGTGGCAGTCGCCAACATCTTCATGACCATCAGCTTTGTCTTCATGATGGTGAGCATACCATCTCAGACACCACAGCAACGTCACTTATGTTCAACACAAGTCTCCTGACAAGTATGAAGATGTTGCAGAATAGCACAGAGCTAAGGACAGAGAGATTGTTTCAGCATTAAGGTTTCTGTATACAGTACACCATGTCTGACCTGTTGCAGTACGTCCCATTGTTTATTTTGTAAATTGCATATTAGTGCATTTGAGTCATTTCCGATGTGATCATCAAAATTCCTGAGTATACTTTCTTTCAAATTCTGTACTCTCAGGTACTTAATCCTGGAAGCTTATCAGTGTATATTATTTAAAGTCTATGTTGTTAGCTTCTGCCATACTTTTCTTCTGTAGATTTTCTCTGGCCTGCTGGTGAGGTTAACTAGTATCATGGACTGGCTGGCATGGCTAAAGTTCTTCAGCATTCCTCGCTACGGTTTAACAGTAAGTCACCTTGCTTTCCCCTTCACAATGATGCAATGCAATCATTTACATTTTTCCACTAAATAAATAGGATAGTGGACTGGAACAATCTGTATGATATAAAAATTACATTTCAGGTTACATGAACCTGGCTTAGCTAGTTCAAACCCGTATTAAATTCAACCCTGAAAAGTCACTTTACATTCTAAAATATTTGACATAACAGCATTATTGGAGAATAGAGTGCAGTGAAAGCTTGATGAAGCATTTTTCTTTTGTTTCTTTTGTCTTGTCTTAACAGGCTTTGGAGATCAATGAGTTTGTGGGCCTGGAGTTCTGCAAGAACCTTTCAATCGTTTCTCGCATGAACAACTGCTCCTCAACCCCTACTGAACTAACGTAAGTGCACACACACAAATGCATGTGTTCAGGTTCACAGATATGCACACACGCCCTCGCAATTGCTCCTACAGCTCTTTGGTGCCCTCTACTGACAGATCCTTAAAAATTATGCACACACCCTAGCGACCCCAAGGCCAATTTCCATTACAAAAAACAAAGTTCACACTTTAGTAGACAACTTTTAGTTTACCCAGTGCTTTAAATACAGATTGGCATACTTAATTTACTTGATGTGTCTGTTATAACTTACTGTATGCTGGTTCGTCTCATTGGTAGTTGCACAGGTGAGCAGCACCTGAAGGCACAGGGCATTGATTACTCCACATGGGGCCTTTGGGAGAACCATGTGGCTTTGATAGTGATGACTGTCATCTTCCTCACCATTGCCTACGTGAAGTTGCGCTTCATGAAGAAGTTCACATGATCAGAGTATGCAGCCGCTTCAAGAGTTAGTCATGCTGAACTACTCTGTTGTTTTGGTTCAATTACACTGCACTAATGAGATGAAATAATACTGCCCATGTGCTCAATGCACCGCACAGGGGTGAGAGTTTACACACACGTTTGTTTTACAGCTCTTGTTCTGAGATTTCTGACATTTTCACTAGATATAATAACAATTGTTTCTTCAGAGTGTCTTCTATTCTGTTTATCAAATTAATACTATTATCCTAGTTCTATGCCAAATGTAAGTGAAGTATTTCAAAACATTGATCTGAATAATGTATTTATATGTAGCAGATTGAAGTGCCTTTTATACTGAGATTTTTTCTTTCTGTTTACCTTTTTTTCATTCCTACTGTTTTGTTATAACTGTTTCTTTGTGATATTGAAGTACATGTTGGTGTTCAGGATTGAAAGCTGAAAGTTTTATTTAAGATCTCTATTTACCTTGTCATGTTTGGACTAAAGATATACCTCTCTGACTCAGTAGCATTGCTTCATGATGAATGACACCAGAGGCCAAATATAGCCAGGTTAATTAAGGGCTCAAGGACCCTCTCACAGACCAGTCATATAATGGGACTCACTGCCATCAAAGGTCAGCAAGTTCTTGACCTAAGATCCAAAGGTCTCTCACCACCTTGTCCTGTAGTCTAATCTTACCTAATGAGTTTTAATCCACATCAACAAACATGAGTCGGTGGATTATCATAACACAATCTCATGGTCCGCACACACATTTCACACCAGTGCTGTTGAAAGCCAAATCCAAAGATTTAAGATGAAATCCTTTTACCACGTGGCTGTTCCAGACCTGAGAACACACATTAATTGTTAACAATAAATCAGACGGTTCCACGTCTCCAAAGCTGTATAAAGAAAAATGCAACTCACAATGGTCTTTCTACAAGATTTTATTGTATCACACTGTAACACATTCTCAATATAATGTCAGAAAAGTATATAAAACACACTCGAGCACCATACATAAATTCTTCAAAGTACAAAATAGTACTGTCATTTACACATGGGCTTCCCATGAAGCTAAGATGCACTCCAAATCGAAGTTTGTTTCAACTTACAATATGTACCATAATGTGCTCAATATATAAACGAATTAACTATGACCAAGCTCATATAGAAAAAAACATGCCTGACCAAATGTGCCTTGTGTGTGTACCTTACGTATAAAAGTGAATTGTCAATTCAATATTGAGCGTTCCTGCATATTAATGAATTAATAAAATTCCGTTGGACGTAAACAACGGAAATGCAAATGAAGATTATGAGGGCTGGCTTACATCCCTTTAACTTTGGCACCATCTAGATATAAATTTCCCCCCATGATCACCCCTGGTGAATTCTGTAGGTTCAGATACAAACTAGCCCTGCACTTCACTTCATATACATTATGGAATGTTGTGTTGCATAAGCTTTATAAGGTATATGCTTGCAATACTAAGTGTAGCTGTGCATGTGTGTGCTCCGTAGAGGCTAATGTAACCTTCATTTTTTCTCCCTCACCTGTCAAACTGTGCCTTCAATTCAACTCAATTCAATTCAATTTTATTTATACAGCGCCTTTTACAAAAGTATTGTCTCATGGCGCTTCACAGAAGAAGCACCCAAGAGCAACAGGGGCAAGGAAAAACTCCCTTATGTTCAGTTAATCTAGGAAGAAACCTTGGGCAAATCCTTCAGTGCTTGCCTAAGTTGAATATGTCATTGTGCAAATTGCTTTACCATCTTGTGATAATATACTAATATAATACTGCGTTGTTCATCATTGTGTAAAACTGCAACACTATAGGGAATGGTACTGTCCTCCCCTTTTCTGTATTACACAGCAGGGAACACATGCATAACTCCTTCATAAGATTAAGCACAGAAAAGAAATTACACTTTCTTTTAACAACAGGTAGACAGATATAGTTGATAAAGGGTTCTAAACAATATGCCTAAGCATGCAATATGTGCTTGACTATTTGTATTCTCTGAGCAAGATCTGCAGTACATGTTAACAACACATGTATGTCCCTTTCAACCTCGTCAAGTCAAGTGAAGAACGCATGTTCCCTGATTGACCATCTGACCAATATCATGAAGGTTTTTTTTTTTCACTGTGATAGATGCTAAAGAACCAAAATATATACATTTTAAAATTCCTTCATTTTAACAATGAACAGCTTTATAAGTTTGGAAATGGGTTACAATGTGGCACCGTCACATTCAAAAGTAACTAAGTAGCAGAATGACTGCATTTGAATTTTCTTGGTCCTAATTACTGTAGTATTATCAAGTTATGTATTTCATTAAGTCCCTGGTTCAGCTTTACTTCTTAAAAAAATACATTAGACATTATCCAACACCAGAGGGAGGGGCCTCACACGTTGCCCCCGGCGTCGGTGCCCTCAGTGGACAATGAGGAGGAGGGGCGGGCACTACGTGGGCGGAGCTGAGCTCCTGGACCAATGGGAGTCATCTGCTGATGACTGACCTGGGAGATGGTATCATCTGACTCCCAGCGTTCCAGTTCCTCCCTCACCAGTCTCTCCATTTGCTCTCGGTGAGGCTCAGGGTCCCTGCCTGCTCGTTCATCCTAACAGAGTGGACAGAAATTTTCTTTTACACATCACATTGTGTACATTGCGAACCAATGTAGGGCCAGTTTGGATTAACGGTATCCACTAACAAAGAAGCTTTTACCATAACTAGGTCGGACCCATGTAAAAGAAAACTGTCCAGAAAACTTTCAGCGATCAGTATCTGCCCATAGTTGTGTAAGTGGGGACTATACAGTAAATGTGTGTTAAAACACAACTGGGCTGCTGGCTCCCTCACCTCTGTCATTCCATCTAGCAGTCTGCCCAGCACATCCTTCCGCTTCAGCTTGGCTCGTTCCATGCCCTCCAGCTTCACAATCACCGCATCGATCTTAGATACAATGCTACCGATGGAATGCTCCATACGATCCACCCTGCGCACCAATCTGACGAGACAAGGGAAAACAGAATATAGTAATAATTCATAACAAATATTCTCATCAAAATACTGCAAAATACTAAAATATTGCATAACCCATTACAATAACATATATTTCATGCAGAAAAATAGAAGCTTTCTATACCTAATTCTAAGAAAAGGAATCTAAATTATACCTTCAACAGACATAACCAAATCTATAGTTCTTATAATACCCTAATGCTAAATGTGTACCTGCATTCAGGTAAAGTTTAAATGTTAAGCAATTTGAGAACAAAGAGGAAAATATCTTTATGAAATACATAGTAGAGATTGTTCCTCAGTATTACAGAAAGTTTGTGATCTTGGCTCTTAAATACTTACACTTGGAACTCCTCATAGGACACACCTCCAGAACTGCTTCCACGGCGACGGGAACTATGACCACTGTCTTCATCGTCGTCCTCTTCAGAGTCGTCCTGGCTACGGGAGAAGCTCCGCCCACTCATTGGCCTGGGCAGTGTACTCCGCTCCAAATCCAAGTCCTCCTGTCATGTGTGCAACAAACACTGAGTATCTGACAGTGTGTATGTGTGTGTGTACTGTATTTCTATGCATGTGTGCGAATGAATGACACTGACAATCTAAAAATGTTGATACATACCTACACTTGAGTAGTCTGTGTATGTGTGTGTGTGTGTGTGTGTTGTGCATTTGTGAGTATATGCACTTGCATTGCATGTGAGTATTTGTATCTGTGCACTGGAAACAATGAGTGTAAGCATGAAAATATTCACTCTATATCTCTCTAAACCTATAGCTCTACTCATTCTCTCACTCAACCAACCATACAACAGTGATCATCACGCACTCTCTCTTTCTCCAGATCGTCTCTCATCTGCTGGTGCTCATGTTCAGTCAACTCCTGGTCTCCATCAAGGTCATATTTAGCAAAGATGGCCTCAATCTCTGCGTCTGTGTGTCCCTTCCTGCACAAGATAGACACTTTCCCACTCATTTCTGTATTCAACATAGAGCCAAAGTCTTAACATTTCTATACGGCGAGCATAGCAGAGTTTAGTTCGGGCATGGCTATAGTCACCCTTTGAGGTCCTGACGAAGCTCATCAAAATTCAGCTTCCCTCCCGCCTGGCGCAGACTGTCTGAAATGTCATCCACAGCGGTCTTCTTCAAACGTAGTTTTATCATGGCCTTGTTGTAACCCTGACAAAAAGCACCAGAGGGAAACTACGGTTGACACTAAAAAGAATACAGATATGGCAGGATGTGACACCAAGCCACCTATTTATTTAGGTAACAATGCCAAACGACCTACTAATATATACCTATAAAGGATCTAAAAAAATGTAAACTCTGAAAACTTAAACTCTGAAAATTAAAACTTAGTGGGGGGAACCCCCCCAAACCTCTTTGCCTTATTTTTTCATTCAGTTCTGTAACTGTACCTGTACCAGCGAGAATCTGCGAGACTTGACCTAAACCGTATCCCTTCTAGTGATTATCGAAAACTACAGCATAGGCCGTGCTCATACAAACACTGTATCTATCTATGTTTATGAACTTTTCATTCTCAAAGGTGAAAGACTATAACATTCGGTGTGGAGAACTCAATTTGTCTTTCTTCTCCTACACTGGAAACCCAAAGCTGTCGCATACCTTCTTTATCAGGTCACTCATCTCCATCTCAGACCTCTGCTGGGACATGTCCGTTTTCACTTCGGAATAAGTGTCATTGATGATGGCCAAAAACATGTTCTGGGAGAAAATAGGGAGAAGGATTAATCACTCAGAAGTGGTTTTTAATGGGACAAATACAGCCATACAGTCAACTTGCTGCTCATACCAGTAAAATGAAGAACATGAAGAAGACAAATGAGCTGAAGTAAATTGGTCCAAGAATTCCGTTAGCCTCTTCGATCTCAGAGAAGTCAAAGTCTCCCAGCAGGATGCGGAATTGTGTGAGTCTGCATGTCAAGACACACTGGTGGTTAAACGTTTATCACATATGAGAACTAGGGATGCATTTCATTGGAACACTGTCCTCAAAACACCCAGCTAGGTGATGCTAAATTAAAATTCTTGTTTAGGTTTTAAAGCTTTTTTTGTGCAGTGCAGTGCAGAGTCTTTTGTTGCTATTTAGCACCCTCCATGTAGTGGCCACTCCCTGACAGTGAAGTTGCAGTGAGGTTTGCAGTGAACTTCAAGTAAATTGTGCCTTCACCTCACTGAGCCTTAAAAAGCTTGAAGTATACTAACAATAAAGAGTAACTTACATGGATGCTTGGAAGGTACTGAAGTCATTTACTTGGGTCCCAAACACCAGATAACCCAACTGGGCATAAGCAAGGAATATGATAAAGAACATGATGGCAAAGCCTATGAGGTCCTTGGCACAGCGGGACATGGTGGTGGATAATTGGCTCATAGTCTTGTTGAAGTTAATGAACTTGAAGAGCTGTAAGGGGTGAGGAATGCCTGTTGTTATGTTGTCCTATTATATGATATAAATATGTAGACATATTGTAATGTATGCATGTCATTTCAACATCTCCATTTCTTACCAATCCTACAAGGATTAACAGTTCAAAATCTTAATATCATCACTTAAATCCATAACTCAAATGGTAAAGCAGTCCCACATTATCCCACCATGATGCTTCATTATCTTACTGCAAATGTATAAAATTATCCACCATCCATCTCACTACATATTCAAATAAAAAATTTTAGTCTCACCTTAATCCAGGCCAGGAAAACAATGACAGCTGCCAGGTTATTGAACTGCACCTGGAGTTGTGCCAAGGACACAAAATTAGGATAGCTGGTGAGACCCAGGAGGTACTTGAGGTTGCTGTTCACCATGGCTGTCCTGCAGATGTTCATAATAATGGCGGGGACACACAGCTGGAAGAAAAGAGGTGGGCAGAGGAGAGAATCATTGCAAAGCACAAGGATGGCAGAAAACTATAGGCTGCAGAAAGACCAGAAAATGAATCCTTAAATCACACAGATTCCATGATGAGTCTAAACTAAAATATTTGCCTTTCCAGAGCACACAACGCAGTATCACCAACTCTGGTCATTAATTACAAGCCTAATCCAAACTTTAAATGATTTAGATGGACAGCATCCATAAGGTTTTGAAAAACTTATGTGTACAATTGTCCAGCCTCAAACACAGCAAAGCGTAAACAAACAAATTTCTTATTTAGCAATTCTGCAGTAGTGGTTATGTCTATAGCAGTAGTGGTCATCACATAGTTTAACACTCAGGCTACGGCATTTCTGAATACTCTTTTCAGCTTTGCCTAGACACCCATGTGAGGTGACACAACTATCTCAGAAAAGTGCCCACTAGGATGAGGAGGACGTCCAGGCAGTTCCACAGGTTTCTGAAGTAGTGCAAACGATGCAAGCGGATTTCCAGCGCCTCCTCCACAACATAGTAGAGCACAAAGAAGCAGAAGGCCACTTCGCACAGCCCCACGAAGCAGTCCCAGCTGGTCACATAGCGGATGAGACGCACCGTCTGGAACTGCCAGGAGGTTACGGTTCCCCCTGTGGCTGGGAACTCAACCACCAGCCTGAGGATTAAAGTGTGAAATGATGTCATGGAGGTGAAGTATGACTACATGATGAATGAATTAACTTATTAATCAATTCATGTTTGTACAGTGTTAAAGTAGCCTACACTGTGCTATTTCAAAACAATCGTCAGAGTTTGTACTGTGTGTTATTTGTTTATGAATGTGTATGTGTGCGTGCTCACGTCCCCATGTGTTTGTGCAACATAGAGAGAGACCCTCCTAATCAGTTAAATAAAGTAGGTGGAAATGTATCTCTACTGTACATCAGTGTGAGTACCTGACAATACAGAAAAGATTGATATTTCCATTGTAGACAGAGAAGTCCAGGAACACTGCTCTGGTCCCACGGTCCAACCACAGATTGCTCTTCAGCACCTGTAGCTGATGGGCTGACTTCTCTCGGCCTCGGGACAGATCCTGGTAGTAACCACCTCCACCGTAGGTGCCCACTTCTCCCCAGTAGTTGCCCTCTCCCAGGCTGCTTCCATCAGAGTACTCCCACCTGGTAGCACACACACATGTATGTTTAAATCAGCCCCTTGCTGCTGGTGGAGTTTCCAGAGACAAATTTGTCATACGTCTTTCTTACATACTGTGTCCTACAGCATCCAAGGCTGCACGTACTTAAATATACTTAAAATCAACAAGTAAATAAAAAAATTAAAAAATAAACTGCTGTTCTTGCTACTTCTTTAACTGATGCATTGCCTCTGCCTCCCTTAGCCCAAGTTTGAGTATCCTTACGCCGTGCCATTCTTGAGCCCAAATGCAGCCTTGTCTTCATTGGCTGGAGAATACGTGCTGTAACAGTCCTGCACCTTGTCCGTCAAGTCTTCATGGACAAAGCAAGATCCATTTCGAACTTTGACCTGGCGAAGACGTGGGACTCCCAGCAGGAGATTTTCGTAGTATATAAGGCTCTGGTTCTCCGGAAGGGTCTTGTTGTTGTACCACACTTCCCAGTACATGCCGTTGAGAAATGGCCCTTCTGCAAACTGGAGGGACCACGTGCGTTCAATTACACATTACTAACACCTCAGCAAGCCAATTAATTTAGACTACTCTATAATAAGCAAAGAAAATGTCTTAATTTATTACTGTCAAGTATTAAAGCAACATAATATGATAATATGTTGACATTTAGCTTTTTTAAGATCAAGTGTAATAAACATTTTTATATGACTACAGCAATCATCTGTAAACTGCTGTGAAACAGCAAACATCTGCACACTTGTACACTAGTTCACCACCAGCAGAGTCAATGTCATGTGAAGTCTAAATGATTCCTACCTTCCAGAAGTCATCCATGGAAGATAAAGTTTTAAATGAGGTTGGGTCTCCGTTAGCTACTGGTGTGTCCAGGAACAGTTGAGACATCGTTTTGGTGTAATAGTACATATTGGTACTCACCATTCCATATGTCACTACAAAACATAAGGGAAAAAGCTAAGGTTATTTAGGTTAGGATAACACAAACATTGCACTGACTTGTTCCAGCAGAAAATACCATAAGACAATAACAGAAGAATCCATAAAATGTTTGTCAGAGGATTGCCATCAATGAGTTCAAAATAACATTTAGAATAATTCTTTTACAGCCGCCCAAAGAGACTGCAAAGGCTCTGGAGTTTAGGCCTACCCTTTTTTTCTGTCAGTGCTCCCTAATCATTCCTCTCTCCAAGTGGGCCTGCCCTCTAGTCAGGAAATGATTTCCTGAGCCACCCAAGCCCAATTTTGGCTTTCAGCCTTTTTTCCACATTCGTGAATTTCTTCCACCCAGAGAAGGCAGCAAAGAGATGGGTGAATAGTAGACCAGGACAGCCTAACGAAATCATGTTGTCTTCTGCTCTTTGGCCTTTGAATGTGCAATTAAGCTAAATGACTTGTGTTTTACCTGGCAGAAATAATTAAAGCTTTTGTTTTACCCCAAGCCTTTGACCTTCAAACAAAACACTGGGATGTAGCAGATGAAGCAACTGCATTTTCTTTCCATTATCTTCTTCCATTTCCAAACACTGTGACTTAATTTGTATTGAATACACATACAAAAAATCTTTTTAAATCAAGTTGTTTTCCATCGCCAAGAGCGCGCTCAAGTTTTTACAATTTCGTCGGCCTATTTTCTAGCCAATGCATCACTTACAAATGCACAGAGTTATGAGGAAGACAATGTAGGTGATCATCTCGCGGAGGACATTCTTCAGGTATCTCTCTCTGCTACTATCGCTATCCTCCAGAAGCCTTGTGCCCCACAGAACTGAAATGGAAACGTTTCAGATGAAATTTAATCAGACATATCACATTACAGTAAGTTAAAGTCAAACAACAATTGGGATGTAGGAGGCCCACTTCTGATTTTCTCAAGGATCCTCTTTCCGCAACTACGATGGTCATGCCTCTCCTGTGGAAGATCCACAGTTGGTGTCGGATAAAGCCCTCTGTGTATGCGCGTACTGCTACCCCCGGTGAAACTTCCGAGACCGCTGCTACCACTACTCGAGCCCGTGGACACGGACCTTCGGCCAGGACTCGCTGGCGGCCAGTCCGATTCCATCATCTCCTCTTCAGGTTCGAAACCTGGGTTGTCACGGCTCCAGGCTTGTCTTGAGCTTGAGGTGGGGGGTGATGGCGTTTCCTGGATTGCTCCAGGGTCCAAGTTCTGATGATGGATTTTCTCCATCTCAATGCCCTCGCTTGAATCCAGTCTATGCGGCAGAGATATACCCGCTGCATCCGCTGTTTGTCGGACGTTCTGATTTTGTGGCTGATGCGGCTTGATTCGCGGGGAACTCATTGCTATTTTCTATTGCAGCCTAAACATTTATGTCACCGAATGTCCGTGTTAAACTGGATTAACAAAAGTGAACAAACCACGCTTAGGGTCCCACGACACAACCATATAGGAAGTTTTAAATGTCAACTTGCAAATGCATAAGAACTACTCAAAACGGTTATACTAATTCCATTTTTCTAAAACTATACATAACGTAGCAACAAAGTATGAAACGTCTTAAATCCAACTTATCATGTGTGTAGAGGTTCTCGAAGTGTCTTCACAAATGCGCAATTGGCACAAAAAGCGCTACCAAAATGCTCGATCAAAAGTATACTTCTATGATCTAAAAGTTTTCCAGAGTTACTGATTATTACAAAGCAGCAAAACAAATTCTACGTTCCACACAGCCATCTTGTTCCCAGTTGTTCCCCCAAATCGGTGATTCTGATTTGTTGGGGAATCAAATTACATTAGAATCCATTGCGTCACAGCCACTCTGGAAAGTTCAGTCGCCTCCTCAATTTGTCTGCCCTGGTTTTCACTAAATTCTATTTGGTGAAAATTGTCAGTGCGAGACGTTTGCGACGTGTAAGGCATATAAACCTGCTATTAATCTGCTGTTATAACCATGTCATTTTTTAGAAAAAAAAAAGAAAATCAAGAATTTTAGAGCATCAGTAAGCTACTGTGTGTTTATTTCTCTGTTGGGTACGCTGTTGCTATAGGCAACGCCTAAACTTTTTAGGGACCGATTACCCATGGGCCCTATGCCCTGTGCCCAATGGTCAAAGAAAAAATAGGTTTTCAAATACGTTTTGACAAATTATTGGTTTGAACACAATTCTCCAAGACGGTTTTCCATAATGATGTCAGATCATTGGAAAGCTTAGATCGCATGTTTCATGTGATATGTAGATGTTATCTATATATTGAGAACAACGCAAGCAAATTAAGTGCATGGATTTCAATGCATGGAGTACCCAGAACCTGAGCGTAAAGTTTTGGCTTCAGCCATCTTAGACAGACCTAATGACGTCCATTTAGGAGTATATTGATGAAAGCATATACAAACAAAGAGTGACAGAAAGGGCATTTAGGCATGGGAGTCTCATATTGCGTGAGTCTCGCGTTCAATACGCTCATATGGCAGATGCGATTTTTCTTGTCTACTACGCACCATTTCAGAATCTCTTAGGGGTGATGTGTACCGTGCCTACTTTCATCCCTTCTTACTATACACCACACACATGCTCTGTCTCTTCTGCTCTCTCTCCTCTTTGCATGCATGCACACATACACACACATACACACACACTAGTACTGACCTGCCTATATAATGCAGACACGAAAGATCTGCATGCACATACACAGGTTTGCACATTAAGAGAAGACTAATACACATGGAAACATTAAACTTACACACACACACACACACACAGAGACACACAAACATGTCACCCACATACACAAACTCAGACACATATTACACATAATATATACAAATTTATATGCGCTGATGGGAGGCAAAAATACCTTCAAACTACTTATAGATTCAAACTGATTCCTTAACTTTTGGTGACTCAGTTCACTGCTTTTTCTTAACATGTTCAAGACCCCCCACACACACTTTATTTATTTCACTTTATTACACATAATGTTATTGTGGTGTTTTTTTTACATGTGTTTATCTGTACATCAAAACATCACTGACTATTACATGGAATTTTCTGTCTGAACAAGCCTGCAATCATAGTCTGAAAAGGGTGTGACAGCATCATCTGTGGATGCACCACAAGACTAAAGTGATATCATGGGCTGAAATGTTTTATGTCCAAAATAACAACTCATAACTTAAACATGAGTCAAGTGTCGAAAATCATTTTGGATTGCAATGCAGCCAAGATTTAAATGAATCTAAGTACATTTGTACCAAAAAAACATTGTTTAATCATCCGAAATGGCAAAGTGCTTTTTGCCTTAGGTTGTATTTACCTGCATTCATTTGGTTATTGTCTACCTCATATTCCCCACACGGAGCACAGTATAACCACACACACTAGTCTACACCTGAACACTGTGGTTGAGGCTGATTGAGTCAGTGTGTTCTCATTCCACATCCAATAATAACTCACAACTTTAAACATGAGTCTAGAGTAAAAAATCACTTGTAGCCAAGATTTAAATGAATTTAATTACTTTGGTACAAATAAAATTGCTTAATTGTCCATAATGGCAAAGTGTTTTCCTCATCATGTGTCAGTTTTGCCTTATATTTACCTGCACACATTTGGTTGTTGTCTACCTCATATTCTCCCCGAGTTTCACAACAGGGAGCACAGTATAACCACACACACTAGTCTGCACCTGAACACTGTGGTTAAGGCTGACTGAGTTGCTCTCAAATACTTAGTGAAAATCAGTGTGTTCTCATTCCACATTCAATCATGAGACTCGACAGTGGTCTTACAGTGCTCGCTGTTGTTTTCATCTGTGCAGCATCACACTGTGATGTAGCACAGGGTAAGTCAGCTTTCATTCAATAGCAAATGTCTTTTTCATGAGATTCAAACATAAAAAATTTTAAAAATTGTAAAAAATAAATATTTTCTAGCCTTCCCTCCCCGGAGCTTTTTTTCAATTGGGCTCTTGGCATGGAATTTTCAATGAATGTGGTGTTATTCCAAGAAGAAATTTAACAACACTATTAAAGTAAATAAAATAGTATTGCAATTATTGTTTTTATCTCAGTGTTTCTCAAGTTTAAATTGTACATCCATTATACATTGTGTTTTTCCCAGTGTGGCAGACATGGCACAGTGCTGCTTGTAGGAGGTCTTAAGTGAGATGGGGTACAAAATATTGGTTTATTTTTGCTGTTATTGGGATCATTGTAATATATTGAATATTGACATTTTGAAATGAAAAGCGTGTCAGCCTTCAGGGATTTAATCCCATTCTATTACCTTTTTACGTCGCCGTAATTCAGACAGAAATCAAAACATGATCTTCCCTTAAAAATGTACCTGCTGCCTCCAAATCATGAGGCATGAATCTTGAACTTCTCATGTGGCTATTGTTCCTGACACACTGATTAGCAATCTTGCTGGACACTGTGTGTGTCCAATGATGCTTATTGGAAAAGTCAGAAGTTTTAAAAAACATTTGTGAACAGTTACACTGATATGTATTGCAACAAACAAAAGTTGCAATGGTCTTTAAGCTTTTTTGTCACCCACTAACATTAATTTTGTTGACATGCAGCTATCTAACTATGTAGATTACACCTTGTTCTGTCATTCCTTGCTAGTGATTTTTGTTGGCGTGATTCTTTTTTTCATATGCCTCTACATTTCACCACACACAACTTTATTTGTGGTCTTTAAAGATCTGAAATCATTACCTATGAGGATTCTTGGGTAATACAAAGACAAAGAATTTTCCATGTTGATCATCCAATTGGAAATATGGAAATATTCTGTAGGCCTAATCAAATAAGTGTAGATTTTCAATAAGATGCTTATTCAAGTACCCCTTAATTTACAGTTAGTGGGCGGATATAATAACTCAGAATTATGGCCATTTGTTGACCATTTCAATGTAACAACAAAGGAATATTTTAATGTCTATGTGTTCCAGCGAACGCCTTCTTTGTCCAATGTTGTTGTTTATGAGAACAGGTTACTACATGTTTGCCATTTGCTGGTACTTTGCGGTTATCTGTTTTTCATCTGTTGCCTGTTTTGCAGCTGATTCAATGTTAAATAGCCAGCAAACAGCTGGCAGATGTTGGTAATGGGGATCACTCTCATTGGGCTTTTGGCTTGTCACTGCACTCATCTATGAGGGAGACTCAAAGTTTTGTGACACTATGGAAGGATTCATTCCATATGGCCAAAGCACTTTAGCACATGAAATCAAGAGAGATAGGTGACATAACTAATAAAATCATTGCATTCCTACCATCTTGGCGTGTTGTAGGCCTATTTGTCTTCATCCTATTCTGTAGGCTCATTCTTTTAAAGAGCTACGAACCTATTAGTGAGTGATACATATAGCACTGGGTCAGTTATGCACATTTCTTTTATCTTTATTTTTTTATCACCTCCTGAGTAGCCACCATCCTGCAGTTACTAAACTCTGTGTACACCAACAATGTTCTTTGTTCGAGTTCAAGTATAGAGACCCTGATAATATTGTGCCATGTGATGTGAAGACTTCTAAGTGTTTTAAAAATAACGTTTTTAATGCGTCTGCTTGAAGTGCCTTGGGCTCACTTGTTGAATGCCACTGGGCTGAAAACAACAGTACATCTACAAGAGGCAGCTAGTGACATAATTTTCTCTTTACACCAATATTTGAATTGTGCCCATGGAGGAATACAGCCTACAATTGAAAACCGGCGGCATTACACTTTACCAACTTTTATCACGACCCCGCTTGAAATGACTATACAGTGTGATATGTTGAGCGTTGAGTGTGATGGTTACAGATAACTCCAAAGTACCACCACTTCCACAGTATGTCTACAATTTGTGATTTGAACTTATATTCATTAATATAAATATTTTCAACAGCAAAACACAAGCTAGAGGACCACATCCCAACATTTGAACTTGAAGGATGGAAGGATGAAATGGATGTTGGCAGTGAAGAGAGAACCAGTGGGTGTGGCTATTACAACTTAACTACCCCTGCTTCATCCCTGGAAAGAGAAACAGAATCTTTGCCAGTTAGGTCTACTACCGACTCTCCCAAAATCAATGTCCACACCACACGTCTACCCAAAAGACCCACTTGTGGGTTCATGATTCTGTATGGACCAAATGGAGGCAAGGGGTCAAGGCAAAATTGTGACACACCTCTCAACAAGGCTCATAGACGTTACCTGAATTCTTTGAAAAATGCTCTTGCAAATGGAGAAATAAGACCCTCAGTGATGAATGGTAGGTCTTTACAATTCATCAAATCTGTGAATAATGTAAACAATGTAAACACCCAAATGAACCCTGCTTCTGCTATCCTAATGCCAAAAAATGGTGGATCTGACTTATCATGGCTAGTGCAAACCTTGAGAAAATACATTGCACAACAGACAAGAAATCAAGGACCATCTCAAAACCAACTTCCTCAAAGGGGATCAAACCAAAATAACTTCCCACAAGGTGGATCTCCTCAAGGTGGATCAAATCAAAATAACTTCCCACAGGGTGGATCTCCTCAAGGTGGATCAAATCAAAATAACTTCCCACAGGGTGGATTGCCTCAAAGGGGACCAAGCCAAAACAACTTTTCTCAAGGTCGACTGCCTCAAGGTGGATCAAACCAAAACAACTTCTCTCAAGGTGGATCAAACCAAAATATCTTCCCTCAGGGTGGATCTCCTCAAGGTGGATCAAACCAAAATAACTTCCCACAGGGTAAAGCACCTCCATCTCTCTATCAACTCATGAGGAAAATAGGTCAGAAACAATGAGTAATATAAAGAAATGCACTGGCTAGTGAAATCTAAATTGAGGAGGAGTTCATGGCAAAGGGAGAACTGATTGAGACCTGACAATTGCATGGCTAAAAAGACCAGTGTGTCCAGACCCTGATTTCAATGCGGTGATGTTTTAGAGACATTCAGGTTCACGTGTTTCATTTCTGGACATGTTTTTGGATAGGTAATGAATGTTACTTTGTGCCTAGTCTGCAGTCATCTTGATATTTACTTTCACCCCATTCCTTCACTATACACAAGTGCTCACTGATCAAGTAAAGAAATATGTTTTGTTGAAATTACAGATTGACAATCATATTTTACATGTAATATGTACCTTTTATGTTCCCATTAAATCTATCCTGAACCCATTCATCACAGTCTGGTTTGGTGAAGTCAAAAAAAGGATAAAACCACCTCTAGTCGCTATCATACAGCAAACATTACAAACACACTAGACCTCTGGTTTATATAAGCTGCATCTCTAGTTCTTACACCCCAAGTCAAATTGAGGAATTTCCATATTGTTTGACATTGCATTTAGATTTGTAGTTGCCCGATCATATGGAAAATCCTGTTGCCTTTTTAAAAAATGTTGTGGAACACCACCTTGATGCTTGCAAACCCCACAAATCAATATCCCAACCCACCCAACACACTTGGTCCAAACCAAGAACTCACTGTTGGAGTAAAGTCTAAAGACTTTATTCACAATACCAGCAAAGTATACAAGAGACAATTGCCCCAAAGTATAAGTGCTGAGCAGTGTGAAGGAGATCCGCTGCAGAGAGGATACCGTTTACCTTGAGAGTTGATCGGGCTCTGACTGTCCCTTCCAAAAATCTACCCTTTATGCTGCTAGAATCACCCAGAACCCCTCCCCCCTGAACCACCTGCGTCATATTAATTAATGTAGGAGGCCTCGGTCCTGTTCATATTGGTGGAATTGGTTATTACAAAGAAACTATTATTCTTCCTTGCTGGGCGTTTAGTCTGACGTACACTCCCTTATGCTGGACTCTTATCTCTATGATTTTTATTCCCCTCATTTAGTCAGGACCCATCTGTACCATGGTTCTGATGTGAACAGCATCCATTCATATAGCGGACCCCATTCACTGCCACACATCATGGCATTCCTCCCAAACCGAGGCTCCTGCGGATCTGAAGCATCTCCCTGCATTAAATCTTGAACTCTTCTCTTGAACTGTTCAAGGCCTCATGTCCTCTGCTTGAACTACCCAAGTCTCTACTCTCTCTTTCTCTGCCAGAACTGCTTCGGCCTTCCGGGTTACCATTAAGATGTTGCTAACAACCCTTCTTTCATATGTTAGTATAAGCATTACACTCTCAAGTTAATATTGTATATACTAAAACAAACTTCATCTTCTTTATGATAATAATTTCCACAAAAAAAAGGTGCCATAATATAGTGTTTCTTCCCATCCAAACACAAATGTTTAACACAGCCTAATAAGGTGAGAAAACAGATTTAATTTATGTCTAAAACATTTATTTTTAAATGTTGAGACTGGGAGATTGTATGGGCCTTTAACTTGCCTGCTGGTGGTATTGGTAAGCTTCTGTATGCTCTCCCTATGCACTGACTGAACAACAGGAAATGAACCTCACCATTTCATTGTAAACAGAAAAGTTTTCAAAAACAAAAAAGAACAGGTATTAACCAGTTAATATCTTGAATTAATGTTTCTGTTCTGGAACATACAAATATAGAGTTTCTGGTTCATTTTTGTACCTAGTAAAATACAAAAAGCTTCTGATTTTCTTTTGCATTCCATGAACCAAGCCTTGATCTTTACTAATATTCAGTTTGTCAATTTGTATTATAGGCCTATCTTGTGTGTTACCAAAGCCTCCTCATTGTATGCATAGGCCTGTGTGGCCCCTGTCTGCAGTCTGTGTCTACTGACTCACAGGATAGCACAGCTGTCCAGTTATCCCGACAGTTTAACTTGGCAGGTGCTACAGACCCCTGCGCACTAAAACAACCTGACACAAGAACAGCTTCTTTCCCACTACCATCACTCTGAGGATAAGTGGGTCATCCCCACATTGGCCATTCACCCACTTCTCCTACAGATCCTTTATCAGACTTTTACATTCATGTATTACTTTTTGCACTTTACATCCCACTTTCATTACTTTGACTTGGATATTGTGCCTTAATTGTATATTGTATTATTTGTACATTATGTTGACTTACATGTCTATTTCTTAAATCTATAGCGAGCTAACACCTACCGAAGTCAAATTCCTTGTGTATGTAAGTATACATGGACAATAAAAACTGATTCTGAATCTGATTCTGATATATACAGATACACCAACCACTGTTGGCATATACAATCACTTATACTGTTTGACAGGCCTTGGTAACACTCGTAAGACATGTAGGCTAGGCTAGTTGAGGTGCATTCCTTTGTGGGGCTGTGAAGCCCCTCTGCTCCTCCTGTAGGTTGCCTGTGATTCCTGTGCTGGCCAGACGGGGAGACCAAGTGTCTGCGATTGTGTTACTTCTGTTTCTTTCAGACGGCAGTTTACACAGCAAAGGGCAGCAGATCGGTGGTCACTCGAATGCCAGACTGAAGCATGGACAGACTTTGACTGATGGGCTTGAGCTGGAGCACACAAATGAAGTTGAGAATTAAGAATAGATAAATAAAGGCCCTTCAAGGCACTTCATTTACTCATTTGTGGGCTCGTGCTGTGTTCAAAAACTGTAGCTTGATGGGTTCAATGTTTCATTTTTGGGGTGAGGGCGAAAGTCTGATCTGGTCTGGGGCAAGGTTACAGGCACTTGTTGCAGTTTTTGTGCTAATTCTTGGTCAGTGATCTGCCTACACTGCTGTTTAACTCTGACAGCAACTCCTCAACTTAATGATTCCAAAGAGCAAAATAAACATCCTACTGTGCATTACTCAGACCATAAAGCCATACCTCCTTAAAGCCCCAGATGTCTCAACATCCTAACGTCTCCGATTAGGTCAAAAAATAAGGAAATTACATTTCCTTGTCTTTACTACTTCTGTTAATATTTCTTTTCATCCACAAAGTAGGCGAAATACAAGATCATTTTCATTCAAAAAGTGACAACAGAAGTCCGAAAAATATTTATTTTTTATTTCCCATTTCACTTCAGAAATCGAATAATGAATGATGGAAAACTTACACGGACCAAAATGTTTATCTTCGCGAAAATGGTTCCTACTAAAACCGACAGAGCTTTTAAAAAGCGACAACGCCGCACGCCGACAGCCCAAGAGATACTGAACGTGCTAAGAGAAAAATTGAAGGCGGAGTGAAACGGGCTACTGTTAAACCGTGTTGCATCATGGGTAGAAAAGTTACAGTTAAAATATACGTTATTGTAAAAATAAACGAATAAAACATAGATTTGCGTGACTAGTAAGAAAGGATATATATTGTAGAAGACAGATGGCCTACTGTCAACATAATATATGAATATACATTTTCTTTTGTTGACGATGTTTTTTTCATCTGATCGAGGTCGTTTTCACAGCGTCAATCACACCTTTTCTGATGAAGCGATTTTAAAATATGAGTGTCATGCATTCCAATTCAGATGATTTTTTAAATTTGCCAACGTCCATTTTACAGTCTTTAAAGTGTCGAGCAGAAAATAAGACCATTTTCACTGATATCCAACCGGAAGCGATGTTTTTCTCATCGCAACTTACCATCTGCGTCATCGATGTCACCGATGTCTTTGCAACCGTCGCTGTGCCATGTAGGTTAATAAGTCAGTACTGCGCAGAGGACACTGAGAAAGTTAAGACTATACTTTCAGGGATCATTTCTATAGTCATTGACATGGAAATGCGTTTCTAAAGTGTTGTGTCTCGCTATCCACGATGATGAGCTGCGATGTTCCTTTCTGAGCGTGAATCGGATGACGATGTATGGAGTTTCCATAAGGTCCTCATCATTGATGAACGTTCCTATTGCCCTTTGGGCGTAGGAGGAGAGGGACATGATCAGAGTGGTTAGACAAGCATGTGAAATGAGATGACTTTATTATATCAAACGCTATGAGCAAATGAATGCTGAGATTGACGTGGTTTTTGCTCAGTGTCTCAAACAAGCAAGTCAATGTTATTCAGGCTTAAGCCACACGCTAGGATTTTAGCGTTGTTCATGGGTTGCAATGGAAAATCGAATTGACAGTTCAGTGGTTCGATAGGGACCAAAAGTGCCAATGTGTATTTTCCCCGACAGTCTTTGCGTAATGATATATCGCGCTCAATTGATAATAACCTGACAGTGTGACGCGCGTTTTACTCTGGTTGTACCTGACATGGCCAGTGGATCTTCTCCCCAAGAAGAGCCGGTAACATCTTCAATTCAGTCTTGGTGTCGCATTGTGCCCAGCGCCAGCTTTTTTTAAGGGACAGTCAAAGTTCAATTTTTTTCAACTTCAACCCTACTGGCGCAAACCTTTTAGTGTTGCTGCAGTGTTTGGAGCTATAACAAACTAGTACGCTATTTCTTAAATGTTGCCACTCTTCCTCATCCTGCTGTATATTAATCAAATGGGAAGATTTTGTTTTGGATCAAGCGTCACGGCAAGCACAAGCTCAGCTATTCCACGGTTGTCACGTGTAAAGGTGCTTGAAAAGGTGCAGGCGAAGCGTACCCCGGACCCTGTTTTTCACACCACTAGGCTGTGATCAAATTGCTGCTACTCTTCTCCTCTTCAGATTAAGAAGTCATTGTAAAAAGAAACAAAGTTTAGATTGGCGTGACCAATAGAAACATATGCACATTGAGGAAGACAGATAGCCTACTGTCAACATAAAATATGAATATACATTTTCTTTTGTTGACGATGTTTTTTCATGTGATAGAGCTCGTTTTCATAGCGTCAATCACACCTTCTCTGATAAAACGATTTCAAAATATGAGTGTCATGCATTCCAATTCAGATGATTTTTTTTAAATTGGCCTACATCCATTCTACAGTCTTTAAAGCGTCGAGCAGAAAATAAGACCATTTTCACGGATATGCAACCGGAGGCGATGTTTTCGCATCGCAACTTACCATCTGCGTCATCGATGTCACCGATGTCTTTGCAACCGTCGCTGTGCCATGTAGGTTAATAAGTCAGTGCAGCGCAGAGGACACTGGGAAAAGTTAAGACTATACTTTCAGGGGATCATTTTTCTATAGTCATTGACATGGAAATGCGTTTCTAAAGTGTTGTGTCTCGCTATCCACGATGATGAGCTGCGATGTTCCTTTCTGAGCGTGAATCGGATGACGATGTATGGAGTTTCCATATAAGGTCTTCATCATTGATGAACGTTCCTATTGCCCTTTGGGCGTAGGAGGAGAGGGACATGATCAGAGTGGTTAGACAAGCATGTGAAATGAGATGACTTTATTATATCAAACGCTATGAGCAAATGAATGCTGAGATTGACGTGGTTTTTGCTCAGTGTCTCAAACAAGCAAGTCAATGTTATTCAGGCTTAAGCCACACGCTAGGATTTTAGCGTTGTTCATGGGTTGCAATGGAAAATCGAATTGACAGTTCAGTGGTTCGATAGGGACCAAAAGTGCCAATGTGTATTTTCCCCGACAGTCTTTGCGTAATGATATATCGCGCTCAATTGATAATAACCTGACAGTGTGACGCGCGTTTTACTCTGGTTGTACCTGACATGGCCAGTGGATCTTCTCCCCAAGAAGTGCCGGTAACATCTTCAATTCAGTCTTGGTGTTGCATTGTGCCCAGCGCCAGCTTTTTAAGGGACAGTCAAAAGTTAAATTATTTTCAACTTCAACCCTACTGGCGCAAACCTTTTAGTGTTGCTGCAGTGTTTGGAGCTATAACAAACTAGTACGCTATTTCTTAAATGTTGCCACTCTTCCTCATCCTGCTGTATATTAATCAAATGGGAAGATTTTGTTTTGGATCAAGCGTCACGGCAAGCACAAGCTCAGCTATTCCACGGTTGTCACGTGTAAAGGTGCTTGAAAAGGTGCAGGCGAAGCGTACCCCGGACCCTGTTTTTCACACCACTAGGCTGTGATCAAATTGCTGCTACTCTTCTCCTCTTCAGATTAAGAAGTCATTGTAAAAAGAAACAAAGTTTAGATTGGCGTGACCAATAGAAACATATGCACATTGAGGAAGACAGATAGCCTACTGTCAACATAAAATATGAATATACATTTTCTTTTGTTGACGATGTTTTTTCATGTGATAGAGCTCGTTTTCATAGCGTCAATCACACCTTCTCTGATAAAACGATTTCAAAATATGAGTGTCATGCATTCCAATTCAGATGATTTTTTTTAAATTGGCCTACATCCATTCTACAGTCTTTAAAGCGTCGAGCAGAAAATAAGACCATTTTCACGGATATGCAACCGGAGGCGATGTTTTTCGCATCGCAACTTACCATCTGCGTCATCGATGTCACCGATGTCTTTGCAACCGTCGCTGTGCCATGTAGGTTAATAAGTCAGTGCAGCGCAGAGGACACTGGGAAAGTTAAGACTATACTTTCAGGGATCATTTCTATAGTCATTGACATGGAAATGCGTTTCTAAAGTGCTGTGTCTCGCTATCCACGATGATGAGCTGCGATGTTCCTTTCTGAGCGTGAATCGGATGACGATGTATGGAGTTTCCATAAGGTCCTCATCATTGATGAACGTTCCTATTGCCTTTTGGGCGTAGGAGGAGAGGGACATGATCAGAGTGGTTAGACAAGCATGTGAAATGAGATGACTTTATTATATCAAACGCTATGAGCAAATGAATGCTGAGATTGACGTGGTTTTTGCTCAGTGTCTCAAACAAGCAAGTCAATGTTATTCAGGCTTAAGCCACACGCTAGGGATTTTAGCGTTGTTCATGGGTTGCAATGGAAAATCGAATTGACAGTTCAGTGGTTCGATAGGGACCAAAAGTGCCAATGTGTATTTTCCCCGACAGTCTTTGCGTAATGATATATCGCGCTCAATTGATAATAACCTGACAGTGTGACGCGTTGTACTCTGGTTGTACCTGACATGGCCAGTGGATCTTCTCCCCAAGAAGAGCCGGTAACATCTTCAATTCAGTCTTGGTGTCGCATTGTGCCCAGCGCCAGCTTTTTTTAAGGGACAGTCAAAGTTCAATTTTTTTCAACTTCAACCCTACTGGCGCAAACCTTTTAGTGTTGCTGCAGTGTTTGGAGCTATAACAAACTAGTACGCTATTTCTTAAATGTTGCCACTCTTCCCTCATCCTGCTGTATATTAATCAAATGGGAAGATTTTGTTTTGGATCAAGCGTCACGGCAAGCACAAGCTCAGCTATTCCACGGTTGTCACGTGTAAAGGTGCTTGAAAAGGTGCAGGCGAAGCGTACCCCGGACCCTGTTTTTCACACCACTAGGCTGTGATCAAATTGCTGCTACTCTTCTCCTCTTCAGATTAAGAAGTCATTGTAAAAAGAAACAAAGTTTAGATTGGGCGTGACCAATAGAAACATATGCACATTGAGGAAGACAGATAGCCTACTGTCAACATAAAATATGAATATACATTTTCTTTTGTTGACGATGTTTTTTCATGTGATAGAGCTCGTTTTCATAGCGTCAATCACACCTTCTCTGATAAAACGATTTCAAAATATGAGTGTCATGCATTCCAATTCAGATGATTTTTTTTAAATTGGCCTACATCCATTCTACAGTCTTTAAAGCGTCGAGCAGAAAATAAGACCATTTTCACGGATATGCAACCGGAGGCGATGTTTTTTCTCATCGCAACTTACCATCTGCGTCATCGATGTCACCGATGTCTTTGCAACCGTCGCTGTGCCATGTAGGTTAATAAGTCAGTGCAGCGCAGAGGACACTGGGAAAGTTAAGACTATACTTTCAGGGATCATTTCTATAGTCATTGACATGGAAATGCGTTTCTAAAGTGTTGTGTCTCGCTATCCACGATGATGAGCTGCGATGTTCCTTTCTGGCGTGAATCGGATGACGATGTATGGAGTTTCCATAAGGTCCTCATCATTGATGAACGTTCCTATTGCCCTTTGGGCGTAGGAGGAGAGGGACATGATCAGAGTGGTTAGACAAGCATGTGAAATGAGATGACTTTATTATATCAAACGCTATGAGCAAATGAATGCTGAGATTGACGTGGTTTTTGCTCAGTGTCTCAAACAAGCAAGTCAATGTTATTCAGGCTTAAGCCACACGCTAGATTTTAGCGTTGTTCATGGGTTGCAATGGAAAATCGAATTGACAGTTCAGTGGTTCGATAGGGACCAAAAGTGCCAATGTGTATTTTCCCCGACAGTCTTTGCGTAATGATATATCGCGCTCAATTGATAATAACCTGACAGTGTGACGCGCGTTTTACTCTGGTTGTACCTGACATGGCCAGTGGATCTTCTCCCCAAGAAGAGCCGGTAACATCTTCAATTCAGTCTTGGTGTCGCATTGTGCCCAGCGCCAGCTTTTTTTAAGGGACAGTCAAAGTTCAATTTTTAATCAACTTCAACCCTACTGGCGCAAACCTTTTAGTGTTGCTGCAGTGTTTGGAGCTATAACAAACTAGTACGCTATTTCTTAAATGTTGCCACTCTTCCTCATCCTGCTGTATATTAATCAAATGGGAAGATTTTGTTTTGGATCAAGCGTCACGGCAAGCACAAGCACAAGCTCAGCTATTCCACGGTTGTCACGTGTAAAGGTGCTTGAAAAGGTGCAGGCGGCGTACCCGGACCCTGTTTTTCACACCACTTGGCTGTGATCAAATTGCTGCTACTCTTCTCCTCTTCAGATTAAGAAGTCATTGTAAAAAGAAACAAAGTTTAGATTGGCGTGACCAATAGAAACATATGCACATTGAGGAAGACAGATAGCCTACTGTCAACATAAAATATGAATATACATTTTCTTTTGTTGACGATGTTTTTTCATGTGATAGAGCTCGTTTTCATAGCGTCAATCACACCTTCTCTGATAAAACGATTTCAAAATATGAGTGTCATGCATTCCAATTCAGATGATTTTTTTTAAATTGGCCTACATCCATTCTACAGTCTTTAAAGCGTCGAGCAGAAAATAAGACCATTTTCACGGATATGCAACCGAGGCGATGTTTTTCGCATCGCAACTTACCATCTGCGTCATCGATGTCACCGATGTCTTTGCAACCGTCGCTGTGCCATGTAGGTTAATAAGTCAGTGCAGCGCAGAGGACACTGGGAAAGTTAAGACTATACTTTCAGGGATCATTTCTATAGTCATTGACATGGAAATGCGTTTCTAAAGTGTTGTGTCTCGCTATCCACGATGATGAGCTGCGATGTTCCTTTCTGAGCGTGAATCGGATGACGATGTATGGAGTTTCCATAAGGTCCTCATCATTGATGAACGTTCCTATTGCCCTTTGGGCGTAGGAGGAGAGGGACATGATCAGAGTGGTTAGACAAGCATGTGAAATGAGATGACTTTATTATATCAAACGCTATGAGCAAATGAATGCTGAGATTGTCGTGGTTTTTGCTCAGTGTCTCAAACAAGCAAGTCAATGTTATTCAGGCTTAAGCCACACGCTAGGATTTTAGCGTTGTTCATGGGTTGCAATGGAAAATCGAATTGACAGTTCAGTGGTTCGATAGGGACCAAAAGTGCCAATGTGTATTTTCCCGACAGTCTTTGCGTAATGATATATCGCGCTCAATTGATAAGAACCTGACAGTGTGAAGCGCGTTGTACTCTGGTTGTACCTGACATGGCCAGTGGATATTCTCCCCAAGAAGAGCCGGTAACATCTTCAATTCAGTCTTGTTGTCGCATTGTGCCCAGCGCCAGCTTTTTTAAGGGACAGTCAAAGTTCAATTTTTTCAACTTCAACCCTACTGGCGCAAACCTTTTAGTGTTGCTGCAGTGTTTGGAGCTATAACAAACTAGTACGCTATTTCTTAAATGTTGCCACTCTTCCTCATCCTGCTGTATATTAATCAAATGGGAAGATTTTGTTTTGGATCAAGCGTCACGGCAAGCACAAGCTCAGCTATTCCACGGTTGTCACGTGTAAAGGTGCTTGAAAAGGTGCAGGCGGCGTACCCGGACCCTGTTTTCACACCACTAGGCTGTGATCAAATTGCTGCTACTCTTCTCCTCTTCAGATTAAGAAGTCATTGTAAAAAGAAACAAAGTTTAGATTGGCGTGACCAATAGAAACATATGCACATTGAGGAAGACAGATAGCCTACTGTCAACATAAAATATGAATATACATTTTCTTTTGTTGACGATGTTTTTCATGTGATAGAGCTCGTTTTCATAGCGTCAATCACACCTTCTCTGATAAAACGATTTCAAAATATGAGTGTCATGCATTCCAATTCAGATGATTTTTTTTAAATTGGCCTACATCCATTCTACAGTCTTTAAAGCGTCGAGCAGAAAATAAGACCATTTTCACAGATATGCAACCGAGGCGATGTTTTTCGCATCGCAACTTACCATCTGCGTCATCGATGTCACCGATGTCTTTGCAACCGTCGCTGTGCCATGTAGGTTAATAAGTCAGTGCAGCGCAGAGGACACTGGGAAAGTTAAGACTATACTTTCAGGGATCATTTCTATAGTCATTGACATGGAAATGCGTTTCTAAAGTGTTGTGTCTCGCTATCCACGATGATGAGCTGCGATGTTCCTTTCTGAGCGTGAATCGGATGACGATGTATGGAGTTTCCATAAGGTCTTCATCATTGATGAGCGTTCCTATTGCCCTTTGGGCGTAGGAGGAGAGGGACATGATCAGAGTGGTTAGACAAGCATGTGAAATGAGATGACTTTATTATATCAAACGCTATGAGCAAATGAATGCTGAGATAGACGTGGTTTTTGCTCAGTGTCTCAAACAAGCAAGTCAATGTTATTCAGGCTTAAGCCACACGCTAGGATTTTAGCGTTGTTCATGGGTTGCAATGGAAAATCGAATTGACAGTTCAGTGGTTCGATAGGGACCAAAAGTGCCAATGTGTATTTTCCCCGACAGTCTTTGCGTAATGATATATCGCTCAATTGATAATAACCTGACAGTGTGACGCGTTGTACTCTGGTTGTACCTGACATGGCCAGTGGATCATCTCCCCAAGAAGAGCCGGTAACATCTTCAATTCAGTCTTGGTGTCGCATTGTGCCCAGCGCCAGCTTTTTTTAAGGGACAGTCAAAGTTCAATTTTTTGTCAACTTCAACCCTACTGGCGCAAGCCTTTTAGTGTTGCTGCAGTGTTTGGAGCTATAACAAACTAGTACGCTATTTCTTAAATGTTGCCACTCTTCCTCATCCTGCTGTATATTAATCAAATGGGAAGATTTTGTTTTGGATCAAGCGTCACGGCAAGCACAAGCTCAGCTATTCCACGGTTGTCACGTGTAAAGGTGCTTGAAAAGGTGCAGGCGAAGCGTACCCCGGACCCTGTTTTTCACACCACTAGGCTGTGATCAAATTGCTGCTACTCTTCTCCTCTTCAGATTAAGAAGTCATTGTAAAAAGAAACAAAGTTTAGATTGGCGTGACCAATAGAAACATATGCACATTGAGGAAGACAGATAGCCTACTGTCAACATAAAATATGAATATACATTTTCTTTGTTGACGATGTTTTTCATGTGATAGAGCTCGTTTTCATACCGTCAATCACACCTTCTCTGATAAAACGATTTCAAAATATGAGTGTCATGCATTCCAATTCAGATGATTTTTTTTAAATTGGCCTACATCCATTCTACAGTCTTTAAAGCGTCGAGCAGAAAATAAGACCATTTTCACGGATATGCAACCGAGGCGATGTTTTTCATCGCAACTTACCATCTGCGTCATCGATGTCACCGATGTCTTTGCAACCGTCGCTGTGCCATGTAGGTTAATAAGTCAGTGCAGCGCAGAGGACACTGGGAAAGTTAAGACTATACTTTCAGGGATCATTTCTATAGTCATTGACATGGAAATGCGTTTCTAAAGTGTTGTGTCTCGCTATCCACGATGATGAGCTGCGATGTTCCTTTCTGAGCGTGAATCGGATGACGATGTATGGAGTTTCCATAAGGTCCTCATCATTGATGAACGTTCCTATTGCCCTTTGGGGAGGAGAGAGGACATGATCAGAGTGGTTAGACACGCATGTGAAATGAGATGACTTTATTATATCAAACGCTATGAGCAAATGAATGCTGAGATTGACGTGGTTTTTGCTCAGTGTCTCAAACAAGCAAGTCAATGTTATTCAGGCTTAAGCCACACGCTAGGATTTTAGCGTTGTTCATGGGTTGCAATGGAAAATCGAATTGACAGTTCAGTGGTTCGATAGGGACCAAAAGTGCCAATGTGTATTTTCCCCGACAGTCTTTGCGTAATGATATATCGCGCTCAATTGATAATAACCTGACAGTGTGACGCGCGTTGTACTCTGGTTGTACCTGACATGGCCAGTGGATCTTCTCCCCAAGAAGAGCCGGTAACATCTTCAATTCAGTCTTGGTGTCGCATTGTGCCCAGCGCCAGCTTTTTAAGGGACAGTCAAAGTTCAATTTTTTCAACTTCAACCCTACTGGCGCAAACCTTTTAGTGTTGCTGCAGTGTTTGGAGCTATAACAAACTAGTACGCTATTTCTTAAATGTTGCCACTCTTCCTCATCCTGCTGTATATTAATCAAATGGGAAGATTTTGTTTTGGATCAAGCGTCACGGCAAGCACAAGCTCAGCTATTCCACGGTTGTCACGTAAAGGTGCTTGAAAAGGTGCAGGCGAAGCGTACCCCGGACCCTGTTTTTCACACCACTAGGCTGTGATCAAATTGCTGCTACTCTTCTCCTCTTCAGATTAAGAAGTCATTGTAAAAAGAAACAAAGTTTAGATTGGCGTGACCAATAGAAACATATGCACATTGAGGAAGACAGATAGCCTACTGTCAACATAAAATATGAATATACATTTTCTTTTGTTGACGATGTTTTTTCATGTGATAGAGCTCGTTTTCATAGCGTCAATCACACCTTCTCTGATAAAACGATTTCAAAATATGAGTGTCATGCATTCCAATTCAGATGATTTTTTTTAAATTGGCCTACATCCATTCTACAGTCTTTAAAGCGTCGAGCAGAAAATAAGACCATTTTCACAGATATGCAACCGAGGCGATGTTTTTCGCATCGCAACTTACCATCTGCGTCATCGATGTCACCGATGTCTTTGCAACCGTCGCTGTGCCATGTAGGTTAATAAGTCAGTGCAGCGCAGAGGACACTGGGAAAGTTAAGACTATACTTTCAGGGATCATTTCTATAGTCATTGACATGGAAATGCGTTTCTAAAGTGTTGTGTCTCGCTATCCACGATGATGAGCTGCGATGTTCCTTTCTGAGCGTGAATCGGATGACGATGTATGGAGTTTCCATAAGGTCCTCATCATTGATGAACGTTCCTATTGCCCTTTGGGCGTAGGAGGAGAGGGACATGATCAGAGTGGTTAGACAAGCATGTGAAATGAGATGACTTTATTATATCAAACGCTATGAGCAAATGAATGCTGAGATTGACGTGGTTTTTGCTCAGTGTCTCAAACAAGCAAGTCAATGTTATTCAGGCTTAAGCCACACGCTAGGATTTTAGCGTTGTTCATGGGTTGCAATGGAAAATCGAATTGACAGTTCAGTGGTTCGATAGGGACCAAAAGTGCCAATGTGTATTTTCCCGACAGTCTTTGCGTAATGATATATCGCTCAATTGATAATAACCTGACAGTGTGACGCGTTGTACTCTGGTTGTACCTGACATGGCCAGTGGATCTTCTCCCCAAGAAGAGCCGGTAACATCTTCAATTCAGTCTTGGTGTCGCATTGTGCCCAGCGCCAGCTTTTTAAGGGACAGTCAAAGTTCAATTTTTTCAACTTCAACCCTACTGGCGCAAACCTTTAGTGTTGCTGCAGTGTTTGGAGCTATAACAAACTAGTACGCTATTTCTTAAATGTTGCCACTCTTCCTCATCCTGCTGTATATTAATCAAATGGGAAGATTTTGTTTTGGATCAAGCGCGTCACGGCAAGCACAAGCTCAGCTATTCCACGGTTGTCACGTAAAGGTGCTTGAAAAGGTGCAGGCGGCGCACTCGACCCTGTTTTTCACACCACTAGGCTGTGATCAAATTGCTGCTACTCTTCTCCTCTTCAGATTAAGAAGTCATTGTAAAAAGAAACAAAGTTTAGATTGGCGTGACCAATAGAAACATATGCACATTGAGGAAGACAGATAGCCTACTGTCAACATAAAATATGAATATACATTTTCTTTTGTTGACGATGTTTTTTCATGTGATAGAGCTCGTTTTCATAGCGTCAATCACACCTTCTCTGATAAAACGATTTCAAAATATGAGTGTCATGCATTCCAATTCAGATGATTTTTTTTAAATTGGCCTACATCCATTCTACAGTCTTTAAAGCGTCGAGCAGAAAATAAGACCATTTTCACGGATATGCAACCGAGGCGATGTTTTTCGTGATCGCAACTTACCATCTGCGTCATCGATGTCACCGATGTCTTTGCAACCGTCGCTGTGCCATGTAGGTTAATAAGTCAGTGCAGCGCAGAGGACACTGGGAAAGTTAAGACTATACTTTCAGGGATCATTTCTATAGTCATTGACATGGAAATGCGTTTAAAGTGTTGTGTCTCGCTATCCACGATGATGAGCTGCGATGTTCCTTTCTGAGCGTGAATCGGATGACGATGTATGGAGTTTCCATAAGGTCCTCATCATTGATGAACGTTCCTATTGCCCTTTGGGCGTAGGAGGAGAGGGACATGATCAGAGTGGTTAGACAAGCATGTGAAATGAGATGACTTTATTATATCAAACGCTATGAGCAAATGAATGCTGAGATTGACGTGGTTTTTGCTCAGTGTCTCAAACAAGCAAGTCAATGTTATTCAGGCTTAAGCCACACGCTAGGATTTTAGCGTTGTTCATGGGTTGCAATGGAAAATCGAATTGACAGTTCAGTGGTTCGATAGGGACCAAAAGTGCCAATGTGTATTTTCCCCGACAGTCTTTGCGTAATGATATATCGCGCTCAATTGATAATAACCTGACAGTGTGACGCGCGTTGTACTCTGGTTGTACCTGACATGGCCAGTGGATCTTCTCCCCAAGAAGAGCCGGTAACATCTTCAATTCAGTCTTGGTGTCGCATTGTGCCCAGCGCCAGCTTTTTTTAAGGGACAGTCAAAGTTCAATTTTTTTCAACTTCAACCCTACTGGCGCAAACCTTTTAGTGTTGCTGCAGTGTTTGGAGCTATAACAAACTAGTACGCTATTTCTTAAATGTTGCCACTCTTCCTCATCCTGCTGTATATTAATCAAATGGGAAGATTTTGTTTTGGATCAAGCGTCACGGCAAGCACAAGCTCAGCTATTCCACGGTTGTCACGTGTAAAGGTGCTTGAAAAGGTGCAGGCGAAGCGTACCCCGGACCCTGTTTTTCACACCACTAGGCTGTGATCAAATTGCTGCTACTCTTCTCCTCTTCAGATTAAGAAGTCATTGTAAAAAGAAACAAAGTTTAGATTGGCGTGACCAATAGAAACATATGCACATTGAGGAAGACAGATAGCCTACTGTCAACATAAAATATGAATATACATTTTCTTTTGTTGACGATGTTTTTTCATGTGATAGAGCTCGTTTTCATAGCGTCAATCACACCTTCTCTGATAAAACGATTTCAAAATATGAGTGTCATGCATTCCAATTCAGATGATTTTTTTTAAATTGGCCTACATCCATTCTACAGTCTTTAAAGCGTCGAGCAGAAAATAAGACCATTTTCACGGATATGCAACCGAGGCGATGTTTTTCGATCGCAACTTACCATCTGCGCCATCGATGTCACCGATGTCTTTGCAACCGTCGCTGTGCCATGTAGGTTAATAAGTCAGTGCAGCGCAGAGGACACTGGGAAAGTTAAGACTATACTTTCAGGATCATTTCTATAGTCATTGACATGGAAATGCGTTTCGAAAGTGTTGTGTCTCGCTATCCACGATGATGAGCTGCGATGTTCCTTTCTGAGCGTGAATCGGATGACGATGTATGGAGTTTCCATAAGGTCCTCATCATTGATGAACGTTCCTATTGCCCTTTGGGCGTAGGAGGAGAGGGACATGATCAGAGTGGTTAGACAAGCATGTGAAATGAGATGACTTTATTATATCAAACGCTATGAGCAAATGAATGCTGAGATTGACGTGGTTTTTGCTCAGTGTCTCAAACAAGCAAGTCAATGTTATTCAGGCTTAAGCCACACGCTAGATTTTAGCGTTGTTCATGGGTTGCAATGGAAAATCGAATTGACAGTTCAGTGGTTCGATAGGGACCAAAAGTGCCAATGTGTATTTTCCCCGACAGTCTTTGCGTAATGATATATCGCGCTCAATTGATAATAACCTGACAGTGTGACGCGCGTTTTACTCTGGTTGTACCTGACATGGCCAGTGGATCTTCTCCCCAAGAAGAGCCGGTAACATCTTCAATTCAGTCTTGGTGTCGCATTGTGCCCAGCGCCAGCTTTTTTTAAGGGACAGTCAAAGTTCAATTTTTTTCAACTTCAACCCTACTGGCGCAAACCTTTTAGTGTTGCTGCAGTGTTTGGAGCTATAACAAACTAGTACGCTATTTCTTAAATGTTGCCACTCTTCCTCATCCTGCTGTATATTAATCAAATGGGAAGATTTTGTTTTGGATCAAGCGTCACGGCAAGCACAAGCTCAGCTATTCCACGGTTGTCACGTGTAAAGGTGCTTGAAAAGGTGCAGGCGAAGCGTACCCCGGACCCTGTTTTTCACACCACTAGGCTGTGATCAAATTGCTGCTACTCTTCTCCTCTTCAGATTAAGAAGTCATTGTAAAAAGAAACAAAGTTTAGATTGGCGTGACCAATAGAAACATATGCACATTGAGGAAGACAGATAGCCTACTGTCAACATAAAATATGAATATACATTTTCTTTTGTTGACGATGTTTTTTCATGTGATAGAGCTCGTTTTCATAGCGTCAATCACACCTTCTCTGATAAAACGATTTCAAAATATGAGTGTCATGCATTCCAATTCAGATGATTTTTAAAAAATTGGCCTACATCCATTCTACAGTCTTTAAAGCGTCGAGCAGAAAATAAGACCATTTTCACGGATATGCAACCGGAGGCGATGTTTTTCTCATCGCAACTTACCATCTGCGTCATCGATGTCACCGATGTCTTTGCAACCGTCGCTGTGCCATGTAGGTTAATAAGTCAGTGCAGCGCAGAGGACACTGGGAAAGTTAAGACTATACTTTCAGGGATCATTTCTATAGTCATTGACATGGAAATGCGTTTCTAAAGTGTTGTGTCTCGCTATCCACGATGATGAGCTGCGATGTTCCTTTCTGAGCGTGAATCGGATGACGATGTATGGAGTTTCCATAAGGTCCTCATCATTGATGAACGTTCCTATTGCCCTTTGGGCGTAGGAGGAGAGGGACATGATCAGAGTGGTTAGACAAGCATGTGAAATGAGATGACTTTATTATATCAAACGCTATGAGCAAATGAATGCTGAGATTGACGTGGTTTTTGCTCAGTGTCTCAAACAAGCAAGTCAATGTTATTCAGGCTTAAGCCACACGCTAGGATTTTAGCGTTGTTCATGGGTTGCAATGGAAAATCGAATTGACAGTTCAGTGGTTCGATAGGGACCAAAAGTGCCAATGTGTATTTTCCCGACAGTCTTTGCGTAATGATATATCGCGCTCAATTGATAATAACCTGACAGTGTGTGACGCGTTGTACTCTGGTTGTACCTGACATGGCCAGTGGATCTTCTCCCCAAGAAGAGCCGGTAACATCTTCAATTCAGTCTTGGTGTCGCATTGTGCCCAGCGCCAGCTTTTTTTAAGGGACAGTCAAAGTTCAATTTTTTTCAACTTCAACCCTACTGGCGCAAACCTTTTAGTGTTGCTGCAGTGTTTGGAGCTATAACAAACTAGTACGCTATTTCTTAAATGTTGCCACTCTTCCTCATCCTGCTGTATATTAATCAAATGGGAAGATTTTGTTTTGGATCAAGCGTCACGGCAAGCACAAGCTCAGCTATTCCACGGTTGTCACGTGTAAAGGTGCTTGAAAAGGTGCAGGCGAAGCGCACCCCGGACCCTGTTTTTCACACCACTAGGCTGTGATCAAATTGCTGCTACTCTTCTCCTCTTCAGATTAAGAAGTCATTGTAAAAAGAAACAAAGTTTAGATTGGCGTGACCAATAGAAACATATGCACATTGAGGAAGACAGATAGCCTACTGTCAACATAAAATATGAATATACATTTTCTTTTGTTGACGATGTTTTTTCATGTGATAGAGCTCGTTTTCATAGCGTCAATCACACCTTCTCTGATAAAACGATTTCAAAATATGAGTGTCATGCATTCCAATTCAGATGATTTTTTTTAAATTGGCCTACATCCATTCTACAGTCTTTAAAGCGTCGAGCAGAAAATAAGACCATTTTCACGGATATGCAACCGAGGCGATGTTTTTCGCATCGCAACTTACCATCTGCGTCATCGATGTCACCGATGTCTTTGCAACCGTCGCTGTGCCATGTAGGTTAATAAGTCAGTGCAGCGCAGAGGACACTGGGAAAGTTAAGACTATACTTTCAGGGATCATTTCTATAGTCATTGACATGGAAATGCGTTTCTAAAGTGTTGTGTCTCGCTATCCACGATGATGAGCTGCGATGTTCCTTTCTGAGCGTGAATCGGATGACGATGTATGGAGTTTCCATAAGGTCCTCATCATTGATGAACGTTCCTATTGCCCTTTGGGCGTAGGAGGAGAGGGACATGATCAGAGTGGTTAGACAAGCATGTGAAATGAGATGACTTTATTATATCAAACGCTATGAGCAAATGAATGCTGAGATTGACGTGGTTTTTGCTCAGTGTCTCAAACAAGCAAGTCAATGTTATTCAGGCTTAAGCCACACGCTAGGATTTTAGCGTTGTTCATGGGTTGCAATGGAAAATCGAATTGACAGTTCAGTGGTTCGATAGGGACCAAAAGTGCCAATGTGTATTTTCCCCGACAGTCTTTGCGTAATGATATATCGCGCTCAATTGATAATAACCTGACAGTGTGACGCGTTTTACTCTGGTTGTACCTGACATGGCCAGTGGATCTTCTCCCAAAGAAGAGCCGGTAACATCTTCAATTCAGTCTTGGTGTCGCATTGTGCCCAGCGCCAGCTTTTTTTAAGGGACAGTCAAAGTTCAATTTTTTTCAACTTCAACCCTACTGGCGCAAACCTTTTAGTGTTGCTGCAGTGTTTGGAGCTATAACAAACTAGTACGCTATTTCTTAAATGTTGCCACTCTTCCTCATCCTGCTGTATATTAATCAAATGGGAAGATTTTGTTTTGGATCAAGCGTCACGGCAAGCACAAGCTCAGCTATTCCACGGTTGTCACGTGTAAAGGTGCTTGAAAAGGTGCAGGCGAAGCGCACCCCGGACCCTGTTTTTCACACCACTAGGCTGTGATCAAATTGCTGCTACTCTTCTCCTCTTCAGATTAAGAAGTCATTGTAAAAAGAAACAAAGTTTAGATTGGCGTGACCAATAGAAACATATGCACATTGAGGAAGACAGATAGCCTACTGTCAACATAAAATATGAATATACATTTTCTTTTGTTGACGATGTTTTTTCATGTGATAGAGCTCGTTTTCATAGCGTCAATCACACCTTCTCTGATAAAACGATTTCAAAATATGAGTGTCATGCATTCCAATTCAGATGATTTTTTTTAAATTGGCCTACATCCATTCTACAGTCTTTAAAGCGTCGAGCAGAAAATAAGACCATTTTCACGGATATGCAACCGGAGGCGATGTTTTTCGCATCGCAACTTACCATCTGCGTCATCGATGTCACCGATGTCTTTGCAACCGTCGCTGTGCCATGTAGGTTAATAAGTCAGTGCAGCGCAGAGGACACTGGGAAAGTTAAGACTATACTTTCAGGGATCATTTCTATAGTCATTGACATGGAAATGCGTTTCTAAAGTGTTGTGTCTCGCTATCCACGATGATGAGCTGCGATGTTCCTTTCTGAGCGTGAATCGGATGACGATGTATGGAGTTTCCATAAGGTCCTCATCATTGATGAACGTTCCTATTGCCCTTTGGGCGTAGGAGGAGAGGGACATGATCAGAGTGGTTAGACAAGCATGTGAAATGAGATGACTTTATTATATCAAACGCTATGAGCAAATGAATGCTGAGATTGACGTGGTTTTTGCTCAGTGTCTCAAACAAGCAAGTCAATGTTATTCAGGCTTAAGCCACACGCTAGGATTTTAGCGTTGTTCATGGGTTGCAATGGAAAATCGAATTGACAGTTCAGTGGTTCGATAGGGACCAAAAGTGCCAATGTGTATTTTCCCGACAGTCTTTGCGTAATGATATATCGCGCTCAATTGATAATAACCTGACAGTGTGACGCGTTGTACTCTGGTTGTACCTGACATGGCCAGTGGATCTTCTCCCAAGAAGAGCCGGTAACATCTTCAATTCAGTCTTGGTGTCGCATTGTGCCCAGCGCCAGCTTTTTAAGGGACAGTCAAAGTTCAATTTTTTCAACTTCAACCCTACTGGCGCAAACCTTTAGTGTTGCTGCAGTGTTTGGAGCTATAACAAACTAGTACGCTATTTCTTAAATGTTGCCACTCTTCCTCATCCTGCTGTATATTAATCAAATGGGAAGATTTTGTTTTGGATCAAGCGTCACGGCAAGCACAAGCTCAGCTATTCCACGGTTGTCACGTAAAGGTGCTTGAAAAGGTGCAGGCGAAGCGCACTCGGACCCTGTTTTTCACACCACTAGGCTGTGATCAAATTGCTGCTACTCTTCTCCTCTTCAGATTAAGAAGTCATTGTAAAAAGAAACAAAGTTTAGATTGGCGTGACCAATAGAAACATATGCACATTGAAGAAGACAGATAGCCTACTGTCAACATAAAATATGAATATACATTTTCTTTTGTTGACGATGTTTTTTCATGTGATAGAGCTCGTTTTCATAGCGTCAATCACACCTTCTCTGATAAAACGATTTCAAAATATGAGTGTCATGCATTCCAATTCAGATGATTTTTTTTAAATTGGCCTACATCCATTCTACAGTCTTTAAAGCGTCGAGCAGAAAATAAGACCATTTTCACGGATATGCAACCGAGGCGATGTTTTTCGCATCGCAACTTACCATCTGCGCCATCGATGTCACCGATGTCTTTGCAACCGTCGCTGTGCCATGTAGGTTAATAAGTCAGTGCAGCGCAGAGGACACTGGGAAAGTTAAGACTATACTTTCAGGGATCATTTCTATAGTCATTGACATGGAAATGCGTTTTAAAGTGTTGTGTCTCGCTATCCACGATGATGAGCTGCGATGTTCCTTTCTGAGCGTGAATCGGATGACGATGTATGGAGTTTCCATAAGGTCCTCATCATTGATGAACGTTCCTATTGCCCTTTGGGCGTAGGAGGAGAGGGACATGATCAGAGTGGTTAGACAAGCATGTGAAATGAGATGACTTTATTATATCAAACGCTATGAGCAAATGAATGCTGAGATTGACGTGGTTTTTGCTCAGTGTCTCAAACAAGCAAGTCAATGTTATTCAGGCTTAAGCCACACGCTAGATTTTAGCGTTGTTCATGGGTTGCAATGGAAAATCGAATTGACAGTTCAGTGGTTCGATAGGGACCAAAAGTGCCAATGTGTATTTTCCCCGACAGTCTTTGCGTAATGATATATCGCGCTCAATTGATAATAACCTGACAGTGTGACGCGCGTTGTACTCTGGTTGTACCTGACATGGCCAGTGGATCTTCTCCCCAAGAAGAGCCGGTAACATCTTCAATTCAGTCTTGGTGTCGCATTGTGCCCAGCGCCAGCTTTTTTTAAGGGACAGTCAAAGTTCAATTTTTTTCAACTTCAACCCTACTGGCGCAAACCTTTTAGTGTTGCTGCAGTGTTTGGAGCTATAACAAACTAGTACGCTATTTCTTAAATGTTGCCACTCTTCCTCATCCTGCTGTATATTAATCAAATGGGAAGATTTTGTTTTGGATCAAGCGTCACGGCAAGCACAAGCTCAGCTATTCCACGGTTGTCACGTGAAAAGGTGCTTGAAAAGGTGCAGGCGAAGCGCACCCCGGACCCTGTTTTTCACACCACTAGGCTGTGATCAAATTGCTGCTACTCTTCTCCTCTTCAGATTAAGAAGTCATTGTAAAAAACAAAGTTTAGATTGGCGTGACCAATAGAAACATATGCACATTGAGGAAGACAGATAGCCTACTGTCAACATAAAATATGAATATACATTTTCTTTTGTTGACGATGTTTTTTCATGTGATAGAGCTCGTTTTCATAGCGTCAATCACACCTTCTCTGATAAAACGATTTCAAAATATGAGTGTCATGCATTCCAATTCAGATGATTTTTTTTAAATTGGCCTACATCCATTCTACAGTCTTTAAAGCGTCGAGCAGAAAATAAGACCATTTTCACGGATATGCAACCGAGGCGATGTTTTTCGATCGCAACTTACCATCTGCGTCATCGATGTCACCGATGTCTTTGCAACCGTCGCTGTGCCATGTAGGTTAATAAGTCAGTGCAGCGCAGAGGACACTGGGAAAGTTAAGACTATACTTTCAGGGATCATTTCTATAGTCATTGACATGGAAATGCGTTTCTAAAGTGTTGTGTCTCGCTATCCACGATGATGAGCTGCGATGTTCCTTTCTGAGCGTGAATCGGATGACGATGTATGGAGTTTCCATAAGGTCCTCATCATTGATGAACGTTCCTATTGCCCTTTGGGCGTAGGAGGAGAGGGACATGATCAGAGTGGTTAGACAAGCATGTGAAATGAGATGACTTTATTATATCAAACGCTATGAGCAAATGAATGCTGAGATTGACGTGGTTTTTGCTCAGTGTCTCAAACAAGCAAGTCAATGTTATTCAGGCTTAAGCCACACGCTAGGATTTTAGCGTTGTTCATGGGTTGCAATGGAAAATCGAATTGACAGTTCAGTGGTTCGATAGGGACCAAAAGTGCCAATGTGTATTTTCCCGACAGTCTTTGCGTAATGATATATCGCTCAATTGATAATAAACCTGACAGTGTGGCGCGTTGTACTCTGGTTGTACCTGACATGGCCAGTGGATCTTCTCCCAAGAAGAGCCGGTAACATCTTCAATTCAGTCTTGGTGTCGCATTGTGCCCAGCGCCAGCTTTTTTAAGGACAGTCAAAGTTCAATTTTTTCAACTTCAACCCTACTGGCGCAAACCTTTTAGTGTTGCTGCAGTGTTTGGAGCTATAACAAACTAGTACGCTATTTCTTAAATGTTGCCACTCTTCCTCATCCTGCTGTATATTAATCAAATGGGAAGATTTTGTTTTGGATCAAGCGTCACGGCAAGCACAAGCTCAGCTATTCCACGGTTGTCACGTGTAAAGGTGCTTGAAAAGGTGCAGGCGAAGCGTACCCCGGACCCTGTTTTTCACACCACTAGGCTGTGATCAAATTGCTGCTACTCTTCTCCTCTTCAGATTAAGAAGTCATTGTAAAAAGAAACAAAGTTTAGATTGGCGTGACCAATAGAAACATATGCACATTGAGGAAGACAGATAGCCTACTGTCAACATAAAATATGAATATACATTTTCTTTTGTTGACGATGTTTTTCATGTGATAGAGCTCGTTTTCATAGCGTCAATCACACCTTCTCTGATAAAACGATTTCAAAATATGAGTGTCATGCATTCCAATTCAGATGATTTTTTTTAAATTGGCCTACATCCATTCTACAGTCTTTAAAGCGTCGAGCAGAAAATAAGACCATTTTCACGGATATGCAACCGGAGGCGATGTTTTTCGCATCGCAACTTACCATCTGCGTCATCGATGTCACCGATGTCTTTGCAACCGTCGCTGTGCCATGTAGGTTAATAAGTCAGTGCAGCGCAGAGGACACTGGGAAAGTTAAGACTATACTTTCAGGGATCATTTCTATAGTCATTGACATGGAAATGCGTTTCTAAAGTGTTGTGTCTCGCTATCCACGATGATGAGCTGCGATGTTCCTTTCTGAGCGTGAATCGGATGACGATGTATGGAGTTTCCATAAGGTCCTCATCATTGATGAACGTTCCTATTGCCCTTTGGGCGTAGGAGGAGAGGACATGATCAGAGTGGTTAGACAAGCATGTGAAATGAGATGACTTTATTATATCAAACGCTATGAGCAAATGAATGCTGAGATTGACGTGGTTTTTGCTCAGTGTCTCAAACAAGCAAGTCAATGTTATTCAGGCTTAAGCCACACGCTAGGATTTTAGCGTTGTTCATGGGTTGCAATGGAAAATCGAATTGACAGTTCAGTGGTTCGATAGGGACCAAAAGTGCCAATGTGTATTTTCCCGACAGTCTTTGCGTAATGATATATCGCTCAATTGATAATAACCTGACAGTGTGACGCGCGTTGTACTCTGGTTGTACCTGACATGGCCAGTGGATCTTCTCCCAAGAAGAGCCGGTAACATCTTCAATTCAGTCTTGGTGTCGCATTGTGCCCAGCGCCAGCTTTTTTAAGGGACAGTCAAAGTTCAATTTTTTCAACTTCAACCCTACTGGCGCAAACCTTTTAGTGTTGCTGCAGTGTTTGGAGCTATAACAAACTAGTACGCTATTTCTTAAATGTTGCCACTCTTCCTCATCCTGCTGTATATTAATCAAATGGGAAGATTTTGTTTTGGATCAAGCGTCACGGCAAGCACAAGCTCAGCTATTCCACGGTTGTCACGTGTAAAGGTGCTTGAAAAGGTGCAGGCGAAGCGTACCCCGGACCCTGTTTTCACACCACTAGGCTGTGATCAAATTGCTGCTACTCTTCTCCTCTTCAGATTAAGAAGTCATTGTAAAAAGAAACAAAGTTTAGATTGGCGTGACCAATAGAAACATATGCACATTGAGGAAGACAGATAGCCTACTGTCAACATAAAATATGAATATACATTTTCTTTTGTTGACGATGTTTTTCATGTGATAGAGCTCGTTTTCATAGCGTCAATCACACCTTCTCTGATAAAACGATTTCAAAATATGAGTGTCATGCATTCCAATTCAGATGATTTTTTTTAAATTGGCCTACATCCATTCTACAGTCTTTAAAGCGTCGAGCAGAAAATAAGACCATTTTCACAGATATGCAACCGAGGCGATGTTTTTCGCATCGCAACTTACCATCTGCGTCATCGATGTCACCGATGTCTTTGCAACCGTCGCTGCTGTGCCATGTAGGTTAATAAGTCAGTGCAGCGCAGAGGACACTGGGAAAGTTAAGACTATACTTTCAGGGATCATTTCTATAGTCATTGACATGGAAATGCGTTTCTAAAGTGTTGTGTCTCGCTATCCACGATGATGAGCTGCGATGTTCCTTTCTGAGCGTGAATCGGATGACGATGTATGGAGTTTCCATAAGGTCCTCATCATTGATGAACGTTCCTATTGCCCTTTGGGCGTAGGAGGAGAGGACATGATCAGAGTGGTTAGACAAGCATGTGAAATGAAATGACTTTATTATATCAAACGCTATGAGCAAATGAATGCTGAGATTGACGTGGTTTTTGCTCAGTGTCTCAAACAAGCAAGTCAATGTTATTCAGGCTTAAGCCACACGCTAGGATTTTAGCGTTGTTCATGGGTTGCAATGGAAAATCGAATTGACAGTTCAGTGGTTCGATAGGGACCAAAAGTGCCAATGTGTATTTTCCCGACAGTCTTTGCGTAATGATATATCGCTCAATTGATAATAACCTGACAGTGTGACGCGTTGTACTCTGGTTGTACCTGACATGGCCAGTGGATCTTCTCCCAAGAAGAGCCGGTAACATCTTCAATTCAGTCTTGGTGTCGCATTGTGCCCAGCGCCAGCTTTTTTTAAGGGACAGTCAAAGTTCAATTTTTTTCAACTTCAACCCTACTGGCGCAAACCTTTTAGTGTTGCTGCAGTGTTTGGAGCTATAACAAACTAGTACGCTATTTCTTAAATGTTGCCACTCTTCCTCATCCTGCTGTATATTAATCAAATGGGAAGATTTTGTTTTGGATCAAGCGTCACGGCAAGCACAAGCTCAGCTATTCCACGGTTGTCACGTGTAAAGGTGCTTGAAAGGTGCAGGCGAAGCGTACCCCGGACCCTGTTTTTCACACCACTAGGCTGTGATCAAATTGCTGCTACTCTTCTCCTCTTCAGATTAAGAAGTCATTGTAAAAAGAAACAAAGTTTAGATTGGCGTGACCAATAGAAACATATGCACATTGAGGAAGACAGATAGCCTACTGTCAACATAAAATATGAATATACATTTTCTTTTGTTGACGATGTTTTTTCATGTGATAGAGCTCGTTTTCATAGCGTCAATCACACCTTCTCTGATAAAACGATTTCAAAATATGAGTGTCATGCATTCCAATTCAGATGATTTTTTTTAAATTGGCCTACATCCATTCTACAGTCTTTAAAGCGTCGAGCAGAAAATAAGACCATTTTCACGGATATGCAACCGGAGGCGATGTTTTTCGCATCGCAACTTACCATCTGCGTCATCGATGTCACCGATGTCTTTGCAACCGTCGCTGTGCCATGTAGGTTAATAAGTCAGTGCAGCGCAGAGGACACTGGGAAAGTTAAGACTATACTTTCAGGGATCATTTCTATAGTCATTGACATGGAAATGCGTTTCTAAAGTGTTGTGTCTCGCTATCCACGATGATGAGCTGCGATGTTCCTTTCTGAGCGTGAATCGGATGACGATGTATGGAGTTTCCATAAGGTCCTCATCATTGATGAACGTTCCTATTGCCCTTTGGGCGTAGGAGGAGAGGGACATGATCAGAGTGGTTAGACAAGCATGTGAAATGAGATGACTTTATTATATCAAACGCTATGAGCAAATGAATGCTGAGATTGACGTGGTTTTTGCTCAGTGTCTCAAACAAGCAAGTCAATGTTATTCAGGCTTAAGCCACACGCTAGGATTTTAGCGTTGTTCATGGGTTGCAATGGAAAATCGAATTGACAGTTCAGTGGTTCGATAGGGACCAAAAGTGCCAATGTGTATTTTCCCCGACAGTCTTTGCGTAATGATATATCGCGCTCAATTGATAATAACCTGACAGTGTGACGCGCGTTGTACTCTGGTTGTACCTGACATGGCCAGTGGATCTTCTCCCCAAGAAGAGCCGGTAACATCTACAATTCAGTCTTGGTGTCGCATAGTGCCCAGCGCCAGCTTTTTAAGGGACAGTCAAAGTTCAATTATTTTCAACTTCAACCCTACTGGCGCAAACCTTTTAGTGTTGCTGCAGTGTTTGGAGCTATAACAAACTAGTACGCTATTTCTTAAATGTTGCCACTCTTCCTCATCCTGCTGTATATTAATCAAATGGGAAGATTTTGTTTTGGATCAAGCGTCACGGCAAGCACAAGCTCAGCTATTCCACGGTTGTCACGTGTAAAGGTGCTTGAAAAGGTGCAGGCGGCGTACCCGGACCCTGTTTTTCACACCACTAGGCTGTGATCAAATTGCTGCTACTCTTCTCCTCTTCAGATTAAGAAGTCATTGTAAAAAGAAACAAAGTTTAGATTGGCGTGACCAATAGAAACATATGCACATTGAGGAAGACAGATAGCCTACTGTCAACATAAAATATGAATATACATTTTCTTTTGTTGACGATGTTTTTCATGTGATAGAGCTCGTTTTCATAGCGTCAATCACACCTTCTCTGATAAAACGATTTCAAAATATGAGTGTCATGCATTCCAATTCAGATGATTTTTTTTAAATTGGCCTACATCCATTCTACAGTCTTTAAAGCGTCGAGCAGAAAATAAGACCATTTTCACGGATATGCAACCGAGGCGATGTTTTTCGCATCGCAACTTACCATCTGCGTCATCGATGTCACCGATGTCTTTGCAACCGTCGCTGTGCCATGTAGGTTAATAAGTCAGTGCAGCGCAGAGGACACTGGGAAAGTTAAGACTATACTTTCAGGGATCATTTCTATAGTCATTGACATGGAAATGCGTTTCTAAAGTGTTGTGTCTCGCTATCCACGATGATGAGCTGCGATGTTCCTTTCTGAGCGTGAATCGGATGACGATGTATGGAGTTTCCATAAGGTCCTCATCATTGATGAACGTTCCTATTGCCCTTTGGGCGTAGGAGGAGAGGGACATGATCAGAGTGGTTAGACAAGCATGTGAAATGAGATGACTTTATTATATCAAACGCTATGAGCAAATGAATGCTGAGATTGACGTGGTTTTTGCTCAGTGTCTCAAACAAGCAAGTCAATGTTATTCAGGCTTAAGCCACACGCTAGGATTTTAGCGTTGTTCATGGGTTGCAATGGAAAATCGAATTGACAGTTCAGTGGTTCGATAGGGACCAAAAGTGCCAATGTGTATTTTCCCCGACAGTCTTTGCGTAATGATATATCGCGCTCAATTGATAATAACCTGACAGTGTGACGCGCGTTTTACTCTGGTTGTACCTGACATGGCCAGTGGATCTTCTCCCCAAGAAGAGCCGGTAACATCTTCAATTCAGTCTTGGTGTCGCATTGTGCCCAGCGCCAGCTTTTTTTAAGGGACAGTCAAAGTTCAATTTTTTTCAACTTCAACCCTACTGGCGCAAACCTTTTAGTGTTGCTGCAGTGTTTGGAGCTATAACAAACTAGTACGCTATTTCTTAAATGTTGCCACTCTTCCTCATCCTGCTGTATATTAATCAAATGGGAAGATTTTGTTTTGGATCAAGCGTCACGGCAAGCACAAGCTCAGCTATTCCACGGTTGTCACGTGTAAAGGTGCTTGAAAAGGTGCAGGCGAAGCGTACCCCGGACCCTGTTTTTCACACCACTAGGCTGTGATCAAATTGCTGCTACTCTTCTCCTCTTCAGATTAAGAAGTCATTGTAAAAAGAAACAAAGTTTAGATTGGCGTGACCAATAGAAACATATGCACATTGAGGAAGACAGATAGCCTACTGTCAACATAAAATATGAATATACATTTTCTTTTGTTGACGATGTTTTTCATGTGATAGAGCTCGTTTTCATAGCGTCAATCACACCTTCTCTGATAAAACGATTTCAAAATATGAGTGTCATGCATTCCAATTCAGATGATTTTTAAAAAATTGGCCTACATCCATTCTACAGTCTTTAAAGCGTCGAGCAGAAAATAAGACCATTTTCACGGATATGCAACCGGAGGCGATGTTTTTCGCATCGCAACTTACCATCTGCGTCATCGATGTCACCGATGTCTTTGCAACCGTCGCTGTGCCATGTAGGTTAATAAGTCAGTGCAGCGCAGAGGACACTGGGAAAGTTAAGACTATACTTTCAGGGATCATTTCTATAGTCATTGACATGGAAATGCGTTTCTAAAGTGTTGTGTCTCGCTATCCACGATGATGAGCTGCGATGTTCCTTTCTGAGCGTGAATCGGATGACGATGTATGGAGTTTCCATAAGGTCCTCATCATTGATGAACGTTCCTATTGCCCTTTGGGCGTAGGAGGAGAGGGACATGATCAGAGTGGTTAGACAAGCATGTGAAATGAGATGACTTTATTATATCAAACGCTATGAGCAAATGAATGCTGAGATTGACGTGGTTTTTGCTCAGTGTCTCAAACAAGCAAGTCAATGTTATTCAGGCTTAAGCCACACGCTAGGATTTTAGCGTTGTTCATGGGTTGCAATGGAAAATCGAATTGACAGTTCAGTGGTTCGATAGGGACCAAAAGTGCCAATGTGTATTTTCCCCGACAGTCTTTGCGTAATGATATATCGCGCTCAATTGATAATAACCTGACAGTGTGGCGCGTTGTACTCTGGTTGTACCTGACATGGCCAGTGGATCTTCTCCCCAAGAAGAGCCGGTAACATCTTCAATTCAGTCTTGGTGTCGCATTGTGCCCAGCGCCAGCTTTTTAAGGGACAGTCAAAGTTCAATTTTTTCAACTTCAACCCTACTGGCGCAAACCTTTTAGTGTTGCTGCAGTGTTTGGAGCTATAACAAACTAGTACGCTATTTCTTAAATGTTGCCACTCTTCCTCATCCTGCTGTATATTAATCAAATGGGAAGATTTTGTTTTGGATCAAGCGTCACGGCAAGCACAAGCTCAGCTATTCCACGGTTGTCACGTGTAAAGGTGCTTGAAAAGGTGCAGGCGAAGCGTACCCCGGACCCTGTTTTTCACACCACTAGGCTGTGATCAAATTGCTGCTACTCTTCTCCTCTTCAGATTAAGAAGTCATTGTAAAAAGAAACAAAGTTTAGATTGGCGTGACCAATAGAAACATATGCACATTGAGGAAGACAGATAGCCTACTGTCAACATAAAATATGAATATACATTTTCTTTTGTTGACGATGTTTTTTCATGTGATAGAGCTCGTTTTCATAGCGTCAATCACACCTTCTCTGATAAAACGATTTCAAAATATGAGTGTCATGCATTCCAATTCAGATGATTTTTTTTAAATTGGCCTACATCCATTCTACAGTCTTTAAAGCGTCGAGCAGAAAATAAGACCATTTTCACGGATATGCAACCGGAGGCGATGTTTTTCGCATCGCAACTTACCATCTGCGTCATCGATGTCACCGATGTCTTTGCAACCGTCGCTGTGCCATGTAGGTTAATAAGTCAGTGCAGCGCAGAGGACACTGGGAAAGTTAAGACTATACTTTCAGGGATCATTTCTATAGTCATTGACATGGAAATGCGTTTCTAAAGTGTTGTGTCTCGCTATCCACGATGATGAGCTGCGATGTTCCTTTCTGAGCGTGAATCGGATGACGATGTATGGAGTTTCCATAAGGTCCTCATCATTGATGAACGTTCCTATTGCCCTTTGGGCGTAGGAGGAGAGGGACATGATCAGAGTGGTTAGACAAGCCTGTGAAATGAGATGACTTTATTATATCAAACGCTATGAGCAAATGAATGCTGAGATTGACGTGGTTTTTGCTCAGTGTCTCAAACAAGCAAGTCAATGTTATTCAGGCTTAAGCCACACGCTAGGATTTTAGCGTTGTTCATGGGTTGCAATGGAAAATCGAATTGACAGTTCAGTGGTTCGATAGGGACCAAAAGTGCCAATGTGTATTTTCCCCGACAGTCTTTGCGTAATGATATATCGCTCAATTGATAATAACCTGACAGTGTGGCGCGTTGTACTCTGGTTGTACCTGACATGGCCAGTGGATCTTCTCCCCAAGAAGAGCCGGTAACATCTTCAATTCAGTCTTGGTGTCGCTTTGTGCCCAGCGCCAGCTTTTTAAGGGACAGTCAAAGTTCAATTTTTTCAACTTCAACCCTACTGGCGCAAACCTTTTAGTGTTGCTGCAGTGTTTGGAGCTATAACAAACTAGTACGCTATTTCTTAAATGTTGCCACTCTTCCTCATCCTGCTGTATATTAATCAAATGGGAAGATTTTGTTTTGGATCAAGCGTCACGGCAAGCACAAGCTCAGCTATTCCACGGTTGTCACGTGTAAAGGTGCTTGAAAAGGTGCAGGCGAAGCGTACCCCGGACCCTGTTTTTCACACCACTAGGCTGTGATCAAATTGCTGCTACTCTTCTCCTCTTCAGATTAAGAAGTCATTGTAAAAAGAAACAAAGTTTAGATTGGCGTGACCAATAGAAACATATGCACATTGAGGAAGACAGATAGCCTACTGTCAACATAAAATATGAATATACATTTTCTTTTGTTGACGATGTTTTTCATGTGATAGAGCTCGTTTTCATAGCGTCAATCACACCTTCTCTGATAAAGCGATTTCAAAATATGAGTGTCATGCATTCCAATTCAGATGATTTTTTTTAAATTGGCCTACATCCATTCTACAGTCTTTAAAGCGTCGAGCAGAAAATAAGACCATTTTCACGGATATGCAACCGGAGGCGATGTTTTTCGCATCGCAACTTACCATCTCGCGTCATCGATGTCACCGATGTCTTTGCAACCGTCGCTGTGCCATGTAGGTTAATAAGTCAGTGCAGCGCAGAGGACACTGGGAAAGTTAAGACTATACTTTCAGGGATCATTTCTATAGTCATTGACATGGAAATGCGTTTCTAAAGTGTTGTGTCTCGCTATCCACGATGATGAGCTGCGATGTTCCTTTCTGAGCGTGAATCGGATGACGATGTATGGAGTTTCCATAAGGTCCTCATCATTGATGAACGTTCCTATTGCCCTTTGGGCGTAGGAGGAGAGGACATGATCAGAGTGGTTAGACAAGCATGTGAAATGAGATGACTTTATTATATCAAACGCTATGAGCAAATGAATGCTGAGATTGACGTGGTTTTTGCTCAGTGTCTCAAACAAGCAAGTCAATGTTATTCAGGCTTAAGCCACACGCTAGGATTTTAGCGTTGTTCATGGGTTGCAATGGAAAATCGAATTGACAGTTCAGTGGTTCGATAGGGACCAAAAGTGCCAATGTGTATTTTCCCGACAGTCTTTGCGTAATGATATATCGCGCTCAATTGATAATAACCTGACAGTGTGGCGCGTTGTACTCTGGTTGTACCTGACATGGCCAGTGGATCTTCTCCCAAGAAGAGCCGGTAACATCTTCAATTCAGTCTTGGTGTCGCATTGTGCCCAGCGCCAGCTTTTTAAGGGACAGTCAAAGTTCAATTTTTTCAACTTCAACCCTACTGGCGCAAACCTTTTAGTGTTGCTGCAGTGTTTGGAGCTATAACAAACTAGTACGCTATTTCTTAAATGTTGCCACTCTTCCTCATCCTGCTGTATATTAATCAAATGGGAAGATTTTGTTTTGGATCAAGCGTCACGGCAAGCACAAGCTCAGCTATTCCACGGTTGTCACGTGTAAAGGTGCTTGAAAAGGTGCAGGCGGCGTACCCGGACCCTGTTTTTCACACCACTAGGCTGTGATCAAATTGCTGCTACTCTTCTCCTCTTCAGATTAAGAAGTCATTGTAAAAAGAAACAAAGTTTAGATTGGCGTGACCAATAGAAACATATGCACATTGAGGAAGACAGATAGCCTACTGTCAACATAAAATATGAATATACATTTTCTTTTGTTGGCGATGTTTTTCATGTGATAGAGCTCGTTTTCATAGCGTCAATCACACCTTCTCTGATAAAACGATTTCAAAATATGAGTGTCATGCATTCCAATTCAGATGATTTTTTTTAAATTGGCCTACATCCATTCTACAGTCTTTAAAGCGTCGAGCAGAAAATAAGACCATTTTCACGGATATGCAACCGGAGGCGATGTTTTTCATCGCAACTTACCATCTGCGTCATCGATGTCACCGATGTCTTTGCAACCGTCGCTGTGCCATGTAGGTTAATAAGTCAGTGCAGCGCAGAGGACACTGGGAAAGTTAAGACTATACTTTCAGGGATCATTTCTATAGTCATTGACATGGAAATGCGTTTCTAAAGTGTTGTGTCTCGCTATCCACGATGATGAGCTGCGATGTTCCTTTCTGAGCGTGAATCGGATGACGATGTATGGAGTTTCCATAAGGTCCTCATCATTGATGAACGTTCCTATTGCCCTTTGGGCGTAGGAGAGAGGACATGATCAGAGTGGTTAGACAAGCATGTGAAATGAGATGACTTTATTATATCAAACGCTATGAGCAAATGAATGCTGAGATTGACGTGGTTTTTGCTCAGTGTCTCAAACAAGCAAGTCAATGTTATTCAGGCTTAAGCCACACGCTAGGATTTTAGCGTTGTTCATGGGTTGCAATGGAAAATCGAATTGACAGTTCAGTGGTTCGATAGGGACCAAAAGTGCCAATGTGTATTTTCCCGACAGTCTTTGCGTAATGATGATATATCGCTCAATTGATAATAACCTGACAGTGTGACGCGCGTTTTACTCTGGTTGTACCTGACATGGCCAGTGGATCTTCTCCCCAAGAAGAGCCGGTAACATCTTCAATTCAGTCTTGGTGTCGCATTGTGCCCAGCGCCAGCTTTTTTTAAGGGACAGTCAAAGTTCAATTTTTTTCAACTTCAACCCTACTGGCGCAAACCTTTTAGTGTTGCTGCAGTGTTTGGAGCTATAACAAACTAGTACGCTATTTCTTAAATGTTGCCACTCTTCCTCATCCTGCTGTATATTAATCAAATGGGAAGATTTTGTTTTGGATCAAGCGTCACGGCAAGCACAAGCTCAGCTATTCCACGGTTGTCACGTGTAAAGGTGCTTGAAAAGGTGCAGGCGTTGCGTTCCCAGGACCCTGTTTTTCACACCACTAGGCTGTGATCAAATTGCTGCTACTCTTCTCCTCTTCAGATTAAGAAGTCATTGTAAAAAGAAACAAAGTTTAGATTGGCGTGACCAATAGAAACATATGCACATTGAGGAAGACAGATAGCCTACTGTCAACATAAAATATGAATATACATTTTCTTTTGTTGACGATGTTTTTCATGTGATAGAGCTCGTTTTCATAGCGTCAATCACACCTTCTCTGATAAAACGATTTCAAAATATGAGTGTCATGCATTCCAATTCAGATGATTTTTTTTAAATTGGCCTACATCCATTCTACAGTCTTTAAAGCGTCGAGCAGAAAATAAGACCATTTTCACGGATATGCAACCGGAGGCGATGTTTTTCGCATCGCAACTTACCATCTGCGTCATCGATGTCACCGATGTCTTTGCAACCGTCGCTGTGCCATGTAGGTTAATAAGTCAGTGCAGCGCAGAGGACACTGGGAAAGTTAAGACTATACTTTCAGGGATCATTTCTATAGTCATTGACATGGAAATGCGTTTCTAAAGTGTTGTGTCTCGCTATCCACGATGATGAGCTGCGATGTTCCTTTCTGGCGTGAATCGGATGACGATGTATGGAGTTTCCATAAGGTCTTCATCATTGATGAGCGTTCCTATTGCCCTTTGGGCGTAGGAGGAGAGGGACATGATCAGAGTGGTTAGACAAGCATGTGAAATGAGATGACTTTATTATATCAAACGCTATGAGCAAATGAATGCTGAGATTGGCGTGGTTTTTGCTCAGTGTCTCAAACAAGCAAGTCAATGTTATTCAGGCTTAAGCCACACGCTAGGATTTTAGCGTTGTTCATGGGTTGCAATGGAAAATCGAATTGACAGTTCAGTGGTTCGATAGGGACCAAAAGTGCCAATGTGTATTTTCCCCGACAGTCTTTGCGTAATGATATATCGCTCAATTGATAATAACCTGACAGTGTGACGCGCGTTTTACTCTGGTTGTACCTGACATGGCCAGTGGATCTTCTCCCCAAGTAGAGCCGGTAACATCTTCAATTCAGTCTTGGTGTCGCAATGTGCCCAGCGCCAGCTTGTTTAAGGGACAGTCAAAGTTCAATTTTTTCAACTTCAACCCTACTGGCGCAAACCTTTTAGTGTTGCTGCAGTGTTTGGAGCTATAACAAACTAGTACGCTATTTCTTAAATGTTGCCACTCTTCCTCATCCTGCTGTATATTAATCAAATGGGAAGATTTTGTTTTGGATCAAGCGTCACGGCAAGCACAAGCTCAGCTATTCCACGGTTGTCACGTGTAAAGGTGCTTGAAAAGGTGCAGGCGAAGCGTACCCCGGACCCTGTTTTTCACACCACTAGGCTGTGATCAAATTGCTGCTACTCTTCTCCTCTTCAGATTAAGAAGTCATTGTAAAAAGAAACAAAGTTTAGATTGGCGTGACCAATAGAAACATATGCACATTGAGGAAGACAGATAGCCTACTGTCAACATAAAATATGAATATACATTTTCTTTTGTTGACGATGTTTTTCATGTGATAGAGCTCGTTTTCATAGCGTCAATCACACCTTCTCTTATAAAACGATTTCAAAATATGAGTGTCATTCATTCCAATTCAGATGATTTTTTTAAATTGGCCTACATCCATTCAACAGTCTTTAAAGCGTCGAGCAGAAAATAAGACCATTTTCACGGATTTGCACCGGGCGGCGTTGTTTTTCGCATCGCAACTTACCATCTGCGTCATCGATGTCACCGATGTCTTTGCAACCGTCGCTGTGCCATGTAGGTTAATAAGTCAGTGCAGCGCAGAGGACACTGGGAAAGTTAAGACTATACTTTCAGGGATCATTTCTATAGTCATTGACATGGAAATGCGTTTCTAAAGTGTTGTGTCTCGCTATCCACGATGATGAGCTGCGATGTTCCTTTCTGAGCGTGAATCGGATGACGATGTATGGAGTTTCCATAAGGTCCTCATCATTGATGAACGTTCCTATTGCCCTTTGGGCGTAGGAGGAGAGGGACATGATCAGAGTGGTTAGACAAGCATGTGAAATGAGATGACTTTATTATATCAAACGCTATGAGCAAATGAATGCTGAGATTGACGTGGTTTTTGCTCAGTGTCTCAAACAAGCAAGTCAATGTTATTCAGGCTTAAGCCACACGCTAGGATTTTAGCGTTGTTCATGGGTTGCAATGGAAAATCGAATTGACAGTTCAGTGGTTCGATAGGGACCAAAAGTGCCAATGTGTATTTTCCCGACAGTCTTTGCGTAATGATATATCGCTCAATTGATAATAACCTGACAGTGTGGCGCGTTATACTCTGTTTTTACCTGACATGGCCAGTGGATCTTCTCCCCAAGAAGACCCGGTAACATCTTCAATTCAGTCTTGGTGTCGCATTGTGCCCAGCGCCAGCTTTTTAAGGGACAGTCAAAGTTCAATTTTTTCAACTTCAACCCTACTGGCGCAAACCTTTTAGTGTTGCTGCAGTGTTTGGAGCTATAACAAACTAGTACGCTATTTCTTAAATGTTGCCACTCTTCCTCATCCTGCTGTATATTAATCAAATGGGAAGATTTTGTTTTGGATCAAGCGTCACGGCAAGCACAAGCTCAGCTATTCCACGGTTGTCACGTGTAAAGGTGCTTGAAAAGGTGCAGGCGGCGTACGTACCGGACCCTGTTTTTCACACCACTAGGCTGTGATCAAATTGCTGCTACTCTTCTCCTCTTCAGATTAAGAAGTCATTGTAAAAAGAAACAAAGTTTAGATTGGCGTGACCAATAGAAACATATGCACATTGAGGAAGACAGATAGCCTACTGTCAACATAAAATATGAATATACATTTTCTTTTGTTGACGATGTTTTTTCATGTGATAGAGCTCGTTTTCATAGCGTCAATCACACCTTCTCTGATAAAACGATTTCAAAATATGAGTGTCATGCATTCCAATTCAGATGATTTTTTTTAAATTGGCCTACATCCATTCTACAGTCTTTAAAGCGTCGAGCAGAAAATAAGACCATTTTCACGGATATGCAACCGGAGGCGATGTTTTTCGCATCGCAACTTACCATCTGCGTCATCGATGTCACCGATGTCTTTGCAACCGTCGCTGTGCCATGTAGGTTAATAAGTCAGTGCAGCGCAGAGGACACTGGGAAAGTTAAGACTATACTTTCAGGGATCATTTCTATAGTCATTGACATGGAAATGCGTTTCTAAAGTGTTGTGTCTCGCTATCCACGATGATGAGCTGCGATGTTCCTTTCTGAGCGTGAATCGGATGACGATGTATGGAGTTTCCATAAGGTCCTCATCATTGATGAACGTTCCTATTGCCCTTTGGGCGTAGGAGGAGAGGGACATGATCAGAGTGGTTAGACAAGCATGTGAAATGAGATGACTTTATTATATCAAACGCTATGAGCAAATGAATGCTGAGATTGACGTGGTTTTTGCTCAGTGTCTCAAACAAGCAAGTCAATGTTATTCAGGCTTAAGCCACACGCTAGGATTTTAGCGTTGTTCATGGGTTGCAATGGAAAATCGAATTGACAGTTCAGTGGTTCGATAGGGACCAAAAGTGCCAATGTGTATTTTCCCCGACAGTCTTTGCGTAATGATATATCGCGCTCAATTGATAATAACCTGACAGTGTGACGCGCGTTTTACTCTGGTTGTACCTGACATGGCCAGTGGATCTTCTCCCCAAGAAGAGCCGGTAACATCTTCAATTCAGTCTTGGTGTCGCATTGTGCCCAGCGCCAGCTTTTTTTAAGGGACAGTCAAAGTTCAATTTTTTCAACTTCAACCCTACTGGCGCAAACCTTTTAGTGTTGCTGCAGTGTTTGGAGCTATAACAAACTAGTACGCTATTTCTTAAATGTTGCCACTCTTCCTCATCCTGCTGTATATTAATCAAATGGGAAGATTTTGTTTTGGATCAAGCGTCACGGCAAGCACAAGCTCAGCTATTCCACGGTTGTCACGTGTAAAGGTGCTTGAAAAGGTGCAGGCGAAGCGTACCCCGGACCCTGTTTTTCACACCACTAGGCTGTGATCAAATTGCTGCTACTCTTCTCCTCTTCAGATTAAGAAGTCATTGTAAAAAGAAACAAAGTTTAGATTGGCGTGACCAATAGAAACATATGCACATTGAGGAAGACAGATAGCCTACTGTCAACATAAAATATGAATATACATTTTCTTTTGTTGACGATGTTTTTTCATGTGATAGAGCTCGTTTTCATAGCGTCAATCACACCTTCTCTGATAAAACGATTTCAAAATATGAGTGTCATGCATTCCAATTCAGATGATTTTTTTTAAATTGGCCTACATCCATTCTACAGTCTTTAAAGCGTCGAGCAGAAAATAAGACCATTTTCACGGATATGCAACCGAGGCGATGTTTTTCGCATCGCAACTTACCATCTGCGTCATCGATGTCACCGATGTCTTTGCAACCGTCGCTGTGCCATGTAGGTTAATAAGTCAGTGCAGCGCAGAGGACACTGGGAAAGTTAAGACTATACTTTCAGGGATCATTTCTATAGTCATTGACATGGAAATGCGTTTCTAAAGTGTTGTGTCTCGCTATCCACGATGATGAGCTGCGATGTTCCTTTCTGAGCGTGAATCGGATGACGATGTATGGAGTTTCCATAAGGTCCTCATCATTGATGAACGTTCCTATTGCCCTTTGGGCGTAGGAGGAGAGGGACATGATCAGAGTGGTTAGACAAGCATGTGAAATGAGATGACTTTATTATATCAAACGCTATGAGCAAATGAATGCTGAGATTGACGTGGTTTTTGCTCAGTGTCTCAAACAAGCAAGTCAATGTTATTCAGGCTTAAGCCACACGCTAGGATTTTAGCGTTGTTCATGGGTTGCAATGGAAAATCGAATTGACAGTTCAGTGGTTCGATAGGGACCAAAAGTGCCAATGTGTATTTTCCCCGACAGTCTTTGCGTAATGATATATCGCGCTCAATTGATAATAACCTGACAGTGTGACGCACGTTTTACTCTGGTTGTACCTGACATGGCCAGTGGATCTTCTCCCCAAGAAGAGCCGGTAACATCTTCAATTCAGTCTTGGTGTCGCATTGTGCCCAGCGCCAGCTTTTTTAAGGGACAGTCAAAGTTCAATTTTTTCAACTTCAACCCTACTGGCGCAAACCTTTTAGTGTTGCTGCAGTGTTTGGAGCTATAACAAACTAGTACGCTATTTCTTAAATGTTGCCACTCTTCCTCATCCTGCTGTATATTAATCAAATGGGAAGATTTTGTTTTGGATCAAGCGTCACGGCAAGCACAAGCTCAGCTATTCCACGGTTGTCACGTGTAAAGGTGCTTGAAAAGGTGCAGGCGTAGCGTACCCCGGACCCTGTTTTTCACACCACTAGGCTGTGATCAAATTGCTGCTACTCTTCTCCTCTTCAGATTAAGAAGTCATTGTAAAAAGAAACAAAGTTTAGATTGGCGTGACCAATAGAAACATATGCACATTGAGGAAGACAGATAGCCTACTGTCAACATAAAATATGAATATACATTTTCTTTTGTTGACGATGTTTTTCATGTGATAGAGCTCGTTTTCATAGCGTCAATCACACCTTCTCTGATAAAACGATTTCAAAATATGAGTGTCATGCATTCCAATTCAGATGATTTTTTTTAAATTGGCCTACATCCATTCTACAGTCTTTAAAGCGTCGAGCAGAAAATAAGACCATTTTCACGGATATGCAACCGGAGGCGATGTTTTTCGCATCGCAACTTACCATCTGCGTCATCGATGTCACCGATGTCTTTGCAACCGTCGCTGTGCCATGTAGGTTAATAAGTCAGTGCAGCGCAGAGGACACTGGGAAAGTTAAGACTATACTTTCAGGGATCATTTCTATAGTCATTGACATGGAAATGCGTTTCTAAAGTGTTGTGTCTCGCTATCCACGATGATGAGCTGCGATGTTCCTTTCTGAGCGTGAATCGGATGACGATGTATGGAGTTTCCATAAGGTCCTCATCATTGATGAACGTTCCTATTGCCCTTTGGGCGTAGGAGGAGAGGACATGATCAGAGTGGTTAGACAAGCATGTGAAATGAGATGACTTTATTATATCAAACGCTATGAGCAAATGAATGCTGAGATTGACGTGGTTTTTGCTCAGTGTCTCAAACAAGCAAGTCAATGTTATTCAGGCTTAAGCCACACGCTAGGATTTTAGCGTTGTTCATGGGTTGCAATGGAAAATCGAATTGACAGTTCAGTGGTTCGATAGGGACCAAAAGTGCCAATGTGTATTTTCCCCGACAGTCTTTGCGTAATGATATATCGCGCTCAATTGATAATAACCTGACAGTGTGACGCGCGTTTTACTCTGGTTGTACCTGACATGGCCAGTGGATCTTCTCCCCAAGAAGAGCCGGTAACATCTTCAATTCAGTCTTGGTGTCGCATTGTGCCCAGCGCCAGCTTTTTTTAAGGGACAGTCAAAGTTCAATTATTTTCAACTTCAACCCTACTGGCGCAAGCCTTTTAGTGTTGCTGCAGTGTTTGGAGCTATAACAAACTAGTACGCTATTTCTTAAATGTTGCCACTCTTCCTCATCCTGCTGTATATTAATCAAATGGGAAGATTTTGTTTTGGATCAAGCGTCACGGCAAGCACAAGCTCAGCTATTCCACGGTTGTCACGTGTAAAGGTGCTTGAAAAGGTGCAGGCGAAGCGTACCCCGGACCCTGTTTTTCACACCACTAGGCTGTGATCAAATTGCTGCTACTCTTCTCCTCTTCAGATTAAGAAGTCATTGTAAAAAGAAACAAAGTTTAGATTGGCGTGACCAATAGAAACATATGCACATTGAGGAAGACAGATAGCCTACTGTCAACATAAAATATGAATATACATTTTCTTTTGTTGACGATGTTTTTTCATGTGATAGAGCTCGTTTTCATAGCGTCAATCACACCTTCTCTGATAAAACGATTTCAAAATATGAGTGTCATGCATTCCAATTCAGATGATTTTTTTTAAATTGGCCTACATCCATTCTACAGTCTTTAAAGCGTCGAGCAGAAAATAAGACCATTTTCACGGATATGCAACCGGAGGCGATGTTTTTCGCATCGCAACTTACCATCTGCGTCATCGATGTCACCGATGTCTTTGCAACCGTCGCTGTGCCATGTAGGTTAATAAGTCAGTGCAGCGCAGAGGACACTGGGAAAGTTAAGACTATACTTTCAGGGATCATTTCTATAGTCATTGACATGGAAATGCGTTTCTAAAGTGTTGTGTCTCGCTATCCACGATGATGAGCTGCGATGTTCCTTTCTGAGCGTGAATCGGATGACGATGTATGGAGTTTCCATAAGGTCCTCATCATTGATGAACGTTCCTATTGCCCTTTGGGCGAAGGAGGAGAGGGACATGATCAGAGTGGTTAGACAAGCATGTGAAATGAGATGACTTTATTATATCAAACGCTATGAGCAAATGAATGCTGAGATTGACGTGGTTTTTGCTCAGTGTCTCAAACAAGCAAGTCAATGTTATTCAGGCTTAAGCCACACGCTAGGATTTTAGCGTTGTTCATGGGTTGCAATGGAAAATCGAATTGACAGTTCAGTGGTTCGATAGGGACCAAAAGTGCCAATGTGTATTTTCCCCGACAGTCTTTGCGTAATGATATATCGCTCAATTGATAATAACCTGACAGTGTGACGCGCGTTTTACTCTGGTTGTACCTGACATGGCCAGTGGATCTTCTCCCCAAGAAGAGCCGGTAACATCTTCAATTCAGTCTTGGTGTCGCATTGTGCCCAGCGCCAGCTTTTTTTAAGGGACAGTCAAAGTTCAATTTTTTCAACTTCAACCCTACTGGCGCAAACCTTTTAGTGTTGCTGCAGTGTTTGGAGCTATAACAAACTAGTACGCTATTTCTTAAATGTTGCCACTCTTCCTCATCCTGCTGTATATTAATCAAATGGGAAGATTTTGTTTTGGATCAAGCGTCACGGCAAGCACAAGCTCAGCTATTCCACGGTTGTCACGTGTAAAGGTGCTTGAAAAGGTGCAGGCGGCGTACCCCGGACCCTGTTTTTCACACCACTAGGCTGTGATCAAATTGCTGCTACTCTTCTCCTCTTCAGATTAAGAAGTCATTGTAAAAAGAAACAAAGTTTAGATTGGCGTGACCAATAGAAACATATGCACATTGAGGAAGACAGATAGCCTACTGTCAACATAAAATATGAATATACATTTTCTTTTGTTGACGATGTTTTTCATGTGATAGAGCTCGTTTTCATAGCGTCAATCACACCTTCTCTGATAAAGCGATTTCAAAATATGAGTGTCATGCATTCCAATTCAGATGATTTTTTTTAAATTGGCCTACATCCATTCTACAGTCTTTAAAGCGTCGAGCAGAAAATAAGACCATTTTCACGGATATGCAACCGGAGGCGATGTTTTTCGCATCGCAACTTACCATCTGCGTCATCGATGTCACCGATGTCTTTGCAACCGTCGCTGTGCCATGTAGGTTAATAAGTCAGTGCAGCGCAGAGGACACTGGGAAAGTTAAGACTATACTTTCAGGGATCATTTCTATAGTCATTGACATGGAAATGCGTTTCTAAAGTGTTGTGTCTCGCTATCCACGATGATGAGCTGCGATGTTCCTTTCTGAGCGTGAATCGGATGACGATGTATGGAGTTTCCATAAGGTCCTCATCATTGATGAACGTTCCTATTGCCCTTTGGGCGTAGGAGGAGAGGACATGATCAGAGTGGTTAGACAAGCATGTGAAATGAGATGACTTTATTATATCAAACGCTATGAGCAAATGAATGCTGAGATTGACGTGGTTTTTGCTCAGTGTCTCAAACAAGCAAGTCAATGTTATTCAGGCTTAAGCCACACGCTAGGATTTTAGCGTTGTTCATGGGTTGCAATGGAAAATCGAATTGACAGTTCAGTGGTTCGATAGGGACCAAAAGTGCCAATGTGTATTTTCCCGACAGTCTTTGCGTAATGATATATCGCTCAATTGATAATAACCTGACAGTGTGACGCGCGTTGTACTCTGGTTGTACCTGACATGGCCAGTGGATCTTCTCCCCAAGAAGAGCCGGTAACATCTTCAATTCAGTCTTGGTGTCGCATTGTGCCCAGCGCCAGCTTTTTAGGGACAGTCAAAGTTCAATTTTTTCAACTTCAACCCTACTGGCGCAAACCTTTTAGTGTTGCTGCAGTGTTTGGAGCTATAACAAACTAGTACGCTATTTCTTAAATGTTGCCACTCTTCCTCATCCTGCTGTATATTAATCAAATGGGAAGATTTTGTTTTGGATCAAGCGTCACGGCAAGCACAAGCTCAGCTATTCCACGGTTGTCACGTGTAAAGGTGCTTGAAAAGGTGCAGGCGGCGTACCCGGACCCTGTTTTTCACACCACTAGGCTGTGATCAAATTGCTGCTACTCTTCTCCTCTTCAGATTAAGAAGTCATTGTAAAAAGAAACAAAGTTTAGATTGGCGTGACCAATAGAAACATATGCACATTGAGGAAGACAGATAGCCTACTGTCAACATAAAATATGAATATACATTTTCTTTTGTTGACGATGTTTTTTCATGTGATAGAGCTCGTTTTCATAGCGTCAATCACACCTTCTCTGATAAAACGATTTCAAAATATGAGTGTCATGCATTCCAATTCAGATGATTTTTTTTAAATTGGCCTACATCCATTCTACAGTCTTTAAAGCGTCGAGCAGAAAATAAGACCATTTTCACGGATATGCAACCGGAGGCGATGTTTTTCGCATCGCAACTTACCATCTGCGTCATCGATGTCACCGATGTCTTTGCAACCGTCGCTGTGCCATGTAGGTTAATAAGTCAGTGCAGCGCAGAGGACACTGGGAAAGTTAAGACTATACTTTCAGGGATCATTTCTATAGTCATTGACATGGAAATGCGTTTCTAAAGTGTTGTGTCTCGCTATCCACGATGATGAGCTGCGATGTTCCTTTCTGAGCGTGAATCGGATGACGATGTATGGAGTTTCCATAAGGTCTTCATCATTGATGAACGTTCCTATTGCCCTTTGGGCGTAGGAGGAGAGGGACATGATCAGAGTGGTTAGACAAGCATGTGAAATGAGATGACTTTATTATATCAAACGCTATGAGCAAATGAATGCTGAGATAGGCGTGGTTTTGCTCAGTGTCTCAAACAAGCAAGTCAATGTTATTCAGGCTTAAGCCACACGCTAGGATTTTAGCGTTGTTCATGGGTTGCAATGGAAAATCGAATTGACAGTTCAGTGGTTCGATAGGGACCAAAAGTGCCAATGTGTATTTTCCCGACAGTCTTTGCGTAATGATATATCGCTCAATTGATAATAACCTGACAGTGTGACGCGTTTTACTCTGGTTGTACCTGACATGGCCAGTGGATCTTCTCCCCAAGAAGAGCGGTAACATCTTCAATTCAGTCTTGGTGTCGCATTGTGCCCAGCGCCAGCTTTTTAAGGGACAGTCAAAGTTCAATTTTTTCAACTTCAACCCTACTGGCGCAAACCTTTTAGTGTTGCTGCAGTGTTTGGAGCTATAACAAACTAGTACGCTATTTCTTAAATGTTGCCACTCTTCCTCATCCTGCTGTATATTAATCAAATGGGAAGATTTTGTTTTGGATCAAGCGTCACGGCAAGCACAAGCTCAGCTATTCCACGGTTGTCACGTGTAAAGGTGCTTGAAAAGGTGCAGGCGAAGCGCACCCCGGACCCTGTTTTTCACACCACTAGGCTGTGATCAAATTGCTGCTACTCTTCTCCTCTTCAGATTAAGAAGTCATTGTAAAAAGAAACAAAGTTTAGATTGGCGTGACCAATAGAAACATATGCACATTGAGGAAGACAGATAGCCTACTGTCAACATAAAATATGAATATACATTTTCTTTTGTTGACGATGTTTTTTCATGTGATAGAGCTCGTTTTCATAGCGTCAATCACACCTTCTCTGATAAAACGATTTCAAAATATGAGTGTCATGCATTCCAATTCAGATGATTTTTTTTAAATTGGCCTACATCCATTCTACAGTCTTTAAAGCGTCGAGCAGAGAAAATAAGACCATTTTCACGGATATGCAACCGGAGGCGATGTTTTCTCATCGCAACTTACCATCTGCGTCATCGATGTCACCGATGTCTTTGCAACCGTCGCTGTGCCATGTAGGTTAATAAGTCAGTGCAGCGCAGAGGACACTGGGAAAGTTAAGACTATACTTTCAGGGATCATTTCTATAGTCATTGACATGGAAATGCGTTTCTAAAGTGTTGTGTCTCGCTATCCACGATGATGAGCTGCGATGTTCCTTTCTGAGCGTGAATCGGATGACGATGTATGGAGTTTCCATAAGGTCCTCATCATTGATGAACGTTCCTATTGCCCTTTGGGCGTAGGAGAGAGAGGACATGATCAGAGTGGTTAGACAAGCATGTGAAATGAGATGACTTAATTATAACAAACTCTATTAGCAAAAGAATGCGGAGATTGACTATGATTATGCTCAGTGTCTCAAACAAGCAAGTCAATGTTATTCAGGCTTAAGCCACACGCTAGGATTTTAGCGTTGTTCATGGGTTGCAATGGAAAATCGAATTGACAGTTCAGTGGTTCGATAGGGACCAAAAGTGCCAATGTGTATTTTCCCCGACAGTCTTTGCGTAATGATATATCGCTCAATTGATAATAACCTGACAGTGTGGCGCGTTGTACTCTGGTTGTACCTGACATGGCCAGTGGATCTTCTCCCCAAGAAGAGCCGGTAACATCTTCAATTCAGTCTTGGTGTCGCATTGTGCCCAGCGCCAGCTTTTTTTAAGGGACAGTCAAAGTTCAATTTTTTTCAACTTCAACCCTACTGGCGCAAACCTTTTAGTGTTGCTGCAGTGTTTGGAGCTATAACAAACTAGTACGCTATTTCTTAAATGTTGCCACTCTTCCTCATCCTGCTGTATATTAATCAAATGGGAAGATTTTGTTTTGGATCAAGCTCAGCTATTCCACGGTTGTCACGTGTAAAGGTGCTTGAAAAGGTGCAGGCGAAGCGCACCCCGGACCCTGTTTTTCACACCACTAGGCTGTGATCAAATTGCTGCTACTCTTCTCCTCTTCAGATAAAGAAGTCATTGTAAAAAGAAACAAAGTTTAGATTGGCGTGACCAATAGAAACATATGCACATTGAAGAAGACAGATAGCCTACTGTCAACATAAAATATGAATATACATTTTCTTTTGTTGACGATGTTTTTTCATGTGATAGAGCTCGTTTTCATAGCGTCAATCACACCTTCTCTGATAAAACGATTTCAAAATATGAGTGTCATGCATTCCAATTCAGATGATTTTTAAAAAATTGGCCTACATCCATTCTACAGTCTTTAAAGCGTCGAGCAGAAAATAAGACCATTTTCACGGATATGCAACCGGAGGCGATGTTTTTCGCGCAAACTTACCATCTGCGTCATCGATGTCACCGATGTCTTTGCAACCGTCGCTGTGCCATGTAGGTTAATAAGTCAGTGCAGCGCAGAGGACACTGGGAAAGTTAAGACTATACTTTCAGGGATCATTTCTATAGTCATTGACATGGAAATGCGTTTCTAAAGTGTTGTGTCTCGCTATCCACGATGATGAGCTGCGATGTTCCTTTCTGAGCGTGAATCGGATGACGATGTATGGAGTTTCCATAAGGTCCTCATCATTGATGAACGTTCCTATTGCCCTTTGGGCGAAGGAGGAGAGGGACATGATCAGAGTGGTTAGACAAGCATGTGAAATGAAATGACTTTATTATATCATACGCTATGAGCAAATGAATGCTGAGATTGACGTGGTTTTTGCTCAGTGTCTCAAACAAGCAAGTCAATGTTATTCAGGCTTAAGCCACACGCTAGGATTTTAGCGTTGTTCATGGGTTGCAATGGAAAATCGAATTGACAGTTCAGTGGTTCGATAGGGACCAAAAGTGCCAATGTGTATTTTCCCCGACAGTCTTTGCGTAATGATATATCGCGCTCAATTGATAATAACCTGACAGTGTGACGCGCGTTTTACTCTGGTTGTACCTGACATGGCCAGTGGATCTTCTCCCCAAGAAGAGCCGGTAACATCTTCAATTCAGTCTTGGTGTCGCATTGTGCCCAGCGCCAGCTTTTTTTAAGGGACAGTCAAAGTTCAATTTTTTTCAACTTCAACCCTACTGGCGCAAGCCTTTTAGTGTTGCTGCAGTGTTTGGAGCTATAACAAACTAGTACGCTATTTCTTAAATGTTGCCACTCTTCCTCATCCTGCTGTATATTAATCAAATGGGAAGTTTTTTTTTTGGATGAAGCGTCAAGGCAATCACCAGCTCAGCTATTCCAAGGGTGTCACGTTTAAAGGTGCTTGAAAAGGTGCAGGCGGCGTACCCGGACCCTGTTTTCACACCACTAGGCTGTGATCAAATTGCTGCTACTCTTCTCCTCTTCAGATTAAGAAGTCATTGTAAAAAGAAACAAAGTTTAGATTGGCGTGACCAATAGAAACATATGCACATTGAGGAAGACAGATAGCCTACTGTCAACATAAAATATGACTATACATTTTCTTTGTTGACGATGTTTTTCATGTGATAGAGCTCGTTTTCATAGCGTCCAATCACACCTTCTCTGATAAAACGATTTCAAAATATGAGTGTCATGCATTCCAATTCAGATGATTTTTTAAAATTGGCCCTACATCCATTCTACAGTCTTTAAAGCGTCGAGCAGAAAATAAGACCATTTTCACGGATATGCAACCGAGGCGATGTTTTTCGCATCGCAATTTACCATCTGCGTCATCGATGTCACCGATGTCTTTGCAACCGTCGCTGTGCCATGTAGGTTAATAAGTCAGTGCAGCGCAGAGGACACTGGGAAAGTTAAGACTATACTTTCAGGGATCATTTCTATAGTCATTGACATGGAAATGCGTTTCTAAAGTGCTGTGTCTCGCTATCCACGATGATGAGCTGCGATGTTCCTTTCTGAGCGTGAATCGGATGACGATGTATGGAGTTTCCATAAGGTCCTCATCATTGATGAACGTTCCTATTGCCCTTTGGGCGTAGGAGAGAGGGACATGATCAGAGTGGTTAGACAAGCATGTGAAATGAGATGACTTTATTATATCAAACGCTATGAGCAAATGAATGCTGAGATTGACGTAGTTGTTGCTCAGTGTCTCAAACAAGCAAGTCAATGTTATTCAGGCTTAAGCCACACGCTAGGATTTTAGCGTTGTTCATGGGTTGCAATGGAAAATCGAATTGACAGTTCAGTGGTTCGATAGGGACCAAAAGTGCCAATGTGTATTTTCCCGACAGTCTTTGCGTAATGATATATCGCTCAATTGATAATAACCTGACAGTGTGACGCTGCTTTACTCTGGTTGTACCTGACATGGCCAGTGGATCTTCTCCCCAAGAAGAGCGGTAACATCTTCAATTCAGTCTTGGTGTCGCATTGTGCCCCAGCGCCAGCTTTTTAAGGGACAGTCAAAGTTCAATTTTTTTCAACTTCAACCCCTACTGGCGCAAGCCTTTTAGTGTTGCTGCAGTGTTTGGAGCTATAACAAACTAGTACGCTATTTCTTAAATGTTGCCACTCTTCCTCATCCTGCTGTATATTAATCAAATGGGAAGATTTTGTTTTGGATCAAGCGTCACGGCAAGCACAAGCTCAGCTATTCCACGGTTGTCACGTGTAAAGGTGCTTGAAAAGGTGCAGGCGGCGCACTCGGACCCTGTTTTTCACACCACTAGGCTGTGATCAAATTGCTGCTACTCTTCTCCTCTTCAGATTAAGAAGTCATTGTAAAAAGAAACAAAGTTTAGATTGGCGTGACCAATAGAAACATATGCACATTGAGGAAGACAGATAGCCTACTGTCAACATAAAATATGAATATACATTTTCTTTTGTTGACAATGTTTTTCATGTGATAGAGCTCGTTTTCATAGCGTCAATCACACCTTCTCTGATAAAACGATTTCAAAATATGAGTGTCATGCATTCCAATTCAGATGATTTTTTTTAAATTGGCCTACATCCATTCTACAGTCTTTAAAGCGTCGAGCAGAAAATAAGACCATTTTCACGGATATGCAACCGGAGGCGATGTTTTTCGCATCGCAACTTACCATCTGCGTCATCGATGTCACCGATGTCTTTGCAACCGTCGCTGTGCCATGTAGGTTAATAAGTCAGTGCAGCGCAGAGGACACTGGGAAAGTTAAGACTATACTTTCAGGATCATTTCTATAGTCATTGACATGGAAATGCGTTTCTAAAGTGTTGTGTCTCGCTATCCACGATGATGAGCTGCGATGTTCCTTTCTGAGCGTGAATCGGATGACGATGTATGGAGTTTCCATAAGGTCCTCATCATTGATGAACGTTCCTATTGCCCCTTTGGGCGTAGGAGAGGAGGGACATGATCAGAGTGGTTAGACAAGCATGTGAAATGAGATGACTTTATTATATCAAACGCTATGAGCAAATGAATGCTGAGATTGACGTGGTTTTTGCTCAGTGTCTCAAACAAGCAAGTCAATGTTATTCAGGCTTAAGCCACACGCTAGGATTTTAGCGTTGTTCATGGGTTGCAATGGAAAATCGAATTGACAGTTCAGTGGTTCGATAGGGACCAAAAGTGCCAATGTGTATTTTCCCCGACAGTCTTTGCGTAATGATATATCGCGCTCAATTGATAATAACCTGACAGTGTGACGCGCGTTTTACTCTGGTTGTACCTGACATGGCCAGTGGATCTTCTCCCCAAGAAGAGCCGGTAACATCTTCAATTCAGTCTTGGTGTCGCATTGTGCCCAGCGCCAGCTTTTTTTAAGGGACAGTCAAAGTTCAATTTTTTTCAACTTCAACCCTACTGGCGCAAACCTTTTAGTGTTGCTGCAGTGTTTGGAGCTATAACAAACTAGTACGCTATTTCTTAAATGTTGCCACTCTTCCTCATCCTGCTGTATATTAATCAAATGGGAAGATTTTGTTTTGGATCAAGCGTCACGGCAAGCACAAGCTCAGCTATTCCACGGTTGTCACGTGTAAAGGTGCTTGAAAAGGTGCAGGCGAAGCGTACCCCGGACCTGTTTTTCACACCACTAGGCTGTGATCAAATTGCTGCTACTCTTCTCCTCTTCAGATTAAGAAGTCATTGTAAAAAGAAACAAAGTTTAGATTGGCGTGACCAATAGAAACATATGCACATTGAAGAAGACAGATAGCCTACTGTCAACATAAAATATGAATATACATTTTCTTTTGTTGACGATGTTTTTTCATGTGATAGAGCTCGTTTTCATAGCGTCAATCACACCTTCTCTGATAAAACGATTTCAAAATATGAGTGTCATGCATTCCAATTCAGATGATTTTTTTTAAATTGGCCTACATCCATTCTACAGTCTTTAAAGCGTCGAGCAGAAAATAAGACCATTTTCACGGATATGCAACCGAGGGCGATGTTTTTCAGATCGCAACTTACCATCTGCGTCATCGATGTCACCGATGTCTTTTGCAACCGTCGCTGTGCCATGTAGGTTAATAAGTCAGTGCAGCGCAGAGGACACTGGGAAAGTTAAGACTATACTTTCAGGATCATTTCTATAGTCATTGACATGGAAATGCGTTTTAAAGTGTTGTGTCTCGCTAACCACGATGTTGAGCTGCGATGTTCCTTTCTGAGCGTGAATCGGATTACGATGTTTGGAGTTTCCTTTTGGTCCGCATCATTTATGAACGTTCCTATTGCCCCTTTGGCGAGGAGGAGAGGGACATGATCAGAGTGGTTAGACAAGCATGTGAAATGAGATGACTTTATTATATCAAACGCTATGAGCAAATGAATGCTGAGATTGACGTGTGTTTTTGCTCAGTGTCTCAAACAAGCAAGTCAATGTTATTCAGGCTTAAGCCACACGCTAGGATTTTAGCGTTGTTCATGGGTTGCAATGGAAAATCGAATTGACAGTTCAGTGGTTCGATAGGGACCAAAAGTGCCAATGTGTATTTTCCCCGACAGTCTTTGCGTAATGATATATCGCGCTCAATTGATAATAACCTGACAGTGTGACGCGCGTTTTACTCTGGTTGTACCTGACATGGCCAGTGGATCTTCTCCCCAAGAAGAGCCGGTAACATCTTCAATTCAGTCTTGGTGTCGCATTGTGCCCAGCGCCAGCTTTTTTTAAGGGACAGTCAAAGTTCAATTTTTTTCAACTTCAACCCTACTGGCGCAAACCTTTTAGTGTTGCTGCAGTGTTTGGAGCTATAACAAACTAGTACGCTATTTCTTAAATGTTGCCACTCTTCCTCATCCTGCTGTATATTAATCAAATGGGAAGATTTTGTTTTGGATCAAGCGCCACGGCAAGCACAAGCTCAGCTATTCCACGGTTGTCACGTGTAAAGGTGCTTGAAAAGGTGCAGGCGAAGCGTACCCCGGACCCTGTTTTTCACACCACTAGGCTGTGATCAAATTGCTGCTACTCTTCTCCTCTTCAGATTAAGAAGTCATTGTAAAAAGAAACAAAGTTTAGATTGGCGTGACCAATAGAAACATATGCACATTGAGGAAGACAGATAGCCTACTGTCAACATAAAATATGAATATACATTTTCTTTTGTTGACGATGTTTTTTCATGTGATAGAGCTCGTTTTCATAGCGTCAATCACACCTTCTCTGATAAAACGATTTCAAAATATGAGTGTCATGCATTCCAATTCAGATGATTTTTTTAAAATTGGCCTACATCCATTCTACAGTCTTTAAAGCGTCGAGCAGAAAATAAGACCATTTTCACGGATATGCAACCGGAGGCGATGTTTTTCGCATCGCAACTTACCATCTGCGTCATCGATGTCACCGATGTCTTTGCAACCGTCGCTGTGCCATGTAGGTTAATAAGTCAGTACTGCGCAGAGGACACTGGGAAAGTTAAGACTATACTTTCAGGGGTCATTTCTATAATCATTGATAAACGTTCTTATTGTCCTTTGGGCGTAGGAGGAGAGAGACATGATCAGAGTGATTAGATATGTTTGTACAATGAACAACTTAATTATATTCTACTGTATATTAGCTCTCTACTACATACATTATTATTCCATATCATTTTTTGGCTTATTTTAGAATATTGTATTGATGAAAAAACATTTTTTATTTTCTGGACCCCCCCCTTCAAAATATTTTTGTGTTGCCTTAGGGAAACGTTTTGCCACAATGGTACAAATTTGCCATTTTTAACATATGAAATGTATAGACATTTGTCAGATTACCAACAGTTTATTCTTATGTTTATTTTGAAATTTTAACGTATTGTAACAGTTTATGCTTATTTTCTGTTAAATGTACGTGTGCACACTCAGTAAACCTGAACAAAGGCAAAAAACCTTCACCTGAAGTCAGATGAAATGCATCAGATGAAATACAAGACTCAGTGACTTATCTCACATAGAGGTATCACCACAGTCACCTTCTATGACTTTACTAGTACTACGTACAGGTACTAGTGCTAGTACTTCAAACTCTGCTATTCAATATGAAACTTGACAAAGCAATTGCTCTGTGCAGTAAAGCAGAGGTGCACATTACACTTTTGGCAGATAACTTTTGGTGTGCCTGTACACCCAGGAACCCTACACCTTCCCTTTCTCTCAGACATCATAGGGCAGTGGGAGGTTTTATCCAAGCGGATGTCTTGGTTGGGGATTGGACCGGTGGGTCGCTGCTTCATTCCTCTCTCCTCAGACAGTGCAGAAGTTCCAGCACGGGGTCGCCGTCTTTCTGGTATCTGCACAGACTGTGGGTAATCTGTGACTTGAAGGCATAAAGCTGCATGTGCTCGTTCTGTGTCATTCCATTGTCGATGCAATCCCTCCTGTAGATGAGCCAACATGTCACCACCACCATGTCTATCATGTGAAAGACAAGGCGATAATACCACTTTTTGGACCTTATGTTTGTTCGGTACAAAGCGATCAGAGAGTCCAGTAGCTCAACACCTCCCATGTGTCTATTATATGGTGACACAATTGCAGGACGGGACTCTTAGGACTTTCTTTTGACGTTTGTCCCATCTGTCAACCTTAGATATGGGATGAGCCCCAACGTACGTGCTCAGGAGGGCAACTGACCTGTTGTCATACCATTTGAGGGCATGGAGTGTGGTATCACCGACAAGTGCAGTTTTCTCCTGGAAGGAGCCACGGCCCGATGCTTTCATATCCTCATCCTGTACCAAAGAACTGCCTGGTAAGCGATTCAAGCATACTGTACCAACACAGTGGATGCCTTGTTGTGCCAAGACAAGGGCTACTGGGATAGTGTGAACAAATTGTCAAAAAACAACTTGAAATTCCTATCCTGGGGAATTGGTTCTGCCAGGCGCAACACCACGTTCCCACTTGCCCCTACATATGGCAAACCTGGTGGATGGACTGCTTTTCCAATGTAGACTTCAAAATTGTGTGGAATGCCATCTGACCCACAACGGACCAATAGTTTATAACCCCACTTCTTTGGTTTCTTGGGAAGGTACTGCTTCATCCTGATTTTGCCTTTGAATGGCACCATTTGTTCATCCACACACAGGGTCTCCTTCATTGGAAGCTCTTTCAGCTTAGGCAAGATGTGATCCAAGAGTGGGCGAATTTTGTAGAGCTCATCATAATTTGGCGTGTCTCTTGTGGGCTGGTGACTATTATCACTGAAGTGAAGACACCAAACAAGTTCACAAAGACTCTAAAAAAGTACCCCTTTGACACACAATGTTGCCCTGAGGCAACAGTAAGAAAACAGTGTATTTATAAAAAATAAAACTAATAAACCTTCCTAAAACACACTAACATATTTTTTATTTTTAGTTTGTATCAGTTTAAATAACATTAACAATGCTAATTATCTTACCTTCTTGTCACACCATGTGCTCCTGTGACCACCCATCAGAAATGAAGTCCCTCCTTCAAATGTTGCATCAAACTGACAACCACACCTCATTGGACTGTGCCTTGATAGTTTTTTCACAATTCTGATTGGTTTAAATAAATTAAAGAGACAAATTCTGGACATGGGACTTAACTAAACCTTATGTTGCCCGAGGGCAATGTTGTGCAGTAGAGGGTTAATCAAATGCAAAATTGTAGTTTTGGATCAAGCGTTACAGCAAGCACAAGCTAAGCTTTTCAATGGTTGTAATGTGTAAAGGGCTTGTTAAGGTGCGAGCCGTAACTTGGACCCTGTTTTTCCACACCACTAGGCCTTGGCCAAATTGCTGCTATTCTTCTCCTTTTCAGATTAAGAAATAAAACAAGTAGATTTGACAATTACAACTTGAGGCCTATATCCACCACCACCACCAAGACTGTGCTCAGCCTCATGCTAGGCTAACGGGACCTGTCTGTAGATAAGGTGCCTACACCTAAAATGAATAAATCAATAAATTAGTCAATTTCACGGTTGACAACCTTTATTACCACCAACAATACCCAAAATGATTGTATAGTGTTTGGCTTTGGTACGACTTGTGTAGGTGAACTGTGCATATATGTCAACACTCACTGGTGCAGAAAGGTGGTGCTTTTATTTTACTACTGCTCATCGCTGGTGGAGTTTGTCTTTGCCAACCATTCCACATTGCAAATTCACAGCTGTGTTTATACTCAGTGTTTTCATTCCACCAAGTGCTAATGTTTAAAATGCATTGGCTGAACTTTACAGAGCTATCAGTGAGCTCCAAACTGCACATCTGGATAGACTATTGTACTCACCTGGTACACAGACCACATCTCTATTACGCTAACTGCACACCTGAATACCAGCAGGTATCAAACGTACCCAGTTAACCCATTAGGAGACCTGGCGTAAGGGGGCATTGTCAGCTCTTCAGGATTGTTTTGAATGCACAGACTGTTCATGCTGGCAGCCACCCACAAAAGCAACATCGACTCAGAGGAATACACATCAGTCATCACTAGTTACATCAGCAAGTGCACTGACAATGTAACCACCACTAAGACCATCACTAAAGGTCCCAACCAGAAACCATGGATGGCTGCAGAGGTGAGAGTGCTACAGAAAGCCAGGGATGCTGCCTAGGCTGGGGAAGAGGCAGCTCTGAGAAAAGCGAGAGCAAAACTGTCCCGGGTCATAAACAAAGCGCACTCAGAGTGTCACGGACTGAGCCATGATGCTCACGCAGACACTCATTCACGCAAGCACTTGCCGGCAATGTTGAACATCAAAGCTGACCTGTTGCTGTGAGTTTCAACTTCATTCGCATTACCGTTTGTACTGTTCGTAATTCTGGTTTAAAAGCATGTCATAACCCACCTTTCATCCGCCTTGCACTGTTACGAGGGTGCAGGGAAAGGCCTACCGGTATTTCAAGTAGCAATTGTTTGGACCATCTACCGTCTACCGTCTACCATCCACACTTCATATTCGTAATCATCATCGTCTCTCATCTGTTTTAAGCATGTCTGATTGCAAAGAATCACAATTATACACACTGCCTGTTTCAAACAACGAAGTTTATTAGTATTTAGCATTTACAAAAACAACTGTTTTCTGTTACTCCCCGCACTATCCGAACTTCCTGGTTATCGTGGAGAAACCGAGGGCATCTTCCTTTGGCTAGATATGGTAGAGTTCTCGGGTTTCATGGACTGCGCTATTGTGACGGGGGTGTTTTAATAATGAAGGGGAAACATGTATTTTATTATGCACCTAAGGATTTTTGGTTAATAAAAATAATGCTGAGTTATTGTGTACTTTGTTTTTGTTTCTTTCAGTTATTATTTGGTGATTACAATGTTGTTATTTAGTTAATTTATGTTTGCATTTGGGCTACCCTGTGGGAGGGGCTGCAGCTAGCACTGCTCTGTATTATTATTATTTAATTTCGTACTTTCACTTTTCTTTTGGATTTTTGATGTTTATTCTTCACTGTAAATATTTGCATGTTTTTTAAGAAAAATAAAAAATATTCCTTCTGAGGAACACAGTTTTGGCCTCCCTCTGTCTGCTCCGCCGCTGACTATCCTGCTACACAGACAATTCACAACCAATAATAAATAGACATAAAACATACAGGTAAACATATAGGCTTCCAACAAGAAGGAAGAACTGAGGTAGCTCTTCTTGGTAGCTGGTCAGGTAAGGTGAAGTGAAATGTGTAATATGAAAAGTGCAATGAAATGTGCAATATGTAAAGTTGAAGTAAGGTGTAGGTGCAGTATGTAAGGTGCAAACTGTGAAGAGCAAGAATGCTGAGGGCAGCATGGATATCAGTGGTGTATAGGGTTTGTTTTTGATGTCAGTAACATGTTCATGGAATGTTTATTGAATTCTCTTTAGTGTGTTAATAAGCCTGATAGCTTGTGGAAAGAAATTCACAGACACCAAAGACACATGCTGCCTATAGCAGGAAATACAAGCAATCACCAACTACAGGCCAGCTCCACTCTCCTGTGATGGTGAGGGCTCCCTCCCTGAATCACTGAACCAGTGAAGATTCAAAAAACAGAATGACACAGTAGCAAGGAAATACACCCTTCTCCCCAACGCCCACGTCCCATCTGTCCTCTGAAATGAGGAAAACTCTGCACAACCCATGGAAAGCCACTGGGCCAGACCTGCAGCTAGTTGGTCTGAGAGAATGTGCAAACCAACAAGCTGACGTCCTGACCGATGTCTTCAACATCTCTCTGAGCACCACTATTGACATTACCTTTTCAAGACCACCATCATAATTTCTGTACCGAAAAAAATCTACAGTGACCTGTCCAAATGACTACCGCCCAGTTCCACTTACATCCACCATCATGAAGTGCTTCCAGAGGCTAGTCATGAAACACATCAAATCCCAGTTACCTGCCTCACTGCACTGCACCTCTATTGTCCCAACCGCTCCAGGGATGATGCACATTGCCACTACTGTTCACCTGGCTCTCACACATCTGGATACAAAGGACACCATTGTTCTGCAGCAGCTGGTAAAGAAACTGGATCATCTTGATCTGAACACCACCCTCTGCAACTGGATTCTGGACCTCCTGGTAGGGAGAGCACAGGCAGTCAGGAAAGGAAACAGCACCTTCAATACAAGGAGCCCCTCAAGGCTGTGTTTGTACTTCTAACACATGACTGTGCAGCCAAACACAGCTCAAACCACACCATCAAATTTGCTGATGACACAACTGTGGTTGGTTTGATAAGCACAGAGAGGAGGTGACACAGCTCAGCAACTGGTGTGCTCACAACAACCTGTCCCTTAATGTGCACAAAAAGTGGGGTGTGTTTACCTGGAGGTCTTCTGAAACCAGTAATTACTCCAATTACTGGGAAGACCTCCAGGTAAACACACCCCACTGTCCATAAGCAACCTTCCAGTTGACATTGTTCAGGACAAAGTTTCTGGGCATCCACATCATTGACAGCCTAACATGACAACAACCTAACAACCAAGAACACCACATATATTACAAAGAAAGCCCAGCAATGCTTCTATTTTCTGCGGAAGGCCTACCTCCCCTCCCCTAACCTTCTACTGTGGAACTATTGAGAGATCAGCAGTGTCATCACAGTGTGGTTTGTAAACTGCACTGCTGCAGAACGAAAGGCCCCTCAGCAGATTACGAGAATGGCTGAAAATATCACTGGGACTTCTCTTCCCTCCCTCTCCAACATCTCCAACACCCACTATCTGCGCAAAGCCACAAGCATTGTTAAGGCCACAACACACCCATCTCATGCACTCTTCTCCTGACTGCCGTCAGGTAGAAGGTACTGCAATATACTACTAGAAGGTACTGCCCGCGCCTCCAGAATGAGGAATCTTCTTCTCAAGCAGTCAGACTGTTGAACATTAAAACATTGAACTGAAATGCACTCCTGCATTTATATACTGCTAAATGCTATATATTCTACCTCCATCTCACTGTGCACCTAACTTACCTAATAACAATCAGTGCTGTGGTACGTCTGCTTACGCCCTGTCTTTTGTGGTCTGTTGTCTGTCTCAAATGCTATACTTAAATAGTAAGTAGGAAGTACACTTTATATCTATAATGTGTGTTCACTGAATGTAGCCAGTCTTTTTATAGATCTTAAGTGTAGCACCACTTGAATCCATGGTCTCACTATACAGTATGGCTGAAATGACAATTAAATCCTCTTGACTTGACTTTCTTACCCATTAGTTATTATTCTGTATTGATAATGCACACCGTTTAGGTTCAACAAGGCTTTTTTCCGTGGTTGCTCAATGGCACACCAACGCGTTATAGCATGCGTGATGACGTAGTTCCAACGTCGCTTCTCCCCTCCCCTCTCATATGGTAGTTGTTGTCTTTCCTGAAAGGGATCTACCTCGTCGGTGGTGTTGTAGGGGCAAGTTTGACTAACCTTTGCAATCTGCTAGCGCTACACATGACAGCGCATTTCTAGGGGCACGTGGTTCCCCCGAAGGATGAGAGATTATTAATCTTAATTTGAGTCAAGACATGTCGTCGGACAAAACACTGGTAGCCTTTTAGCTAAATGGTTTAGTTTTCGAGGCTGGCTGATTAGCTAGCTAGCTAGCCACAAAATACACAAACATTGGCCTTTTGGCGTAATTCAACAGATTGCCACTATATACCGCGTTTATTTTCGTTAATTCCAATTCTAAACGGGTCAGTTTTCCGAACGACTGACCAGCAACACCGACAGTAACTTGTATTTTCGAAATTACGTAGAAAGCACAATCTGTTTCTGCCTAGCCTGAGGAGGATGAACTGGATTTTCCCTTTGTCAAAGGGCTCTGGACCAATCCCACCTCTAAATAGTTTGCAACAGCAGAGACAGAGGCAAATCGAGTCACTTAAAACTGCCCATGCAAAGTAAGTAATGTTACTTTTAACCAAACGATTTTAGTTCACACGTCAGGATACTTTATTGATTTCATGTTACTAACTTGGTCGCTAGTCCTAATAGTTAACATTAGCTTAGTGTGCTGTGTCCCCTTGTCTCGACTGTCATGCGATGGGGTAACTGTGAAATGTTAGCCTTGAAAGAGGATTACCCAGTCTGTGTTTATCGGCGCTGTTGATGGCTTGAAAGAGGATTACCCAACTGTTGATGGCGTGTGAAACCCGTAGGTTGCAAAATCTTGTAAACAACTAGGCCTGCTCTGATTTTGATTCGTTGGTAATAGCGTGTCTTCTTTTGGTGAATAGATATTAACTTTGTTCCCGATACAATTGAATGCTACTTGACTATGTGACTGTTTTCACCATGTAGCATCGCAGAGATCCAAAAAGATGTGGAATACAGAATTCCGTTCACAGTCAACAACTCGACCATCAGCGTCAACATGTGAGTAAAAACGATTTTTTTGCCATATGAATGTCGGGTTTTAAAAATTCCATAATTGTTAATAATTGCTGATCCTCTTAACATTATTTTTACATTTACATTACACTTTTTACATGTACATGTGTCTGCAGATTGCTTCCACCACAGTTCCCTCAAGAGAAACCAGTAGTCAGTGTCTACCCACCTGTAGGTCATCACTTAGTAGACAGCAACAATGGCACAGTCATCACCAGTCCACTCCTCACCAATGTAAGTAATATCACTGTTTTTGTTATTAAGGTTTGACTCTACTCTGAAAACTGGTGTGTAGTAACATTTTAATCAGAAACTAAGAAGTTTGCTCTCATTCTCAATCGCTTGTCCATTATCTGTAGTTTGGAATGCACTCTGACCTGGGGAAGGTTATCCAGAGCATCTTGGATGAATTCTGGAAAAGCCCACCAGTTCTCATGACTGGCACCACAGGATTTCCTTTGTGAGTTACTGGTAGTTGTTTTTGATAGCCATTCGTTGCCTTCCTGCCAGCCTTCATGTTCTGATAGCCAACCTTTTTAAATCACTCACTAAAACAATAAACAATACGTGTTATGCCCAAGGCTTTATATAAGTAGTCATTGAATCAAATGTTAGTCAGATAGATAAGTCAGATACCAAGCCTCTAATGCACGTCCAGTGGAAAGATATTAAGAACACCGATAATTAAAAGTATTGTATTTATTTCTGAAATGTAAGTGAGTAACTGTATTTACTTAGAACTTATTCGAGAACTTATACAAGTGCCACCACAAAAAGTAATAAACGTGTAGTATACTTATATTTTGCACAGTTGCTGTAATGGTTAAACTTCCAGGCATTTAGTTACCGTAACCAGTACACTCAGACACATATTGGAGACCTTGTGCTAAGAGACTAACATCACATGAGGCTTTGCTGTTTCAGCACAACATGGCAGCTGATCTAGACATCCAACTATGGAATTTGCTCTTGCTCTTCTCCTCACACAGGCGAACTTTGCTGTAGACTATCAAACATCAGCGTCTACCCATTTTAATAACAGTCTTTTGTTTAGAGAAACAGAAAATCTACTAAGCACTGAACAGTTTTTTTTTTGCTAGGAAGAAGTGCTTGGTGAACTTTTGGTGTGTTTAGAGGCCATTGTATTTTCAGCTGAATTTAACCAGACTAAAATAAGAGGCAGTCTAGCTGATCAACTGACTGGTGGTATAACATTTGCAACCACTGAATAGAAAAATATCAGCTTCAACATTTCATGAAGTCAAACATTACATCTTTCTTTTCTTCCCTTTTTTAGTATGTACAAGCCATCTGGGATGCCTCCATACCCTCCCCAGAGTTTCCACTTCGTCCCTGCCTTTCCCCCACAAGACAGCCAGCGCCCCATTGGCCCTGCCTCCATGCCGCACACTGGTGTGGAGGCACACACAGCGCCCCGTCCGGCCGCACCTGCCTACGGCCTCATCACAGACCTTCCACTGCCCGTGCCCACTGCGGACTCCCAGGTATGGGCACAGGCAGCATACATAGGACCAAAAATATCTTCACCATGAAACATGCTATGTTTCATTTCACTTGGATGGCAGTAAGCCACGACCTTAGGTTAAAAAAAAGTACATATGTTTTGCTTGTTTTAGGTTGGGGTGAATGGTCACATGTACAAGATGCCCGAGATTCCAGAGTCATTTGCAGAACTGGCAGACATAAGGTAAAGTTAAATATGACCAGATTTGAAAGCAAAGCAAATTTCAAAGCAAAGCAAGAAACATTGCTCAGAATATTTGACATTTTCTGTGTTCCTGTCTTGTGAAACTTTAGTTAGAGAAGATGTATTAATTCATTAACTGATTGATCGTGCATGTGTCCTAGCTTGTCTCAGCTGAAGGATATGAGTGACAAAGAGGATGCTCTTCTGGAGTTCTTTGTGTCTCTGCCCCAGCTCAAACAGGTGACCAGTGATAAGGAAGAGCTGGTCAACAACATTGTGGCAATGGCCAGTAAGTACAACAAGCAACAAACAACTTGCTGTATTTGCTGCCCTATCACACATAGTAGAATGTAATTTCTGTGACAGTTTAATATTCTGTGACTGTTTGTGGTGGGGATACAATGACAGACTGGCTACATTTACATGCACAGCATATTTCTGTTCTCACCGGAATATTGACCATGTCTGGATTCAGATTGTCATGTTCTGAATCTGGCCATACTCCAGATATAGCCCAAATAAAGCCCCTGGCATAAGCCTGTACTGCCCACAATACTGGATCATGTGAAAACCTTCATTGGAAAAGGACAAGGGCTTTCACATCTGACCATGTTCAGTTTTTAGGAGATTTGAGTGATTATTTTGATGTGGTTTTGTGGAACTGTGTTCAGAAGGTCCTGTAACCCCTTATCAACATTTGGCGCATATGCATGTAAACTGTAACATTCCCATACCCATTTTTTTGGGATCTTTCTCTAACCAGAATATTTACCCTGTTCCAAATATGCTTTGCAGGTACTGTAAACACTGTTGTGGTACCTGTGGTCTGCTCTCTTGTCCTATCAGTAAAGACAAGAAGAGCCCATGAACAGATAACAAAAAACATCCAGTAATTGTTGGTTATCGAACACTGGGGTCCAAGGCAGCAGTCCTTATGTACAACACTGTATGCCTTTCTTTTTGTGAGTATGCCACCAAGTGAGAATAATGTGCTCTTTTCATCAGAGAAGAACCTGCAGCTTGAGCCCCAGCTGGAGGGGAAGAGACAAGAGATGCTGTTTAAGGTAAAGCCCTCCCCTGAGTTGCACTAGAGGCTCCCCTCTGTTGGCATTCACCGGTCTCTGAGAATGATTTCTGTCTTGTAAGGTTGCATTAGACAGGCCATGTTTTGTTTAAGGATTTATCTTGACTCCACTGCAATTGGTTGTTTTATATGTTTTTGTCTCTGCTCAGTATGAACAACTCACCCAGATGAAATCCAGTTTTGAAACAAAGATGCAAAGACAGCACGAGCTGAGTGAGGTAAGGCCCAGAAGGCCCAGACACATGAATGAGCTCATAGTTCCATCTCCAGTACTGCTCAAGTGGGCTACAGTCAGCTGTTGTTTATTAGTTGGGCTCTGAAGAAGTTCTTCTTGTTTAGTCAACCTTTAAACAAAACAAAATTCAACTAACTCCCGGGTTGCTGCTTGTATCAGTTGTGTGTAGTGTTCTAGAAACGCATCAGACTGCCACCTCCTCCATCAGAGTTAATATCCTTAGAACAAATTCCAGAGTGTAGGTTGATGTTAACTGCCAGTGAGAGTGGAGCGTGGGGGTTGTTTCACAATCAGATAAACTCTTTAACTGATCCTCATGCATGTCGGTACCTCAGAATATGTGATAACTCTATGTTAGTGACTAGACTCAAGACTAGACTAAACACCTAGATGAGAGAAATTTGTTGATACAAACACTTCTTTCAGACATTTTCATCCTCATTTTATTTTAAAACTACATCACTTCAACACACCACCACTTTACTGGGGTTGTAAGACTAGATCATGGTTGGACAGAATGGAAATGATGGGTATTTCAGATATAGCCTAGGCTTCATTTCCATCATGCACAAATTCAATATATTCAAATAAATATAGCTGACTTACTGTAGCTTCACCAGAAATGTTTCTTTGTTTAAATATTTGGCAGAGGGAGTACAGTACTGTATGCCTCTAATTGAAAGCCTTAATTTTTTTCTGGTTCAGGTAACAATTTTAACATTTTAAATTTTAAGTTGTGATACTTAACCAGTAAAGTGTTTCCACTCCAAAACATTTTCTGTGAATATCTAAAAACAGTTTCATGGTGATGTTTTTAAACCAGTCAAACATTCACCCAAGGAACAAATCAATGTATCAACCCAAAGAATAATGATAAACACTATTATACATATTGTACAATTACAAATAACAATGTACAGAGGCGTTCCCCAAAACCATTGTTGCTAACCAGTTAGCAAATATTTAACTTTACACTGATAGTGAAAAACTTCAACAACTGAAAAATACAGATGTCCATTCTAATACACTAATGACATTGGAAGTATTGAAAGTATTTCAAGAAGGTTTACTTTTTAGGCCTAGTGAAACATAAAGCATTCCCTGATGGTAAAACCATTCATGTAGAGACTTACTCAAAATGTGCATTAAATCTAGAGGATTCAAATTATTTATGGCAATCAATTGCAGGGGTAGATTGAAGGTCAGGTATAAAAGGCCTGAAGTGCGGTTCTAGGTTCACACAGGGCTGTTCACATAACAAGAACTCCTCTTCCCCCCAGAGCTGCAGCCTGAGTGCCCTGCAAGCACGACTAAAAGTAGCAGCCCATCAGGCAGAGGAAGAGTCCGAGGAGACGGCCGAGAGCTTCCTGGAGGGCAAGACGGAGATTGACGATTTCCTGGCCAACTTTATGGAGAAAAGAACGGTAAAGACACTACAGCAGAAGTAGGGAGGTTGAGTGTTGAGCTCTGTGTTGTTAAATGATTGGCACATAAATTTTTGCTGTCTATGTGCTGATTTTATTTTTTATCTAAACAAACTTGATCAGGTGATCAGATGTATTCACCCACTATTCACCCACCAAATTTTTGTAATCCTAGTATTCTAAAGGACCTGTCTTGTGTCTTGTGTTGAGCATGCTTTTTGTCACCCTTCACAGCTGTGCCACTGCAGAAGAGCCAAAGAGGAGAAGTTGCAGCAGTCCATCAACACCCATGGATCCTTCTCCACAACCCACTAGCTCCATGCTGATATGGTGGGTATTTTTTATTACAGAGATAGGTGTTTTCCTGGCAGTTTCGAAAATTTCAGTTTTTTACATTTACATTTATGCATTTAGCAGCGCTTTTATCCAAAACAAATTACAAAAAGGATAAACATTGAAACTACACCACAATGAAAACTAACTAAGAGTGCATGTACTGTGACAAGAGTGCAGTATTTTGAGACTGAAATGTGATAGTGTAATAAAAAAACTGCTGTATAGGAAGTGAGTGGGCTGTGCATTGTAAGTGCATTCCTGGTATCCAGAAATTTAAGCCAGGAGATATTATTGGAAGAGCTGGGTCTTCAAGAATTTCTTGAAAGTGGAGAGGGTATCTGTTGCTCTGGCAGCACTTGGAAGGTCATTCCGCCAGCGTGGAACAAAACATGAAGAGTCTGGATTGACCTGTGCAAGGTGTTGCCATGCTTAATAACGTTCCTTGGAGGAGCAAAGTGGCTGGCGGGTGACATAGAGTTTAAATATTAAGGTAGATGGGAACAGATCCATCAGTCACCCTGTAAGCCAACATCTTTTTCCTTTTAGCATTACCTTATGCCTTCTTATCATAGTCCATTTTGTCTTTGTGTGCATTCTCAGGTTTGGATATAATCCACCAGCAGAAATGTGTAACCGATCAAGAAGAGAAGCACATCTTGTGTTACAAGGCAGAAAAGAAAATCCTTGTGATGAGTACCTGTCCCCCACGCAACTAGGCAGGCGTTTATGAACTGACATTGACGTACAATTTTTAATGATGATGATGACTATTGATTGACAGGTTTGTTTTGGGGGAGGGAGGTCCATGTACTTGAATCGGATGGTCCACTGTGTTAATGCTGCCCAAGTACTTACAGACTTAATGACAAATACTGTATTTAAATAATGTTGATAATAGGCTTTATTATAATCAAAGACACAGTGTATTATATGTTGTTATTTAATTTGTTAGATCAATTAAAAAAAGACATTTAGAAAAACTCCTCTTGTGAAATAGATTTTTTTCCCTCCAGAGTCAATGTGCTTAGTAAAATCAATTAATTTTGTTTTTTGATTAGTTTGTGTGTAAACAAATGTGAGTAATGTGAGTGCCTACCGGAAAACTAGCATTTTGCTGTGATGCGAGTGATGTTCATGAGTCATGCCACACTCATGCTACACAATTTTGATCATATGATAATGGATCACTCAAGTGTGCTTCATCATGCCATGTGACAGTCAAGAGTGACTAGCATATTTCCTTCTATTGTTCAGTAGACTTGCAAGAAAAAAGATGTTCAGGCTGAAGGCTTTACTTTAATGGTGTTTCTAATCACACTGTATTCTACATTGTAAACAATACTTGCAGTCTTAATATGCACAAGCACCTCTCCAAAAATAATTCATTGCAGCCACTTGCTAAAAGACTGCCTTAGATTTCCGCTGTTAATTTATGATGGGCTTATGATGGACTGTAGTCATCATTTGAAGTACTAATACTAATACTACTACCACTACTATTAATTTTTAAAAATTAAGGTCGTTAGAACTTGTAGAACTTGTGATTAAGAGACCTTCTGTGCTAATTTAATGACTATGCTCATCCGTATGAGATCTGAATGCATCTGGTGGACAAACGGCTTCATTTTTTTCTAGATCCAGAGGCAGTGAACTGGTAGACTAGTGAATGACTTGAAGCCAGTGTGTAAGTGAACTCACGTGCATGATGTGTGACTCAGCTCAGTCCATCACACACCCTCAGAGGTCTCAAGGGACGTTTGTGTGACTCATCTGCCAGCACCTCCCTCACAGGCAACGGATTAACAATGAATGGCCATCCTCTTAAGACAAAGGACACTGTCAAACTGAAACAAGAGAAATGAGCGCTCCAGTGGTGTGTTTTCCACATAGATAATGTTAAGCATACCCTCATATGAAAGCAAGCAATTCAAAACTGTTTCTTGTGGATCAGGTATTTTAATTGGCAAGGGCACAAATAAGAGGGTGTACCATACATCAAATCTAGCTAGGGTCGGGTATGATTGGGATAATGTGTAATATGAGATTCTTCTTCAGAGATAAAGGGTCTGTGGTACTCTTCAGATTTGAAAAGGGGAGCTTGAAGTTTTGTGTCACAAAGGCAAAAAGCACTCAAGTACAGTTGAAACACAGTAGATACACACATTCACAAACAGACAATGGAAAGTTCACGTTTAGTTAGCTCCAAACTGTGCGGGTGCTTGTGTCAGACTTGGATGTCCCAGTCTATATCTAGAAGTAATTATCGTCCTTCAATAATTTTGCAACTGCAACATTACTATGACTAGCAGTTTGCAAGGGTGGAGTCATGACCGAACTCTTAACGCTGAGTTCAAGATGCAAACTGGCTAAAATAATTTCTCATCACAGTTAAATTTCTTATCCCCTTTTCACTAAAAACATTTAAAAGCTTAAATGTAGTTTTGGAGGAACAGTGTTTGAGGTACTGTTATTATATATGAGTATCATGTAGTTTGGCAGCAAAATGGTGTCAGCCTATGTCAGACTAGTTTCACTGACGTGAGTGTGTTCATTAAAAATAGAAGGTTCTCCTGCCCTAATTGACTACATCTGTGTCCTACTGGTTACAGATCATAATTAGAATGTTAGTGCACATTCTTACAATTAACTTATCTAGCTGACTACGGACACAACAGGTCCTGGACAACAGTGACTACAACAGTGCTAACCTGAGAAATAAATTGGAAATAAACAAAAGCCAAAAGCCAAAAAAAGAAAGTAATATGTTCAAATGATACAAACATAGAAGCTTAACATAATATATTGCACATATAATAAATAGTTGTTTCCCTTAACTGTAAACAAACTTAAGACACTTTTAACTCAAAAAATAAAATCTTTCATTTGTTCATTTGCCTCACATAGGTCTAGAGCAGCTCTGTGGCTCTGTGTTTGTGTGCTCTGAAACATGTACAGTGTATTCCCGTTAATATCTCCACACCTGAAATTCTATTTAAAACCAGAGTCTCTAAAATTCAGATCAAGGGATTATAAGGTTCATATAAACAGCCACCTCATCCCGTCCCTTTTTATCCCCCCCTCCTACTCTATCTCCCCCAGTCCCTCTCTGGATGGCCTGAATTTGTACTCAGGCAGTGGCGTAGGCAGCCTCATACAAGTCGGGGTCCTTGTCATCTCCCCCACTGGAAGAGCGGCTGCTGAGGTCAGCCACGCCGGATTCGAGGTCACTGCAGGCTGAGAGGTCATCAGGCTCGCCAGCACCCAGAGCCGAGGCCAGGGGTAGGGAGAGCGGCGGAGCCTTGCGTTCCCTCTCCTGGCCCGAGTGCACACAGGGAAAGTAGTCCTGAGGACTTTCGGCCACCCCATCTCCTGCCTGGCCCGGGCCTGGTAGGGCCCGTCGGGGTGTCCAGTCACTGGCTCTGCTCGTCATCTTCACTGCAGCAGCCTCCACCTTCCTTCCTGTCAGCATGGCTATTCTCTGTTAGGAGACAGGGACACAGATCATGTCAGAGGCAGTAACAACGATGTGACCAATATAGATACAACTTATAAGGTATTTATACAATATGACATAGTTCATAAGGTATGTATGTAGTATGACAAATGGCGTTGGTTGTATGGGTTATAGCATTTTTTTCCCCTTTCAGCATTAAAAATGAACAAATTCTACCATGTCTTAGACTGATGTGTGTGCACCTGTACAACACTGCACTACACATGCAGGAGTGGTCGATATGCTGGTGGTTTATACATAATGTGTATGTGTGCGCGGAACTGGTGTATGCCTTGTTGGGTGGGCGAACGGGCCGTCCCTCGCGGTACCTCCTGGTGGGTGGTCAGCTCCTCCTCTAACTGCTGTGTCTCTTCACGCACCGCAGACAGACACTCAGCTGCAGACTGCCGCGCTGCAAGTGCAGACACCCTCTCAGCCCGATTGTACATGCTCTTCCAGAACCTACAAACACAATCAACACCATGTGCAATACAACGATGGACATGTGGACATAGAGACAGATACAAGGTAGACAAAAAAACAAAACAAACAGAACAATACAGTGACATGCATTTAGTTCATTAAGCAAATCATGGAATTTACAGGCTTGCCTAGTGCTTTGGCATAAACAGCACTAGCAACAAAATACAACGGACCACTTGTTGAGCAGTTTGAACCATTTAGATGTTTTCCGTGCAGCCCTTTGTTCTGCTTAATTGTTTAATTGTTTAAGTCACTGTGCCTGCTGTGTGCTGTGCTGGTTGGGTTTAGGATGTTGTCTGGTCCAGAGGCTGGACACTCACTTGAAGCAGTAAGGGGTGGTGACGGGCCGCAGCATCCCCTGAGTCTGGCTGTGGTCGTCTCGGTACAGCGGGTTGAGGAACTCGGCCCGCTGTTCCCACAGCACAGGCCAGACCGAGTGTGTTCGCTCACAGAGCCTAAGGAACAAGGGCTCAGTCAACCGGTCATCCCAACGTGGAGTTGCAATACAGCCATGAAAATGCACTGCACACTATACACTACTATTTCTACTTAACACAAGCTATTAGTTCCTGCACTACACAACATCTATGGTATCTTTAAATGAATAATACATGCTTTCGGTACATTTGGTCCATCGTGTGGGCATGGTTTTTGTGCATTTGTTTAACTCATTTGAAGAGCCTAGAGCGACAAATCACTCATCAATACATCCAATAGAGTCCCTCTGAGGCCTAGTGCCTGTCGGTCAGTCCAATTAAGACCTCTGCCCTCAGTCCAAATACAGATCTAATCCAGATGATCCAATCAATTTCATAATACACTCAGCAGGGCAGATAGACTGGGGAAGGACACCAAGGAGTTGTGCTCCACAGCTCACCTCAGACCCCTTCTCTCTTTTTGGCAGTTGCCCAGGAAGTTGCCATACTGACAGGAGTGCACATGCATGTGTAGCTGGAGCAGGAAGCGCTCGTTGAACTCAAAAGCACACGGGAACTGCTCCATCAGGTGCCACACACATTCCAGGAACTGGTCGATCACTGGCGACACCTCCTTCGCGTCACCTTCCAGGTGAGCGTACCTGGTAACAATGTTAGTTGCTGGGTTTTGAGTTTTGTCGAAGAATTAATTGTATTTTTGTTTTAACACATGTTTTATATTTTTCTAAATACATTCACTAAATATTGTTAAAACTTCAATGAGGTTAAAGATTTATTTTCAAACACTGTACCTGTGAGAGAACTTGTGTCCAAATGATATCCAGTCCTTTTCAATGAGGACCTTTTCAAAAGAGGAACAGAAAAAGTGAAGACTGTGAAGTACATCAAAGCAACTGAGTAAACAAAATGTGAGTTGGGTAGGAAGAAGTTGCGTGTTTCTGCAAAACATTATCTCTATTGTTGTCCAAGTACTCAATATTATATGATTCTGGGTGTGCTGGTAATGTACAATATCTGTCTTGATACTTCTGATCTCTGAGCATATGTGTGTGTGTGTGAATATTACCATGAATCCTTTTAGGGTGCGATAGTAAGGGTCCAGAAGGACACTGGCAACTGAGCAGGCCTGTGCTGTCCGGTCCCAGCCATCTGAGCAGTGGACTAACACACTAATCCCTTCTTCTGCTATAGCCTGATGGCATGCGCGCACACACACACACGTACATAAACATAAACATAAACAACAAATGAAACAAATAAAGCATTATGGTAGAATGAATAGCAGTCATAATACATTGTGTATAATACAAGAAAGCTTTAGAGAACCATTTCATTAGCCTTAGTTTAGAAAAACCTGACTGAGATTTTTGACTGTACCCTTGCTATGAAGACGCCAGCATCCAAAACCGCTTTGATGTGCTTGAGCCAACCAGAGTTCTCCAAGCCCCAGAGGAAGTCTCCCATGGAAGGTGATCTGAGCTCACCCACTGAAATACAGGCAAAGCTTTGAGCTAGGTGTAGCACCTTTACATTCGAGAGGAAATGCTTAATTTTTGCTAGTAAGCTTATCTCATTGTGATCTGTGGTGCAAACAGATGTAACTAAACATGAATTAGAAGGTCAGAGACACGCAACACACGCATGCATGCGCTCTTACACACACACACACTTAAATAGGCTTGCATAATTCAAGACCAAACACAACTGACTTACTGTCAACGATTTTCTGTTGGCTGTTCCTCATGACATGTATGTTTTCAATGCCAATAAACTGCAGTTTGATGTTGGTGTAGTGGTCCTCGTTCTCATAGCCTTTTCCAGCAGCACGATTTGCCATTGCATTCAGCTGGTGGTACAGAGTTCAACATGTATAAAAACACAAGTACAGGATTCATCACCATCACATACTTACAGTATTTAGAAATAAATCCAAATCTATGACTAAAAATAAAAAAGTGCTTGAATTTTGCAATAGCATTTTCTGGTACATAACAGTTACCAGGTTTGTAGACACACACACAGAGACACAGACAGACACTTAAATTGTCAGGAAACATGTATAGTTCACCTTTGGCCTTGTGTCCACCACATACATGAACTCGCTGGCTGGATTGGACTTCATAATGGCCTGCATCATCTGTTCATCCTCAGTGGAGCGTGCACTGAAGCCAGACAGTGGCTGACTACTGCGACAAATGGAGGCCTGAACAAGACAAAGGGAATCTCTCCTCATTAAAACAGCATATTTAACTACTCACTCTTAATCAACCTGCAGCCCTTGCTTGACGTTGCAGTGTGCTGTCGGTAGGTATAAGGACAGAATTTGATAAACGACAACCAAATAGCCAACAAAATCTGATGAATGAAAACCAAATAGCCAACACTATCTGCAGCTACGCTAACGGAAGTGTTGTTTTCCTGTGCCCCCATCAGTAACTTTTTGCAAATGTGGTCTATGCTGTACCGAAGGTTGTCATTCTTATACCTACTGTCAGCATTCGGTAGCCTCAAAAAAAAGGGACATGGGCTAACTGAATCCAGAAGTCATGGCCATTTACACAGCCCTTGCCCATCACATTTAACATTTGCATTGGTTATCAGCCAGAACCTCATTGAGAGCTCTGCTGAGCTCTAATGGAACAGATGGGATTTCAAGGCAGTCAGACATTTCACCAGAGTCACCCACCTAAGGTCTGAATGTGACATCTGCCTAGTCATGAATGGGTTGCTGGTGTTAAGCAGCTTGACACTAAACATGCTCTGCGCTCAAACAAGAGGCTGTGAAAAAATTCTGTTAACCAAGAAAAAGTAGATTAACACCAGAGTGAAAGGTGTAGTGCTGACAGCATTTACAGGTTTGTATTCACTCTTTCTCTGTGTACTCTAAGGCAATGGACAACCCAGAGATCAGAAACTCTGCCTTCATTTCAACACTGTCAAGTTACATCTTATGACAGGAGGAAACATCTACAAAAGATGACTCAGCATGACTACTGAGTAGACCATTACAAATCAGTTTTCAGCTCTATCACACTGACATTTAGAAGCAGATGTAGACAAAGCTGGTTCTGCGAGAAGGCACTAACAGTCTACATTCAGAATTATACATGTGCTCTTTTGGAAGTGAACCCATGATCATGTCATCCTTTACACACACACACACACACACACACACCACCATCTGGGTCTACCCAGAAAAAAACTTTTTTAATCCTTGCCCCCATCTCTTTGAAGATTCTAGATTCTAGATTCTAGGATTTAAAAAAATTTGAGCCATTGAACCATTTCTTTTGGAGAATTTTTGAGAAATCATAAATTATCATCATTTCAGCCTCTGAGCCAACAGTGATTCCAAGAGATGTGAAAACAGACAAGACTTCTGATGGCAAACTTACACTGTTATCCCGGTGGAAGTAGGAAAGGACAGGGAATCTCCCTCGACTCCTGAACTTGGCACTGCCCACAATGATGGATGGTGTGGCCGACTTTGGCACGTACAGATCAGATGGGTAGGTGTCACACACCTGGTGCATACAATAAAAACAACAGCTTGAACAAACCATCATACTGTTTACAATGCTTAATCAGTGATGACAGTGCATGTACAGTAGATGTGTGCACTGAGGATGCAACAACATACAGTGTGTAGTTAAGAGACATGTTTTCATAGTTACTCTTTAATAATGACATAACCGTAGCATGCCCATGCTATCAATCTACAAGATACACTACACAACAAAACTGCATCAATAAGGAATTGACATGAAGTAGCTTGATGAGCACCACTGCCTCTCTTTCCCTCCTTCTCTCTCTCACACATCATATCACATCTAAAAAAGGTGTTTCATCACTCACAAAAATGCACTAAAAATACAGCTAGTAGATATATGCAACCAATAGGCCTTGCAGATTAATAACACATCTTCCACATGGATGTCTTAGTGCAGACATTTACATGGGTCCCTACCCTGTACTCGCTGTTGGCAGCGGTGAGATACCAGAGGTTGCTGGGAATCCCCATTCGCCCGTACTCGGTACGCAGGTCTATGAAGTTCCAGGCCTCCTCCCGGTCCTCCTTGTTCACATTGGGATGATAGGAAAAGCATGATAGCTCAGTGTATCTCTCTGAGAAACAAAGAGGACAAAAGAGAACCTTTAGCAATAGGCTACAGCATTCACCAAGAAAGCATGGCATACAGTCTCTGTTCTTTAAAGATCAAGAGGTTTTATCACATTTCAGGGGCAGATGAAGAGATTTGTCTAATTGTTACACAAGTGTAAATGTTCATGAACCTACTAAAAGAAATCGTATACATGAATTTCAGCACAACACCTGGTCTGGAGAGACGTGTCAGGGAGGCCTGTACATCCAGACAGTCCTTCTCCAAAGGGATGAGAAAGTGGTAAAACTGAAAGTTCTTGCAGCGGATGATCAGAGGACTACCAGAGGGGTTGGTAGGGGGACGCTCAATACTGTTGACCATACTATGCAACACCTGCAAAAACAGACAGGATTTCCATGGGGTTATTCTGTTTTTTTGGTATAAAAAAATGAGAAAATACTGATGAAATATCTGGAAAGCAACATAAAACGATATAAGTCAGGAAATAAAACAGGAGGAATGCTGACAGGCAGCAGCAACAGATGTAGCTCTCCATTATGATGCCATGCATTTCCTACCCATGTTTCCTTGCGAGCCTCTGTGTTTTCAACGAAGATGCTGTGCGTCGATGAAAGATACAGTGTCCCCGCCGTTGACTTCCGGGGGGTCACCCTGTCTATTAGTCTGACGTTTTCAACCTAAAAGACAGCAGAAAACACTGATATTTATATAACTTCAAAATCAAATGTTGACCAAATAAAACTGTAGATTGTCACAACTCAAGAGTCCAAAGAAGAATGAGCACTACACTATTGATTTGCACACAGTCTCAACAGCTGGAGTGAATTGCGTATTTCCCATGGTCAGGAGTGTATTCCATCTTTCTGATACTTTGGCCTTTTATATGGTCACACAGATGCCCTTTATAGCAAATTTGATAGCTACTTCCTCTCCTTGACACCGCAATTGCACCATAACCATGTCATGCACTTGTCGAGTGAAACCTTATTTCCACATTCCCAGGCCGGTTCGTGTGTATAGGGAAGACGTGTGAATTAAATCGCTAGTTCACACGTTGCAGCTGACAATGAACAGTTGACATGGAGCACAGCACACCAGGATTTCATCCCCCAAACACCGACGAGCCTTTGCCGCAGGCAAAATCACGAATCAATAACACAAAGGATGATATAAGGTATACAATCTATGATCACGAAAAGCAATAAGTAATCTTGTCTTTCTAATAGCATAGCAAAGCAATAATAAAGTAAAAAACGGGGTTGGTTACCTTGGGCGTCCTGATATGCTCCATCCTCAAACGGAATAGCCAAAATGGTGCGCCGAGGAAAAGCGTATCCAACCTTTCCAGACACCCGATCCTTTTTCAGAAAGATATATACATGCACTCCATGATCACTATAAGGTTACTGTTAGACTATCCCGCAGGTAGTCCACGACATCGTCCATCGTTGTCTGTGAGGCGGTCCGACAGTTGGTTCGCCCAGCACCCGCTAGCCCTCTGTTACAGATGGCAACAACACGTATCGTATTCTTGGAGATTATTTTGCCGTGCAGCGCCTGCGCAGTATACTGTGTTCTCCATCTATTCGCTGTAGGAATAGGTCTGAAAATGGGACTGTTGGCTCAGTGGGCCCGATGTGGGCCTCGTTCGAAATATGAATGAAAGAAATGTTCATTTAATATCATCGAAACATTTTAACAGTTAACCACTTGCATTGTATAGGCTACATTGCGTAGTTGCAACTTCTTCTTGGCAACAAACATGGGGCAGATGTAAACAGCTATATTCCACACTAATAATGAACAGTCACACAAGGATAAAATAAATTGGCTATAATCCTGCTCTTTGATCCCTCTTAACACAGCACGACGAGATCCACGTCTCCAATAAAATACTGTGACTTTTTGACGTGATATGTCTATTTAAAAATAATAAAACAACTAATTTTTACTGTGTCGCTCATTAGAGAGCCCCTTATTTTTAATGATATTAATCTCTTAATAATTATGGACTTCACTGGACATTTTGTAATTGTTATCAGGTAAAATAGGGTCAAACAATTCGATAGATTATATAGCATCCCATGTAAATCTCTGTCCTATAACACTAACAGCCTAAACCTAAAGTCTGATGTAATAAACAATGAATACCACCGATTCCGATCCAATTCTCAATCCGTTCATAGTCCAATTATATTACCTAGGCCTATCTTATAGAATTATAGTGGACGTGGTGGATTGCCTTTTAGAAATGAAAGAAAAGACTAAAATTGTTGTTGAATGCAGGAAACATCCTCTTTGGCGTTGAACGCTGGCTTAGTGCTGACAGTAGATGGCAGCACATTTTCAGTAAAGGTGACACTGTTGCATTCTTTATTACTGCAGTAGGCCTAGAACAAGTTGGACTTACTGGACCAGAGCGGCCAAAGCGGAAGAAGAAATAAACTTGTGTAGTCTATCCTAATGTTAGTTCAGTCATGAACATTAACAGATTTAAGTTATTTCTAGACAAGAAGAAAAATAGGATTCGGAAAGGCGAATAAAACACTGTTGTGACTTATGTATTGTGGCCATGTAGTGAGACATTGCGGATGTGAAGTGCGAGTGCTTATCAATTGAAGCAAACTTCGAATGGTGCCATCTCGTCTACAGATTAGCAGGGAATTCCATAAAGCTTGTTGATAGGACAGCAGAAGGTGATAGTGACGTGCGTGCTTGTGCAGGCAAGCCTACGCAACATCACAGGTGTAGCGGATTTCATTGGTAGGCAGACTAACGTGCTTGTGAAGGTGAGTGTAACACAAATATTACCAATAAATTGTATTGTCATAATTAGTTGGCTACCGTCAATGTTCGTTCAAATTGTTATAATATTTTACATATAGCAAACAACCACAGTAAATGTCTTAAATCCCTTGTACAGAAGGTAAGCATGTGTTCTGTTAAGGCAGTTTCCTTGTTTAAAAAGGTCTTGGCGAGGAGACTGATATTTCGTATTTTCAGGCAGTACTCTTAATTGTGGTTCATGCTGCTCGATCTGCATTGTTAGGGTAATAGAGTAGCCTCTACAACTCTCAGACTGAACCATTCTCACTGAAGCGCTGCAATAATAAAGGAAGAAGATTATAAAATCAAGGCATTGCACCTGCCAGTATAAACTAAGCTGCCACATAGCAAGAATTAAGGACTGTTTTTGTTTCATATGATGATGCTATGTTAAACCTGTGTCAGTTCAGACAATTTTTACAGGCCTACCTGACCTCACTGTCCATTACTATTTTCCTTTGCTGTGCACTCATCTAATGTTATGTTCTGAATCTATCTGTGCCTGATGGTGCCAGACGAAAGGAATTATATTTTCGTCACCCTTTCAATGGTAATACTTGACAGCATAATTAACACATCAACTCAGAAGTAAATATTTAACGTTAACAAAGCCATTGGTCTTTATTAAGACATTTAAGGTCATTTAAGTGGTTGTACTGCTTTGCAATTGCACCACACAGAGAAGTAATCCTACCCAGGGATATGTGATGTAATGGCTTTGTTTAAACCAATAGAGTGACACTTCTCCCAACAGTGTCTGCATCTGGTTGAGGAGTGAGAATATTCTCCATTTTAATTACAGTCCGGCTTAAGATGTGGTGCTGTAGTCCTGGCATGTCAGCCCACATCATGAACATCTAAGCCCCTTTCACACACAATACACTGCCTTCCCCATTGCCTCAAAGTGATTAGATTTGAGTTTTATCTTTGTTTCCATCCTCACACTCAGTGTTTGTTGGGCCTTTGACAGTTTGCTATCTGTGTTTGTGTCCTGTTAGCTCTGTCCTCAAGAACATAAGAGAGTGTGCCTGACCACCATTATGGTGATGTCTCCTGTTGGCACGGGAGGGAGAGAGTGTGTTAGTGTGTGTGTGTGTGTGTGTGTGTGTGTGAGAGAGAAAGAGAGAATATATGACGTGACAAATCCAGGCAGTACAGTATCATACTAAGTGTAACTGAACCAAGGAGGATGTCTGGCTGCTAAAAATTACAAAAGAAAACTTGTGAAACAAGGCAGTAAATAGCTGGAGTTCAACTACCACATATAGCCAATAATCAAGTCCCTTTTGACCTGTAGAGGATTTACAAAGAAAACCACACCTTATTCAAATACTGCTGTTGCTGCATGGACTTGCCACAGTTATGATCTTACTGACAGTTGAAATGAAATGGGCTATAATGGTTTTGTTGTCAGAAATCTTAATGGGTAAACCATTACACCCTTCATGTGTTTAAATGTCACAGTTGTGAAGAGGGCGTGTTCTGTGTCTATTTTGAGAGGAGTGGTTGAACCTTTCTTACCTGTGATTTATTTGATTGGAGTCCAGTTATATATTACTGACTGTAAACACTGAAACTCATAGGTGCTTGAGGTTAAGGCAGAACTAAATGCATAATACTCATAGCATGTGTGCATGTATAACTGACAGCGTAGGTCGGTAAGAATTCACACTGTCCAGCTGTTAAACTGTTAATGTAGTTAATTTTGTAAGGGGTTGATATGTGTCTCATTAAGAAGTTAAGGGTGGTCTTAGTGCTGTAATCCAACCCATATGATTGTACTACATGTTTACTCCTCTCAGACTCTCCCTGTCCCCTTGATCTATTTTTGAAGGCCAGACCACCTTAATCTGCCTGTGGCAGCTGTAAAGGGTACTCAGGCTATCACTGGGTGCCGTTTGTGACTGAGACCCTAAGATGGACCTCAACGGCAGGTCAGGACCCAAGACTGTGGACATACTTAAATGCTTATGGGAGTAATGAAGAAAACACTAAGTGCTCTTGATTCCACCCCCCCACACACACACACTCCTTTGTGCTGCCTCAGTCAAGGGGTTCACTCCTGGTTAATGACTACTGGTGCACAACCTGAACTTGATATGCCTTGCTTGTTGGCAGTCTTGATAAACAGACACCCTGACTGGCTAGACTGTTATCGACCTGTCAGATGTCCATGGGACACAGCTCTGGGCTGTGTCACATTGACCCTAGGCCCAAGGACAAGCTCTGTTTACAGAGAGACAGGGAGGCAGGGATCATGTGTGCTTGAAATACGTTTTTATAGTCTTGTGGTGGTCTGGAACTAAAGGTATGACATTAATTAAGTGCCAAGTCATCTATAATGGAATATAGCTACCATTGAGATCAGACACCTCCAACATTCGCCACTTTTACAGAAGCTTTTTACATTTTTGCCACAACTTTCTGGTTGCAAATATTAATGGCAGGTACTCACTGTGATGTTTAAAGTTTCTCTGTGTAAATGTTATTGTTGGAGTCTAAGCAAAGAACATGTATGGAAGGAATTGCTGCAGGGGACTCACAGTAATAGGTCCCCAAGATGTCCCAGAGGCCCCAAGGTATTTGCTGTGCCTGAGGTATTGAGGGATATTTGTGTGTCTGTGGGAAAACCTCCTGGGTGGTATGTATGTGTGTGTGTGTGAGAGTCCAGGTGTGTGTTTGTGTGTGCTGGGTGAGGCTGCTTCGGTAAAATGGTGTATACTGAAAAACAAAATGTTCTGCAGGTTTTAAGAAAGGCATGGTGTTTTGCTGTATAGAGTGCAAGCATTGTAGCAGAAGCATGCTACTGCAAAGAGGCATATTGACAAAAGATACTTGACCCTGTAAGGGCATAAGTAAGAGGCTGGAGCTATTTATAACATGAGCAGTGCATCATATTCAAATAAAGCATACATGCTGAGAATACTGGGCCTATCTTTAAGTGCCACCGTCAAGATAAAGTTTTGTGGTGGGGCTTCTTTTTAAACTAAACCCTTGTGAGGAAACCCCACACAGCTTTGACAGCGCTAGCTCCTTGTCATGGGCACTTGAGCTCCCTGTCAAAACACATGCTTTCTGACGAGCTTCTTCCCCGACAGCTCTGGCCCAGCACATTTCAGAGACTCCTTCCCACTCTTACACCCAAGTTCTGCAATGCCATTTAATGATTCAATACATGCCAACCAAACCAGTCCACATAGGTCTAGACACTGTACATTCCATTCCACTCACAATGTATGTTGCATACAATGCCTTTATTCCTCAGTGTTTTGGCTACAGGGGGGTGAACGTGGGAAAGGAATAGACGGGCTACTTTCTGTTGTTGTTGTTAAGATAATCTCTAGAGTAAGGACCCAGTAGGTTACTTATACACACGTCCCACATACCTACATTTCCATATTTTCATTCTAGGATCTCATTCATTTTTGTCTTAAGGATGACCGGATGAAAGCTGTAATCTGTTACTTTGGGGGAAAGGTTTCCCCTCTCTTTAAGGATTGTAAATCTTGCAACATGATTGGTCTGGAGTGTTCCCTGAAGCAGTTTCCATACCTAGCCCAAAATGTAGGATAATGAAGCTTAGATATTTTTTCAGTATTTTTTTTCAGTATTCTTTGTAGAGATTTTCTTTCAACTGCCTCATCATTATCATTATAAGTATGCCTGTTGTAATATTAAAAAGAATTTCAATTTAAAAAGAGTTTCTAACCTCCACAGACAGTGGATCTTATTAACTCTTTATGCGGTTTCCACTATGCTATAACACAAAGCTTACAGTCAAATGCCTTTGCTGTACTGGTCTGTCCCATTCCCCCTTTGGACTTAGAAAATTTTGCTTCTCACTGAGCTCATTCAGATGGAAAGGTTCTTGTTGGCCCTAATCTCTCTCGTGTGTGTGTGTGCGCACACCACTGGGCGTTCTTGGTCTGTTTGCACTTTCAAACATGTGACGTTTGGTCTTAGCTGGCCTAGCTGAAGATAACTGTGTGTTCAATGCAGCAATGAATGTTGAGTTGATTTGATTTCTTCATTTGTGTTTTAGGAATATATAATAATGGGTCTGGGGCAGTCTCTATGTTGAATTCCAGTGATCCAGTGTGTATGTGAGTGTGAGTGAAAGTGAAAATGTGTTTGTATGTGAGTGAGGGAGAGAACAGAAATGTTGGGTGGCAGGTCATCTTGGCTGTTACTGCAGCAATGGGCTTGGATATGTGCTACATATCCTTGCTGTGGATACACAGATCTGCTCTCTCTCTCTCACATTCTCTCACTCCTCCCCTGTTATGCTGCTTCCCACTGATACACAGCTGCATGACGGGAGACACGTGGAGAACTTGCTGGCCCTCTGTCTTTATTTACATTGGTTAATTCCAGGAAGGTGTGTGTGTGTGTTTGTGCATGCTGCATGATTGTGTCTGTATATGTACGATGTACATATGTGTCTTTTAGAGGTTATATGTATATGAGTGTCTGTGTGTCTGTAATAAAATGAGATTTATGTGACTCAGCATATTTGTGTCTCCTTCAGCACAAAGGCCACAGTCCTGTCCAGCACTGCAGTACTCCCCCATATGTTACAGCATCATGTTACTGCATTAGGCTGATGCCAAGACACATTCCTGTCTGTTATCAAAGATGGCCCTCTTCAGTCTGACAACGGAGATGCTTTAAAGATACAAGAAATATATAAGACATGGTAAAAATACATTGCATTTGCATTGAAGATGTTATTTATATTCAACACCCAAGACATCATGGCAGTTACTGCTCAGTCTTTGAGGGAGGAACTTTTTATTCAATAGAGCAATGTATAAATAAAGTAGTATTAAATAGTTTGTCAGAATAGACCAAACCGTCAGGCATTTGTGTCTGTGACCCAGTAATTAAACTCAATAAAGTTTTATCCTCTGGTCTGTATTATGATAAGTCATTGAGCAGTTCCTGTATATCTCATGCCCTACCTTTTCTGGAGAATTTGAGTCAGTAGCTCCCTGAGCATTGCAGAAAACACTTAAGTCGGGGAAGGCTAATGATTTATTCTGTGTACTGTTGGTAGCTGGTTCAGAAGAATGTGCTGTGGCAGGATGGTTTGCGTACTGTGCACTGTCTGTGGTGCTGCAGTATATCCAATTATGTCCTGGAATGGGAACAGTGGAATCTCTTCCTGTCAGTGTAAATGTCATTGATGCTTCCATTCGTTCATTGATGCCCCTCCCAAAGTAAACCATACTGGGCAAATGTTAGAGGGAAGTTAGTGGGGAGGGCTCTCTCTCTCTCTCTCTGTGCGTGTGTATTAAGTTGGCTTACTGCTTAAATACCAATTTTGATGTTATGTCACATAACATTTCTTCTCTGAAATCATTGCTTCTTTTACTATAAACGGCTATCTATCTTCATTATCATCCAGTTTTGTCATCACATAGCTCCTGATTGATCCAGAATCTGCTGTGGAAACCACTGTCTTTGCTCTGTGTATCAACAATCCACTGATGCTGACAGATCAGTGACTGGAAAGGAATAGTGATAAGTTGCCTGAATCTTACAGTAATTTGTAGCGTGAATAGAATGCTACTTCCTCTGTAGATCATTCAGGAACTGTTAAATCGGAGAGGGACGGGGGCGTTTTAGCACCTGACAGTTTCTAGTGTTCTACAGGCTTCTCTTTCCCTCTTTTGTAGGCAATGTTTAGTGTCAAGTGCTAAGCTAGTGTGCCTGGTGAGGGCTCACTTCAAGCTGCTTAAGTGAAATGGCTGCTTGAGTCCTATGGCAGGTTTATGTGTGGCACCTGAGAAATACCTGATTAGCTGTAATCAAACCGCAGGCTCAGTCTTGTTTTCCCTTTCCCTCAATTTCTCCGTGCAGGGAGGGCTTCTCTGTCTGACTGCCCTTCGAACCCAAACGCAGCCTGGTGCGTCACTGACTCTGCCAAAAATTCAGAGGGAGAGCTAGCTGCTTAGCAACAGTGAATTCTAGCTTGATTTGATGGACAGAGGCCTCTCCCTCGCAGGAGAGTGCTCTCCGAAAATGCTTACTTTCTCTGGAGACCCATTCACTATTTGCCTGTGGTAAATTCAAGGTGAACTTAGTACTGTTGTTTAGAATCCCTCCTACTTCAGACCTTGAACTCACTGTGTGTGTGTGTGTGTGTGTGTGTGGGTGGGGGTAATTGTGCAAGCGAATAGATTACCTGGCCGAGGTGCTCTATATTATAGCAATGTTTTTAGGTGGGTGCGTACGCGCGCGTGAATGTGTGCGTGCGTGCGCTGACGCTGCAGAGGGAGAGCTGTTGTCGCTACCGCCACCAGTGCGCTTGGCACGACTGGCTTCTGGTGAGGGGGAAAACACATTCCTTGGCTCCATCGGAAAGTCTCTCTCCCACTCGTACAACCCGTGCACATACACGCGCGCGCGCGCGCACACACACACACACACACACACACACACACACTTTATATTACAGCCTTGGTTGTTACCGCCGTCTCTCTAGCTGCTGCTGTTGCTGCATGGTTACGCTGCTGCAACTGAAGTCTGAAGGGGAGGGCTAATCTGTAGTGCTGGTCAGTGTGGGATTGCTCTCGCTCTCTCTGCCTCGTTCAGTGCTGTGAATGCCATTAAAGGGATAATAAGCACGCAATGGACATCTCTATAAGGATAGTGCAGTGATGCGTGAGCTGTCTGACATCTGAAAGGAGCGATCCCTGATCAGCGGTTAATGATCTATTCTCTGATCCTGCAACCAACTGTTTTTCAGGTGAGCAAAAGCCAACTCGTGGTGTATGTGGTAGTTGTTTGCTTTTTTGGCATGTAACTGAATGTTCAAGCCTAAGAGGAATTATTCCATTATGTGGTTAATGTGTGTATGATGCTTTAATCATTGCGTCTGTCTTGAAGAAATTTGAAGAAATACAAGTCATAATGTCACAACTACGAGGGTATCCTGGGGCCAAAAGTCTAATTGCCATGGATTCGAGCTTGTTTAGATAGAGTAGGACATATCAAAGTTAAAGACTGCGACTTAAAGTCACTGATATATTAGCTGAAATGTGTTGAATTTATTACGTAATATCTGAGTGAGTCAGTACACCTGCGCTGTAACCTATTCTTTCGCATGTTGTCTGACCGTCCAAAAACGTTCTGTAGCCTCCTCTTGTCACTGACTTAACATCCTTCTCTTTGCTTTATGGCATAACAATTTACAGCAAGTTGCGTAACTTTGGTGGATCCATTATCAGCTTTACAAGTTATGTAGCATGTACTGAGTCTGGCGGCGTGCCAGACTATGGCAGACGTTGGCAGGAAAATGTATTGATTGGCCCCCTTCGTTACGCGCGTCATTGCGACGCAGCAGAACTTGATTCAAGCACGGCGAGATGGAACTGTGCGGATTCCCTATGATTCTGAAAAAAGAGAAAAAATACCACTCTTTGCCCTTCTATGACCTTATGATCCGGACTCCGCATTTGTGCGTTCACAACCATAGGGTTTTACTGAACCAAATACATACATTCTTAAGAGAGACGTCTTATGGCAATATGAAGAGCAAATAAACTGCGAGGATTGTTGTAACAAGTAGGCAAGCATGCACTTCGTATTGGTAGACTTGGCCTAATATTAATGATTAACACGCACACACACACAGTGGGCCTGATTTTTCTGGAATTTTTAACATGGCAGTAACTTTTTGCGCTGGTTGTCAAATAACTTACTACTGTTGGTGTATATCTACAATTCGGCAATTCGGCGTCCATTTATGTTTGAGAAGGTATCCATCTCTTGTGTACCCTCAGGGAGTAGGCCAGACTGTTCAGGTTTATGAGCTGTCTAATTAAAATGTAAGCTGAAGAGTACATCTGCACAGATCTGATAAGAGCTTGGTGATCAGCAGTTCCCATGTATGGCACAGATTGGCTTAGAGTACAGGTTCACAAAAAAGACAGAATTTATTGTTTGTATTTTACAATAACATAGTCTGTATTTGTGTTAATGTATAACAATAAATACATTAAATATACTGTAGATAATAGAACAGTTACAGAGAGAAGAGGGGACTCCATCAATACTCCATCAACCTTTGCTGTCAAGAATCCAGTGAAAGTATTCACCTGTGTGTTCAGTTTCATATTTCCGGCTGAGCTGTGGTTGGGATCGAATGAGCTGAATGTTTGGAGAACTGTGTTGAGAACTTGACAGGCAAATGCGTGTGTGTGTATGTATGTATGTGTGTGAGAGAGGCAGAAAATCTCATCTAGAGGCTTTAACAAGATATTTAATTAAAGCGGGATTAGTTCCAGGAAATAACCAGTCGATTAATGAGACTTATGACCCTTTGATGAGATTATCCCTATTCATCCATTTTTCCAATAACGTTTGTATCACAATGGTGTATTAGATAAGTGGGCTTAAGTGTTTTTGTCTGTCTAAATGCAGATGCAGTTCTGCAGGTGTAATGTGACATTAGTCTGGCATTTAGAAGTATTTTTTTCCCAAAGCTAGCATTATAATTTGTGAAACTCAGGGTGTATCCTTTTCTGTATGTAAACTGTGGTTGCTGACCTCTTTGTGGGGAGAGTGATGACCTCCAGAGGAAGGTGGCCAGCTTTCCTTGATCACTTGTAAGACGCTAAAGCACATAAGCTTGTGGTATTGACAGCAGGAAGGGTCCCCTCCAGGCCCGCGTGGCTACTACTGGGACATCTCAAGCCTTAAAACAGGACAGCAGAGTGTGTTTGTGTACGTACACATACATACATACATACATACATCTGATGCACTCTGTGTGTATGTTGATTGAGAAATATTTAAAATCTCCTGTCAAAAAATGTCTGAACTGAATGGATGAAGATGCAGTGTTTTACCAGTTTCTAGTGTACATTGATCTCTTGTTTTAAATAATTGTGTTGCATCACACACACATACACACACACACACACACACAAGTTGCATAAAAACATCACAGCATCTTGATTGTAAGTCCTTAGTTATTATGGAAGGTCCATAAAATATTTCTGTGTTTTGATAATGGAAACTATTTTGGCTACTAAGAGATGTTTACTCTCACTATTCGTCACGTTTATCTTAAAGATGAGTGAAAACTACCATTTTATGAGATCTGAGAACTGAGCTGTTCATCTGTTCTCTACCTCAGAGCCCAACACTCCCACTACCATCCCATTCCTCTTTCATCTTTGTCCTCTAATGACTCAGTACTTAAACACTGAACTCTCTCCCTCCCTCCCTCTCTCTCTCTCTCTCTCCCTCTTTTTTTCCTCTCTCCCTCCATTTGCGGCCCCATTTCCAACTCTGAAGTTGGGCTTAGCTTTCTGTGTGTTGCCACTGGCTCAGTTGTTCTGAGATTCTCCCACCCTCCTCCCCTGACCCTTACAAATCTGAAGTCTTGCTCGTGCCCTAGTCCCAATCCTTGAATTCTGGCAAGACCAGACTGCTAATCCCAAACAGCCTACTAGCCCTCCAGCTCTGTCCTGCCTGGCCACAGTCCAGATGAGAGAGGAAGAGTTATGGAGAGAGTGACGGAGATGGAGTCTGATAATGACTTAAAGATAGATGGAAAGATGGCCAAAGCCATGACTGAGCTTTGACACAAGTACTGCATTAAAGTTGTCATGAGAGTGCTGTGTGCTGAAGTGACAACAGGAGAAATGCACTGTGTGTTCCGCAGGGGGAAAAAAAAAAGAACTCATCCTACTTGCTTTTATGATGAGGTGGAGCAAATGGAGAGAGGGACACAGACCTTGTGTTTGAATGAAAGTGGTGAAGCTTTTAAAACACAAAAAATTATAAATAAAAAGTGACTGCCGTATAGAATCATATAGACTGTTTAACTTGGTCTGGAAGACTTGACGAGCTGCATGAAATCAAAGGGTTGGTTTAGTTAAGTTTAGTTTAGTAATGGTTTAGTTGGGTTAGTTATGGTGGGGGTCAGTGGGCATCAGGTCAATGGGGATGCTGTACTTTATTTAAAAACCTCATGTATGCTTGACCTTGATATATAAGCCTTGTGCTTTTTGGACGCCAAGTGACTAATTGGGTTTTTGGCAGGTTTGTACGTAGGGCTTTCAGTCATTGACCATGCCTGATTCTTGATTTGACTGCCAATCTTCCCTCTAAGCTTTTCACTATGTTGGTGGTGAGGTTAAACAACTGTGGATGATGCCATTTTGTGTTTTTTTACAGGTTCATGTAATGCATGTTACAAATTATATGGCCAAGTAATCTCTCAAGACTTAGATGGCAGTGAGAGACCTTTTTAATTACAAGTTTCTTTAGGAAGAAAGTAAACCAAATGAATATCTTAATGAGTATAGCGAAAACAGAGATATAGAGCCTACAATGTATAGTGAATCTATCTATTTATTTTTTGCCAGTTGAAGGAGATGAAAAGCTGTCGTATTGCATTATATTGTTTCAAGGCTGTGGTATTGATTCTTTGTAGCACACAAATCTAGCCTTGTCTAGGGTCTTTTTGATGCAAACACAATTCACATCCCACATGAGAGCCCAGTGCACAGACCTTCACACGATAGACAGAGTTCTGTCCGACAGCAGTGGCACCCCTGTGCCTTTCCAGATGAATGCTCCCTACAGACCCTGGGGGCAAGAGACTTGTCCCAGAACAATGCGCACACACACACACACACACAAAAACACACACACACCCCTGCACCCCTGGTTAGAGTGATATTAGCTAACCCTTCTACAAATTTATGTAATGATCAGTCAAGGAGAAGACCTCTGTGATTAAAAACACTGGATTAATCTGACCATTTATTAGAGGGAAAAGTGAACAGAAATGCCTTTGGTAGTTTTGGTGTCCTGACTGTTGTGCTTTGGCTGTCAGGCTGTGCTGTAATTGTTCATGACTCCTTCCTCTATCTGTTGAAGGAGAACCATGAGCCCTCATTCTTTCTGACAAGCGTGCAAGAAGAAGCAAGGCGAGGCTTCTTTACATTTCTCTCTCTTTCACTCTCAACAATTGCCCTGCACTTCAGATTATCTATCTACTCATGGGGTGACAAAGCCATGTGACCCTAAAGAGAATGGATGCCACTTATTGACTGCGCTGAAGACAAAAATGTTCCCTTTCTCTCTTTCTTCTCTCTCTCTTTTCTCCTACACCTCTCTCTCTCTCTCTCTACCTGCCAATCTTGTTTTTATTCTGGCTTTGTTCTTTTTGTCTCATTATTGCTTCACTGTCCATAAAACTCTTTCTGCTTCAGTGGCAGGGTAGCCCCCTCAATGAGAGATTATCCTGACTGGACATGCGAAGACGTCAATGCAATTGTAATTATCAGTGTTACAGGATTAGAGCTGACCCTCATCACCCGACCCCCCCCATCCACCTACACATTCCGGATGTGGTGGACAGTGGGCATTTCACGTGCTGATGAGTGCTGTAGGGCTAGGACAAAGTGTTCCTTCTCTTGGACTTTACTGCTTGATGATTTTGTTTCTGTGAACATCAGTCAAATGAGTATGACATCACTGGAATGAGAGGCAGGGATTTACAGTAAGCTTAAGGGTGTGATGCCATGGAGTAGGAATGGCACACAATACAACGTAGTATTGTATAAAGTAAATGTTGTGTAATAATTAGCTTTTAACAACACTTTAGAGTATGCATAGCCAGTCCAATGTACAGTACAGTATATACAGATAAAAAACATCTGTCCCACCGTAGTCGAGGGTTCTTGCATGTAATAGCATGTATAGCCTATGCTATGTGGACCTCTGTCACCTTGACCTTGACTTCCATCCAAAACGGAGAACAGTGCTTAACCTAGCATCCAGAATGCTGTTTTGTAGTTGCTTTTGGTTAACAAATGTTAGCTGTGACGTGGGATTTGTGATATAATAACATTATAGTATTGTTTTGTGAGCTGTACACAATGCAAGTAAAAAAGGTATGATGAGTGGTATGATGCAGGTTTGGCTTCAGGCCTGTTTTTTTATTGCAATGGCAAGTCTAACTTGCTTTTCACTCTTTTCTCTTTTTTTGTCTTCTAGCCTAGCTATTTCTCTTCTTCTATTCCTCCCTTTTCTCCTCACCTTACTATCTGCTCCTGTGTCCCCTACAGCATTATCTACCCCTTTCTGGCCTCATCTCTCACTCTTCACTTGCTCCATCAACTCTCCCTATCAGTTCACCTCTTCTCTCAGTCCTCCCTCCATTCTCTGATTCTCTCGCTCCCTCTCTCTGCCCCCCTCCTTTCCGTCTCTCCCCCTTCCATCTCTTCTGCATGTCTGATAGTCTTGTTGTTATTCTGCCTTTGTGAGGCAGCCTCCACAGTCCAGTAAGTCATATAAGCCTTGCAGTCAGACACTGAGCCAGAAAGCTGATGGGGAGGTGTCGAGTTACAGGATCGGCCATAGCACTCGACCCGACGCTGCCCTTAGCCAGGCGCTCACATAACACTACACAGGTTGCAGGTCCCACATACCACTGAAGGCTGTGTGAAGGCTAGCTGGCCCACGGCACCAAATGAAAAGGTTGTCTAGTCAGAGGGTATTCAGATGCCACTGCACCCACACTGAAGCCTTGACTGAAGCCCGCACTGTTGCCACAGGCTGGCGTTGGAGGAAGTTGTGATCTGAGGGAGGCAGCCTCTAGCTCCACTCTCCCCTAAAGGAAAAGAAAACAATCGGTCTGTTGGGCCTGTGTCGTTGGCCTGCCAGTGGGATTGTGTGTGGGAACACAGGACTCCTTTGTGATGCTGAGGGATTGTAACGGCAGTGCCTGCCCTGAATCGAGAAGAAAAATAAGAAAGATCTGTTCCTTATTTTAGCTCCTGTCACTGACCCAAATTCGTTTTTTTGAGTGACAGGCTAAACCACCACCTGTCTGTGTGGAAGCTGGTGTGCATGCTTGTATGATTATACCAATATTTGCCAACAAAACAACCTGAGGGACACAAGTCTCCTCAGTGGTGCTGTGAATGTCTGATATGTTTTGATCTGAGTTTGCTGGGACATTTTATCATGAAAACTGAACAGGGGTCCACCTCATTAACTCTATTAACCGCTAACTAGAAGAAGTGACTTCTCTGGTTTTAACATGATCAGCAATAATGTTATGGGCCTTTCTTGCATTAGACACAGAGAACAGCGGCATTTGTCTCCTGTGGAAAGAAAATCACTCATCCCAGCTTGCCCCACCATTTCAGGATGTGTGGCTGAGTAAAATTAAAAACACCATACCATGTTAGTCACTAGAGGGCAGCAGTGGTCTCTATAAAGTGGGCAAAACTGAGCCCAGGCGGTGGTATTGTGTAATCTGCCATCTGTGTGAATCAATGCAGATCCCTACTGTATGCAATTGAGGCCAGTCCACTCGTGGGAGGGGTGCTTTGTGGAACACTGCGTTCATTTCTGCGCCTACAGATGAGGAGAAAGACGAGGGGGGGAATACACACGGGTGGTTATTTAACTCCCTTCAACTTTTCCACTCTTCTTTTGCAGAGACTTTTCCTGAGGAGGACTGAGATGAACAATGAGTTCCACTCTCCCACGTCAGCGACGGGACAACTGCTGCCTCAGCCCTCAGCTTAAGTGAACCTCTCCGAGCAGTCACGACCTTTGAGCTTGATCCCTCCCTTCCCCTGCCTTGTGTGTACCTGCACCACTCTGGATAGGCCAATGGCAGCCTTGGTGATTTGACCCTGCTCTGTGTAATTCTGCAGGAAGATTGTACCCACCGCCAGCTACAGACATGAGCGCAGTGCAGCCTGTGGAGGGAAACTCTGCCGATGGCCAGAAGGACGGTTCAAAGGGTGACCAGCGGGGCTTGACTTTGACTTTTCGGGCTGGTGACCAGAATGGGAATGCCTTTGCAGACTCTTCCTCTTCCACTTCCTCTCCCTCTCCTTTCTCCTCCTCTCCCTCCCTGTCATGCAGGGGTGAGTCATCCCCCGATTCCGTACGCAGCTCCAGCAGCCTGAGCAGTGGCCGCTCCGACAGCCCCCTGGATGTCGACATGCAAGAATGCTTGCAGCGGCAGGGGCCGGAGCTCCTCACCGCAAGCAACAGCCACACCGAGAGCACCAAAGAGACATCAGTGTTGACACCTGACGGTGCATTGCAGCAACAGCATTGCGACTGCTCCGAGTCTAATGACAACTCCGTCTCCGTCTACCTGGATGCACGTGACAATGACGAGGACACCACTTGGAACAATAATGAGAATCTCGCTCTGGTTTTCATCCAAGAAGATACTTGTGGTGACCACGGGGATATCCACGGAAATCAGTACGAGAATGAGAGCAGGAGACGCTACTCGGATGACTCTCCGGCGCCTCTGTGCTCATCAGAGAATGACGACATTGATGATGATGATGAAGATGAGGATGATGATCAGGAGGACTCATTCCTGTCAGTGAGCTCAGGCGATGTGGTCATGAGGAGCAACAGCATCAGCCTCAGCCTGAATGGATCGGAGCGAGCTTACAGCAGCATCTCCGGCCTGGCCGACTCATCCACCACCTCTACCTCCTCGTCCTCCTCCTCTGACCAGGAGCCCCTGCCCCCACCCTCGCCCGTACCTACAGATGAGATCCAGGATCAAAGATCGGCAAGCCTCTCTGCCCCTGTCTGTCCTGAAGTACCAGCCCTTGCAGAGGATAAGGGCCCAGTCAAAGCAGATGATGAATGTCCAGGCCTGGTTGTAAATGAAGGTAAAGTTCTAGCAAAGGATGAAGTTTCAGCCCTGCGAAAAGAACCGCAGCAGGAGCCTGGGAACATTGTTGGTGAGGTGTGTGCAGTAGGTGTCCCGGAGGAAGAGCGGCAGCAGGTAGATGGAGAGACCCTGGACTGGCCAGACGAACTCAACTCCGCCCCTGTGATGGATGATGTGACATTGGAGGTCTCCACTGTGCAGGAGAATGATCCTTCAGTGGTCCAGCCCTCAACCCCAGTTGGTGATGTAGCTTCCACTCCAGATGCTCTCCAGGAGCCTCCCACAGCAGCTAATGGAGGCAAACAGACATGCAGTTCCACCAAGCCAATGCCATTAAAACCAACTAAGCTTGGCAAGAACGATGTCAAGACATTCCCCATGCCAGACTTGAGGAATGTGAAATCCAAGATAATGTCCCGACCTCCATCATCAGTGATGAGGGTAGCCAGGACTGACCTGCAGACTCGAGGGAAGAATAGTGCCAGCTCTTCCCCTGCAAGCAACGAGAAGAAACCACCCGCCGCATCTCTCAGACCTGCCCAGGGCAAACAGGATGGACTAGGTGGTGGTGGTAGTGACGCCAGACGGAGGTCCTCCTCCTGTCAGGCAAGAGTGGCTGCACCTAGACCTGCTGTGGCACGCAGCACTGATCCGAACACAAGAGTAGCGCCACCGTCACGGCCTCGGAGGAGGACCACGCTGACGAACAGCATCCTTCAGAGCTCCAAGGTTACCAGCTGTGGCAGCCCTGAAGAAGTGGGACGGGTCGGGGAGCCCTTGCTTGAAGGGGAGGGCCAGATAGAGAAGAGAAGAAAAATGGCTGCTTCAGAGCTCACAGATGACTCTGAGTCTACAACAGACACAGCAGTGCAGGAGCAGTTATCTGAGCCACAGGGGGATGATGACCAGGTGAGCACTCTGAACACCCCTCCCACACACACACGCACACACACACACACACACACACTGTCAAAATGCAGTGATTTCTGTTTTGGGTATGAAATGCTGGTAATTAAATACTTGATGAGTATATCATAAAAAACACTAATTAGGTTTTCATTTGACTTAAGTACAAGCCTTAATGTTGTATTGGAATGAAACCTCATTATTACACTGGAAACTGGTCTCTTTAGTATTGTATCTATCTAATGTACTTTGTTTTTGTATGTGAATTGATGTGGCAATTGGTCTAATAGCCTAGCCTGTCTTTAAAGTGATTACATCTTCAGTTTTTTGGCCAGTTGACATGGCTTCAAAGAGGCACAAGTCTCAAAAAGTATTACGCCTCGTTGAGATTTCCTCGTGTATTGTTTTTAAGCTGTTGTAGCTCGGAGGAAAGGCACCATACAAAATGCACCCATTGGCTTTACTGACCTTTTTGGATCAATTATCTAGTGCCATTTTCTCATCACTGTACATGCCTGAGGTGTCAGTAGTGAGTTTTCTTTCCGTCATAAGCTGTCCAGACCTGTTCTTGCAGGTGTGTGCTTTTAGTCATGACCACCTATTTTGGCTTGAGTTTGTCATCTTGCACATTTGTTACATTTGTTTTTTTGTCTGACATTTCAGTGTTTGCCTCATATTGAAGGTCAATAGTTATTTAACCGAATAGTTCAATGTTTTTGGCAGAGATGAGGAATGGCAATCATTTTCTGTTGACAGCAGAAATGCTTTCTCTGGGCTGTTTTGATTGTTTAGCTAACTGCTCAGGCACGTTAACACAGCCCCATAAGCCCCATACGTGTGGTCACATGACTGCTATGTCGCAATACAGGCTGAAAGAGCGCATTAAGGCAGGGCTTAGTGAAATGTCAAAAAGTGGCTCTCGCACCGCAGGAACTTCATGGTGCAAGTAATTGCTGTGCAACAAGTCCAGGACTGTCTTGTCAAACCATTTGGAATTTTGGAATAGTTATTTCATAGGCTGTTGGACACTTGTGGTATGGCTTGCTTTTTGTTTTTGGTCACATGTAGTTATAAGGGTTTGCAGAGACTTTATTTAACTGTTTTGTAGAAGTTTGCTGCAGGCTGAGTCTGTTTTGCAAAGAGAAGTAGGCAAAAGTAGAAACGTTTTAGGGGACTGAAGGAAAGGGCAACTTCTCTCCCCCTCTGTCTCTCTCTCTCTCTCACTCTCATGCTCATTTTCTCTCTTTGCTCCCTCTGCCTTACACTCTGCAAACTCGCTCCATGTGTGCTGAGTGTTTATAGAAAAGGGGGAGTAGACAGGAGGAGGGAGGGTAAGTCAGGAAAGGGAAAAAAAGCAGGGCTGGGCCTGGTACTGACGCCTGCAGGGAACAGAGCTCAACAGAGGAACTTTTTTTTTTTTTTTCAGTAGAAGGCAGCGTGTCTTATTTCCCTCGGATCCCTCCCTCGTTCGCTTGCTCTTTTTTCCTCTCTCTCTCTCCTCCCCTTGCACGCCTCCTCCACCTCCTTACGTTCATCGGTGTGTGTGTGTGTGTGTTTGTGTGACGCACTCGACTCCGCTCTGCTCCCAGCCAGTCGCGCTGGAACTGTGGAATGGCCAACACCATGGTCACGCTGCGCAGCCCTGAGCTTGGCCCCCTGGGCTGGGACGCCGTCACTAAACGTCAGCTCTTCCTGCAGACCGTCTCCTCCAAGCTGGGACCTAAGAGTGGCCTGCCCACCGCCGTTGCCTCTGTCACCGCTGCCACTGCCGCTGCTGCTGCGGCCGCTGCCACGGCGGGCTCCTCCGCTGCCACCTCTGCCTCTGGGCCCGTGCCAACGCCTGCCTCCCTGGCAGCGGGCGCCACTCCCGGGACCTCGGCCACCTCCAGGGCCAAAGCAGTCGGAGTCGGACCGGCCACCTCCAGCAGGGATGCCCGCACTGCAGCAGGGAATGTTTCGCCTCCAAGGGGCCGGCAAATCCAGGCACCGGGTGAGTGAAACACACAGAGATATACACACTCACACATACACACACACACACACACACAGGCAAACAAATGTAGACAGGCATATGTGTGAGCAGATGTGTGAAACACAGGCCTTGAGGTGTCTTTGAATGGCATAAAGTTTCTCTGACTGGTATAGAGAGTGAGAGATTTAGAGCTATTCTTGTGCCTGAGTTTTGCGGTTTTGTTTGCAGTGCTGAGTTAGTTCCTGAATCTGTGTGTTAGAGAGAGAGAGAGAGAGCAGGGGGAGAGGGAAACAGTTACAGACTACAGACTTTGTGTCCTGGTGCAAACAGAATGATGCTGCAAAGTATAAAGTTAAAAACCTTCACTTACCTCTGTACCTTTGCTTGTGACACACACACACACGCTCTCACACACACACACACACACACACATGCTCACACACACACACACACACACACACAGACAGCAAGAGACAGAGTTTCTAACTGAGCTGCAAGGCAGTCAGGGGGCCACTGATTGACTTACCATATAGCTTGTCCTCTATATAGCAGTGTGTAAATATATGCAGCCTGTGTCTGGTTGTGTGTGTTTTCAGAGGGAGAGGAGTAAGGGGAAGCAGCTGGTGCTGAGAGTGTAGCACAGACCTTGTTGTTGAACAGGAGTTTTAACTCTCGTCTAGTGACTGCAGTGTTATGTAAGGCAGCCTTTACGCTCTCCTGCTCTGTCTGTCTTCTCTCTCTTTCTCTCTCTACCTTTCCTTCCTATCCTTTCCTTGTCACGGTGTGTTATTTGAGTTGCATGACTGAGATTTTTTAGAGGCCATCTGAAACACTACACTACGACTCTGCACTGCGCTTTGCTATACTGTACCCTTTTGGGCTCTTGACTTTGCCGATCCATGTCAACACAAAGCGCCCACGTTTCCACAGAGGAAATGGCGAGAGCATGGGCAGCATTTTTTTTCTCTCTCTGTCTCTATCTCTTTTTTCCCTCTTTTCTTTCATTCTTTCCTCTGCCCTTTGCCTGGGGGTCTGTTTCCACCCAAGTATTTGTTCACATCACAAAAGGCTCACTTGTGTCAGGAAATGGAGATCACTCTGTGTGTGTGTGTGTGTCTGTGTGTGTCTGTGAGTGTGTGTGTGTGTGTGTGTCTGTGTGTGTCTGTGTGTGTCTGTGTGTGTAACCGTCATGTCTAGTCATCATGTGGTGCAATTTATCCCATCACATTTCCTCTTGGTGTGTGTCTATAGTGTAGGTGAACTTGTTGACTCTTTCACCTCAATAATGTGTTTATGTGTCTGCCTGTGTAAGTCAATTTATTTTGTAACTTCTATCTAATTTGATATATGAATTTCATAATGAGCATATCTTATTTGAGCATGTCTGTTTTATTTGCTTGTGTGTCTGGGTGGTTTCTGTGTCTGTGTGTTTGGTGTACAGTACAGCAATTCTTCTCTAATTTGACTGTGTGTGTCTTTGTGTGTTTAATGCACAGCTGCTGGGGGTTTGCGTGAGGGATCCTACAATTGAATCAACTGAAAAGGCCAAATTCCTCTTGGACAATTGCTAGACTGTTTCGTCCCTCCACTCAGATCTATATTACAAATAACTAGTTTTGACCCTCAGAGGGAGAAAGTTACTGAACTCAAAGTTTGATATAATATCTTTGGGGTCAAAATGTTGGTTTATCAGTTGATGGTCTGATAAAGTGAATTTTTTGTTTAATATTGACGGGTGAGCTGTTAGTGTTTTAGCTTTAGTTCTCTTGATTAAATGTTCACAATAAAAAAAATCAAATCTTTTGTCCAAGGCTAAAAGGTGAGCATTATAAAGATAACTGAGGAAAAAGACTGTAGCATTCTTGAGTTTTTTGGGGGGGCACAAATATGGTTGATCAGGAATTTTTTGTTCCTGCAGTGTTCCAGTACAACCAGTAGAGGGAGCAGTTCTGTTTCTACTCCATCAGGACTGCATACAACTAAAATCTCACGCTAAGGCCATTACCATGGAGACAACAATGAAAACATGACAGTTTTTACACATACGCACACACATACCGATTCAACCATATCTATGGTGCCAAAAGGAAACGTGAGTCATTGAAAGTCTGGGGAGGGTGGGAGGATGTATTCATCCCATCGGGAAGTGTTGTCAGAGGAAATAAGATGGAGGAGAGACCGGAAGCCCTCCAGTGTTCCCACAGCAGCGCTGTCAAACTCTGAACTGACTGAGTCAGTCACATCAGGCCTCTGTAGGGGAGATAAAGAGAGGTCTCATGGGAACCGTAGTTTTCTTGGTAAACACTGAATCTGATTGTCACACTGCAGAACAGAAGGCTTGTGCACTCAACTTGGCAGTACATTGTGAGGGACAGGAGCTGCGCGCTTGTGTGTGTGTGTGTGTGTGTGTGTGTGTGTGTGTTGCTTGGCTGGCCTGAGAGCCGCAGTGCCTCTAATATATGAGTAAAGTGCTGAATCTGCGTGGAGAAAGACCTGCATTGCTCACACCACACTGCCTCCTGCCCTCGCCCAGTGGTGCTGTCATGTGCATATCCTGAACAGGCACAGGGGGGTGGGTGAACTGGGCAGGGTGCCAGGTTTCTCTCTCTCTCACACTCTCTCTCTCTCACACACACACACACACATGCTCTCTCTCTCTTTATCTCTCTCTCCTGACACCCCAGTATTTTAGTGTATGAATATTGTGAGCAATGATCCTGTCACCATGAGTTGCAGGGCCTCATTCTATCTCATCTTTTTTTTTGGCGAGGCTTTGGTCAGTGTTCCCAAACTCCTTTGTTTTGTCACCACTCGCTCTGCCGTTCCTTACACTCTCTCTGGTCCATCTTTTTATCTGTCGTAATTTTTTAATTTGTTTTCTTGTCCTCCAGTCTCTCTCTCTTTCTCTCTCCTCCTCTGCCCTCTCATTCTCCCTCTGTCCTGCTGTCCAGTGACTATGTGCTCCATGTGTTGAGGATCTCCTTGTATTCCCTCGGTGCTGTAAAGCCAGTGTGAAGTTGCTGATGTGCTCTTTGCGGTCCCTTGGGGTCACCCTGACATTCACACATGCTCAGTGTGTGCCCGCCTCTCACCTCGTCTCTCCTTTTCTATCCCTCACTCTGTTGAATTTGCTCTTTCAGCCTTTCAGCTTCACTCGTCCTCTCTGTGTCATTTTGCTATCTCTTTGACCAGTCTCCTCTTTCTTTCTTCATCTCTTTCTCTCACTTTATCTTGCCCACAGCATATCTCTCTCTCTCTCTCTCTCCCTTTCTCCCTTCCACCCCCCCTGACTGAGTGACTGAGTTGGGGTTATCCAGGGTTCCTGTCTGGCTTGTCTTCATACTCTGTCTATGATGACTGCAGACATCCATCGCTGTATATTATGTGAACACACAAACTGTGTGTGTGTGTGTATGTGTTTATGCGTATGTGAGCAAGCTTGCTTGCCCCCTACACCTTGGAGGAGAAAGGGCTTCTCTCTGCAGTACATATATTCTATTGAATAGCATAGAATTGCCTCCACATAACAGCAGTTTTCATGTTGTTAGATAGTGTGTATCATTCCACAGTGGATTGTATCCCAATGGTGTATCATTACACATTGTTCATAGTGTATTTGAAAACTTAGTATAGGCTGCAGTACCCATCCACACCAGTCCAGTGACTCAGTGCTGTTTTCCTGAAATTGTCTCTGTGATTTAGTGATTTGGTGGCTTTGGTGTTGCAGGCATTCCAAAGATGCGGGTCCCAGAGCGAAGCATAGCTGCCTCACAGCCCACCCCTCCTGTTGCCTCAAAGACCTCCCACAATGCCCCAGGTCCTGGCATTACCCGCCTCCCCAGCTCCTCGAAGTTACCCGTCAAGGGCCTACCCACAAGCCTCAGCTCCTCATCTCTTGGTAGCGCCACCAGTGAGAACAACCCCACTACCCCAGCAAGAGGTGAGGGAAGTGTGTGTGTGCGTTTCTTTGTATGCGGGAGATATGAATCAGATTTGAAATTTACTTGCTGTGCATGGTGAGTCATGTTAACTTTCCCCACGACCACATTCACTCTTTCATTCCAGCACACACACACACACACACACACACACACACAGACAGACATAGATAAACACACACTGTTCTTTCCAATTGTGTGGTTCTGTGATTCCTGGTTCTTTCCTCCAGACAGCTCCCTCAGAATGGACGCCTCTTCTAATTAAACCCATTCCTCCCTTTGACTGAATGATGATACAATGACCAAATCTTCCCATCATCCCTCTCTTCCCCTCCTCTGTCTCCCCCCCTCTAGTTTTTGTCCTGCATATGTTCTTTCTCTGCATTAGTCACCCCTACACTATGGCCTGCTGGAATGTTGGTAGAATCCCTCCCCTGCCACACATGGTGTTCCGGAAACTTCTCTGTAGTTCGGAGGTCACATCTGGATTGGTTTATGTGTGTCTGCTCCCTTGACCCACATGTTCATGCTGGAGAGAGGGCTTTAATCCACAGGATTATGTGTGGAACCTTCTGGAGTCTTTCCCTCGCTGTGCTCAAATCAGCCTTCATTAGGATTCATTTTGTCTGTGACCAAAACATTTGACTGAGGTCTAAGCAGTCTGTTGTAGAGGATTATATTCTGAAAATAATTCCAGACAAATCCTGAATTCTGAAACTTTGTGCAGCATTTAAAGGCCAAGGAAACCCACAACCTATCCCAGAAATCAGAGAGAGGTGGTTGTGTATTTTTACCACACAGTATTGAGTGATTGCTGTCTCTACCCTGTCTGCTCATGACACTCATAAAGGTCGGACCGCTGTGTTTGGAGGTGGTTTGACTGATGGCGGGTGTTGATCAGGCATCACTGGGGAGGATTGAGTCATATCCAGGGATGCAGTAGCTCACATCTCTATTTGGACTGCGCTTATTTACAGCTACTGCTACGGCTGCAGCTGCTCAGCTCTCTTTTGCTGGCTCAAGTTGGTGGCTGCTGAAGGTTTTGGCCATCAACAAGTCCATAGATCAATGCTCTGTCAGCTCCCTGCACGCGCACTGCTGTTTGATGGCTCTCAGTTTGAGAATTGGACTCTGTGTGCTGTTCTGAGCAGATTTATCTTTTTTTTTCTCTCCAGTTTGGAAACAGCAAGGCAAAGGCAGGGTATTTTATTTGTTTTTCCTTTCTTATTGTTGTATATATGTATTTATTTATTTATTTCCAGCAGCAGAGTTGTGAGGGTTTGACGTCTGTGGTTGCATGATTTGCACAGAGGAGCCTCATGATGACCACGGTCTAAATGACCCCTTTAACTTGGAGTTGAGCTCAATGACTGGCTTTGTTGGCCACTGTAGAGCACAGGACTTACGGAAGGACAGAGTAAGAGGTTAGAGAGAGAGAGATGGGAGAGTGAGAGAGAGAGATTACAGATAATTATGTGTAGAGAGGGATGGATTTGGACAGACAAGACAAATACATAATAAAGCGTAAGGGCTGGAGATTTCTGTTATTCATTCCAAGTCACCTTTTCCCAGTAGATTAAAGGCCTACACACACGCACATGCAGACACACACACACCACCAGCACACGCCTCAACTCCGCTTCTGTGTGTAAATACCATAGTCATATGTCATAGGCAAGTATAATAAAATAAAAATAATCACCAGTTCCCCTCCATCTCTCTCTCTCTCCCTCTCTGACACACACACACACACACTCACACTCACTCACTTTTTTCTGTAAATTATATTCAACAGTTGGTGGCTGAGCATGTTGTCATGGTAACAGATGAGTGCTACTTCTGAGGGGGTTGACAAACTCTCTGTCTTAACCATCTCTAAAAAGGCCACAGTTATGTCCACAACATCCCAGAGGCCATTTTTAAGATGCATATCGCCTCCATAATTACTTCTGTCTGCCTTTTCAAAATGCTTCAAATGCACAGGCTGATTGGGCTTGTGTGATTTTTAAAGTGGCTGCCGATAGTGTCTATGTGGGTTTATTTGTGCAGTAATCAGCTTCCTAATGACTGCTTGATCACTGTAATCATGGATGCCGTTAAAGCATGAGCTTTGGGCAGACAGGCTTGCTTTAAAAAGCTGAAGAATATTACCCTCTGATGTTTAATTGGAACAAACACACACACACACACAAAAAGAGAGAGAGAGAGAGAAAGAGAGAGAGAAAAGTATAATTATAACAGTATCACTGATTCCATGCTCTACTCTTTGACTCTCTCCACAGGTCCGAACTCTGCTCCAGGTACCAAGGTCACCAGTCCAGATGAAAAGCTCAGTCGTCCGGTACCCTCAGTGGGCCCACAGGTCCCTAACAAGCCCCTCACCACCAAACCTTTGGCAATGAGAAACAGGACCACCTCCATTCCTGGCAAAACAGGTGGGTTTGATGTGTCCCAAGTAGGAATGCACAGATGTAACCTATTGTATTTACACAAAGAGGAGGTTCTACAGATGTGTGGATGCATCATAGGCACAAGAGTGAGTGACTGACACATGATGACCTTGTCTCATGTGGCTTTCTCTGCAGGTAATTCAGACCACATGGAAAGGATTTCACATAAAAAACCCGCCCTGTAGAATACTAAACGACTTAGTCTTTCCAAAACAAATTATTTCAAGTATGAAATTGTAATATCTCATTATTTCTCCAGTAACACATTAGGGAAAAAGTCCATTGTTCAGTTGAAAACACCTTAGAACACATGTCCTTCATGTAGCTGCCGCCCTGATCAATGCAGTGTTTAATGGCAGGCCGTTAATGTGTGTTCATGAGTTGCCGGGTTTCTGATTGCTCCATGGATGGGTTTCGCCTAGGGGTGTGGAATAGGCCTGTTCACTGCCTGGAAGTGGGAACTACAGTGATTAATGCCAGATCACTGTGCAGTGGGCTCTTAACTTTTTATGCCTCGGCCATGGAGCCAAGCCTTTTGTTATGCCTTGCATTTCATCAGTTTTTATAGCTGCTGTTATAATGGCAAGCATGTGTGCTGCAGGCATGTCTGTGTTTACTGTACTCTGTTGTGTGGGTAATTGATTCCCTAAGGATTTGCTCAGGGTTAGTGTATAAGGTTAGCTTGCAATGTTTGGGGTACAAGACTTATTTACAGTATGTCTGAAACGGGTCATTTAGGGAGAGTATGTGACGGCACTTATCAGTTTTCATCCTGCAACAGTTAATTGCAACACAAATTTTAAGAATATATTGTCTTCTCAAGACAGACTGAAACACTGGACTGTTTTGATGTTATGATGGATGTTTAGTATATCCATCAACTGACACAGAAATGTAACATGATGTCATGTGAGGGTATGAATTGATAGAATGTAGTGAATATATGGTGGCTAATTTGTCAAAGGTGCTGTAAAAGTGAAATTGAACTGAAAATGTCCATGGCTTCACTTGGAATGGTAGACAACCATTGATTTTAGTATATAGTATTTAGTATATCCCATCTTCTAAATTAGGGACACACCCTCACACCTACCTGTATAGATACATATATAATGTACACACCCATGTTTTAAGGTGTGTCGATGGCCCCTGGTAAAGATGTCCAGATACCCAACCATTTGTGATGGGTGTGAATGGCTGGGATGGACTAGATGAAGTGACCCTGAGTATATGAAGTAGATGAAGTGACCCTGAGTATATGAAGTAGATGAAGTGACCCTGAGTATAACCACCACTGTGCAGAGAGAGAGAGAGTGGAGAGATCACTCCATTCCATCCCTCAATTTGTGCAACATCTGATTTGGTCTCTGCTGCTTCTGCCATGGGCTTTGACTACTGCTCCTGTGTGACTTTAGGGCTGAAGACGCCTGCTCTGGCCAAGCCGGTCCAGAGCCCCCTGCAGAGGAGTTCCTCTACGCGCCTCAACAGGGCCTCCGCTGCCACCATAGGTAAGGGATGAGCTCTGGTGTTCACGCCTCTCTTGTTGTCTGTCTCAGTTTGTGGAACTGTACTTGTGTATCTGAGGAGCTCCACTATTTGTTGTAGCAGTACTGTTTAGTCAGTAAATCCTGTAGTGAAAAGTTTTCACATTTCTCTTGTGATTGCGCTCCTCATCCATTTTAAGTAAATTCTGTGAGTTCGTCTGTCTGTGCCGGCCCATATGATCAGGGATGAAGTCAATCTTGAGTGTTTCCCAATCCTATCACTGTCTTTATTACACACAGCTGCTGTAATTGAGCGGACACACACATCTCAGTGTTGATGCATACACACACACACATGTAGTCATAACTCACTCTCTGCCTGCTCCCCCGTCCTGTCTGTTCAGTTCACTTTAATTGGGCAGCTCTGCTCCAAGCAGCCGTTATGCAACACACCGAAAGGGAAGTTTGTGTTTGTCTCCCAGGGACTTGTTTTGGCCTCACATGGGTCGTAATCACACGTCTTTCCAGCTGTGGTTTTTGCCAGCGCTGACGGAAAAGCTCTTTTGGTTCCAAAATGTATCAGGATGCCAGCTTCTTTGTTTATTTCATAGCCCCCCTCTCCCAGCCACCACCATCCATTGCAACAAACCCTAAATCCTGTTACCTTAGATTTGATTAGCACCAGAGGACGCACTGTGCAGCAGTGCAGCTGCTCGTGTCCATAGAACAGCGGAGAGGACTTGTGTCTAGTGTGGTCTGGCCTCTATTGTGGAGGCCCTCTGGCCTCTATTCTTCGTCCTACTCCTTTTCATCTCTTCTCCCCTCTACCCCACAACACCTCTCACTCTAATGCCTCTTCCTCACCTCACACACTCAGAGACAGCTGTAATGTCATCCATGTTGTTTAAACCTGGAAAACCTACAGATAAGAGAATACGCTTTTAGAATTCCACATTTTGAAATTTCCATGTTTTGAATTACACTGCTACTGCACATTTAAATATTTATGGCCTTTGCAAAATTACGCCTCCAGGTCTGAGATGTCCATGGCAGGTGTGAAAACTGTTCTCAGGACTGTAGTTAAGTCTGTAATGTATGGGTTTGGCTGAAGCTGGTCTTTTGTGCTGCTGCCTCAGGGAAGCAGGTGCAGCTATTGTGTGTTGAGGCCCCTAGCTTTGGCACTGGGCTTTGAGATCTGTTATGTCTGTAACATTTGGCACATGGATGGTGAGGGGCTGCTCCTTGGCTGTTTTGAACTGTAGTGTGAGTATGAATCCCTTTCTGCTGATGGAACACACATTAATGTCACTGTGTGGAACCAGAAAACAGTCTGTGGCAACATATGGCCACTTAACTAGAACGAGTGTAGTTGAGGAGGCTTTTTTTGGAGTTAACATGTTTGCTATTTGTGAATGAGACTTGAGTAGGATTTCATGTCTGTCTGAAATGTTACACATGTTAATTGGAGCTTTAATAGGTCTGACGCGGTCAAATTTGTGTTTAAAGAGCAGTAACAGTAACTGGACCCTTAGACCAATCCATGCAATGTATGAGATGTATGTGCATGTGTTTTTACATCTGGCTACCATGTCTCTGTGGTTTATTGTGTGTGTGTGTTTTGTGAGCTGCCCATTTTGTATGTTGTCCGACATCTACAGTCTCCCTGTCTGGGAGTTCTGTTTCAGCCTTTGCCACAGACTCTAATGGAGACCAGGCAGGACCACAGGCTTGGCCTTCAGAACACACACACACACACACACACACACAGTCCAGACAAAGTTGCAGTGGTAGTAGAAAAATATATAATAATGTTCAGCACACCTTGAGCTTTGCTTGTTGAAATTTGTGACCTAAAGACACTTATTTATATATACATATAGAAACTGAAACCTGTATGCAACATTGCCACTGGGAAGTATAAATGGAATGTTTTTATCCAGTATGAAAAGGGTAATCTGAAATGATTTATGTTCTTTTTGCCTACATAAGACATTAGTTACAAGTTAGCACTGTTAATTGATTTTCTTAATGTTCTGAAGGTAACAGTAGACACTAGTTGTGTATATTTCACCCTATCTCTCTCTCTCTCTCTCTCTCATTTGTCCTCTGTCTGCTAGAGAGAGATGATGCTCTGTGGCCTTGGCTTGGCCCTGAGAGTTGAGGGATGGGAGGGATGTGTGGCTGTGGCTCCAGATGGCTTTAATTGGCATTGGAGAGCGCTGGCGTGTCCTTCCTCTCCTGTGAAGTGCCTGCGATCGGTGCTGGAATGGGATGAGTTGTGTGTGTGAGTTTGTGTGAGTGGGTGGGTGTCTGTATGTGCGCGTGCGTGTGTGTTATGCATATGCACACACATCACATAACACTACAGACCTTCCCTTCAAAAAAAAAACACCAGCCACACACAGAACATAATGTCCTTGTCCTCTCTCGTAGGTCTCAGGTTTCTCAGGCTCTCAGGTTTCAGACCCCATATATGTTAGGCACTGCTTCCCAAAACATTCTAATTTAAAAGTGTCTGTGTGTGTATATAAGCCAGGACATTTTATGGCCTGTATGGGGCAGTGCAGGGTTTTCTGTCTCTGGTTGGAGCTGCTGTGATGCTGGTCTTTTCCTGTGTATTTGAGCTACAACAGTAATGACTGTGGATCCACACACTACTGTGGGCAGCTCTGTAGAACAGTAGCATTCCCACTCATCAATATTCTAAGACTTGTGTGTGGTGTGTGGTGCACCCTCTGCTCCCCCACCCCTCCTCCCCATCACAACTCTCACACAGTTTTTCACTCTTCTCCTCAGTTTGCTCCCTCTCTCTCTCACTCTCATTCTTTCTCTGTCTTTCTGACTCTCCTTGTGACAAAGAGGCCATTGACAGATTCACGCTGTTCTAATCCTACTGTGCTCTGCAGGCCCCGTGCCACCCACACCCACACACCCTTCCCCACCCCACCCCTTCCCGCTCTTCAGCTCAGCGTGGCACCTGCTGAAGAGAACACAGGAGGCAGGACTACAGAGGACAGAGATGATTTCACAAGCAGAAATTTGGAAATGTGCTTGAGGTCAGATTCTGATTTAGTGTCAAAGAGAAATTTTAATGGACCAACAGAAGGGAGAGGAGAGAGGAGAGGGGGGGTTGGGCAGATGTGGGTCAAAGCGTGACCTTCACACGCCTCCCATCTGCATTTCCACATTCAATTCTTCTTTTTCATTTCTATCATATTTCATCAGCTGTAACCTTGAAAGTTGGCACTGGTGTCCACTCTCCTCATTTTCCTGGACCCTTTTCTTTTTGTATGGGGAGAGAGGGAGAGGGAGAGACAGAGAGGGAGAGAGAGAGGGAGAGGGAGAGAGAGAGAGCACTCTGCCTTTCAGCCCGCCCACTCCCCTCTTGTGTGCTCACTCCTCCCCCTTCCTCAGCTTCTCTCCTCTCCTCTCCTCCGTCCTCCCTCCCCCACCCTTTCCCCCGAGCATCACTTGCTATGGGTGAGAGTGAGTGCTAGTGCGCATGTGTGTGTGTATTCATCAGCACACACGCATGTGTGTGTGTGTCTCGCTCTTGGGACTGGAGCAAAAGGGATGCTGAAGCACGGCTTTGTCTGCGCTCAAGTCACCAACGGACGGGAAAAAAACCTGTGTATTCTGAGAGAGAATTATTTTATGAACGATTGTTGTGTGTGTGTATGTGAGTGTGTTTTACGTGTGTGTGTGTCTGGGTGTGCGTGAGTGAGTGAGTGTGCGGGCTGGAGGTTTCCCTGTGAACGACCCTCTCGTGGCTACATCCTGTGGAAGCCTCTCGTCCTCATCATCCTCTGCGATGCTGCTGTCCGTGGAGCTCTATCGCTCTCTCTTCTCTCCCATCATGCTTTAACACTCTCTGGCCCAAGGGTTCACGTGCAGGAGCGGCTTGGAGAACAACAGGACTGGTTTTTATCAGTGGGCAATTTTGTTCACTTCATTGCTTTTTTATGTTATTGCCTTCTTGTTTTGGAGTGTTTTTTTTAATCCACACTCCATTTTACACTTTCCTTCCACTATCCACCTCCCAGCAGCTTTGGGATGTGAGAGTGGAATGCATTGGTGTTTTTAAAAGACTAGGCTTTCTTTTTCTTCTTTTTTTTAATCTTTTTATTTTTCTGCTTTTGCTGTGACCTCCCACCCTTTGGGGATTGGCTAGAATTTCTCCTTTTGCCGCCTCCCAGAGAGACGACATGTTGTGGTCTCCGAGACTTTCGCTCTCCAACTTCCATGTGAAGTTGACGGCCAAGGGATTGTTCCGGAATCTCCAGCTACTGTCAGGATGTAAGAAGACCACTGTGGTGTTCCACGCAGGTCTGTTGACCCCCACCCACCCCCCCCGCGCAACGTCCCTCAGTCCTCTCTCCCACTTCTCTTTCCCTCTCTCCTTCTTTCCCTCTCTTCTTCCCTCACATCTCCTCTCCCTCCCACGCTTTCTGTGTTCACTCTAGCATTCATGGCACCAAGACCGGATTTGTCATTGTCTCCACTCGACTCTTTACAAAGAGACATTTGTGTCTTACCGAGCGTGCATTTCTGTGTGTGTGTATGTGTGTGTGTTTGTTTTCTGCACGAGTGCTTCTGTCGTGGCACAAGGGGGCTGGGGGAAGACTCACTATGCTTGCAGTGCCATTCCCGCGATGCCCGTGCCTAGCAGGCACCATGTGTTTTGCCACAAATAGAAACCCATTTATCCATCCGTAAATGTGCGCGTGGGTGTGTGTGTGTGAGGCAAAAGCGGAGTATGTTTGATGCTTTACGCTACAATTACTACCTGTGCACATTATTTTTAGAGTAGTATTTTTCATAGTACTTAAGTTTCTAAGTGTAGGCTACATTATGTGATCATGATGTTTTTCCTCATTCAGCTGTTGTCGTTTCCCCACCAGGCCCAGGGCTCACGTGGCTGATTGTGGAGTATGCTTCATCTTTAAAGGTTTAGAGACCTAGTTGTGCTGGCAGGCGCACAGGCAGAATGTAGGTTAGTTCAGGCTTTAGTCACCGACGGTTCATGCCAGGATGCCCGCTCTGTGCAACAGTAATCTTGATGTGCACACACTCATAACAGTACCAGAATCTCACACTCTTGCTCTCTCTCTCTCTCTCTCTCTCTCTCTCTCCCTCACTCACACATACACACACACACACACAAACAGGTTCTTTCCCTTGTTTGCTTGTTTTTCTGTCTCATCCCACATTTCTTTGGCAGTGGGTACTTCATATAGATGAGCTCAGGAGATCAGTAGGGAATTGATCAAAATCTGCATCAGTGATTTTGTCAGATTAGTGTGTTGGACAAACATCTGTGCCGGTTAGCTCTCCTCGTTGAAAGGTCTAATTTTATATTTAATTTTTAATTTTACAAGAGCCCAGTGCTGTGGGCTGAATAGAGGTTGGCTTAACAAAATTAAATGGAAGACACTATGTGAGCCACAGCTGAGCCTACCAAAGGTGTGCGCCATTCCATCCAGTCACATTTGCACACATCATCCCCCAGCCTTTCTATCTCCATACATGGGTTGCCATGGCGACTGTCGTGTGGAAGGATGTAGTGGTATTATAAGGCGTGATGCGGCGCATTGATCCCACTGTGGTTTATGACCCCCAGCTGACGTCAGGTGTGTGCCAGCTCTGCAGAGAGAGGTAGAGAATGGCCACTATTGAGCGCAGGCTTCTCAAAAATGAATTTATAGCACAAAGCTGGACCAGGACTATAAAAGTGCACAGTAAAATAAATGTCTGCATGCCTCCATCCATTCTACTTGGGATCCATTTTAAGTTCCTTGTCTAAACAGACTGGCGGAAAAGATGCAGACATGTCCAAATCTGATCAACCTGGACAAAAATGGTTTTTGGTAAATACCCTGTTTCTCATAGCTTTGATAAAGCCTCATGCAAATCCTCTCATGTGTTGGGATGCCCAGAAGCACCATGTCCCAGGGATGTTTTTCTGATCACCAGCATGGAGGGGCCTGTTCTTGTGCAAGGATTCGTACTGCTGCCCCACTCACACTCTTCAGCTCCCGAATTTGAGATTAATATGCCGGAGGTGCCGAGCTTCATCCCCCTAATCCCCTCATACAGATTAACACCTCACAGCAGACCCACCTTCAGGCAGATCATTGAGGGGGTGTGTGTGTGAGGGAGAGAGAGGGAGAGAGAGAGACTGCACTGTTTATCTTTTGTCTCTCTCTCATCCTGTCACAGAAGGCTTCTTTGTCATTTAAAACTGTTGTCATAAATCACACTCAGAGGTGTTGTGCATCTCATTTGCAGGCCCTTTCTCCCTCTGTCTGTCTTTATCTCTCTCGGTCTCTCTTCTTGTCTGTCTTTATCTCTCTGTCTCTTCCTCTGTCTGTCTTTATCTCTCTCAGTCTCTCCCTCTGTCTGTTCTCTGAGGCCTGAGGTAATAGCCCAGGCTGACCCTCCCTTTAATCCTGTGTTAATCTCCCGCAGAAGTGGGTCCCTTTTTAATGTATTGCCCATCATTCACCAGACAGGAAGAATCCTCTTTCTTCTGGTGAATGTCTGCAGCCCTCTCTGCCATCATGGCTCTCTCTCTCTCCTTCTCTTTATTCTCTTCCTTTCTTGTTTTTCCTCTCCTTCTCTACTTCACTCAGTCTCTCTCTCTCTCTTTCTCTTTCCCCAGAGCTGCTCACACGATGTCCATGAAACACACACATCAAAGACCAGCTTTTTAGAAATCCGCTATGTTCTCCGCTATGTTTCTTTTTTTTTGACTTGCGTCACTCAGCAGACATCTTATCTACACTGATGTCCTGTGCAGTAAATTAATGCATGGTATTCGCATGGTAGTCACTCTTGAGACTCCCAGGCGTAGTGAATACGCAGACTGAATGAGCTGTTGTTTAAGGGGAGCAGGATGCGATAAGAGGATGTTATAAGGGGAAGCGTGAGGCTGTTTTGAGATGCTGCAAATGTGATCAGAGTGTGCTGGTGCATAGCACATAACAAAGACAAACACTGAGGACCTTGGCCCTGCAGATACAGTCATACATAGAACAGCCTTCAGTGTGTGTGGTAGAATGTGTGAGTGTATGTGTGTGTGTGTGTGTGTGTGTGTGTGGCAAGATTTGTATGTATGTGCTCACATTTTCCACCCTCGTCTGTCCTCACATGTTCTTGCCAAGACTCACTCAACTCAAACACATACTCATGCTCACACACTAATCCCCCTGCCTCCACCACACCCCAAGGCTCTCCTTGTTTCCTCCCCTAAAGAGACCCCTGGTCTCACCACTCTGCCTCCCCTCTCCTCAGACCCTGTAATAGCGGGCTGGCTGTGTGGCGCTGGGGCGCTCTGCCCCGTGGGTGGTGTGGCCGGCTGGCTCCCCAGTAATGACTGGCTCCCCTGGTGTTTTGTATTACAGGCCACGGGGGTAGACGCCTCTCACAGCCGCCAGACTGGTCTCAGGCACTCTGCGTCCCCAATCAGCTCCTCTTGGGTAACGGACACCGATCCTATCCACACACACACACACACACACACAGAAGGCTCGCCACCCTGTCATCACACACCACTGCATCACTGTCACGTCCTCATACTGTACTCCAGGCCAGCGTCTCGCTGTGGCCTGAGAAAATATGCAGTCTGTGCATTCACACGGCACTAGTTTGACAGACAAACAGCCCTGTTTCTTGACAGCCTTGTCCTCAGAATGCTGCTAACTGTAGAGGTCTGTGCTGCGACAGTGGCAGTTTCAAATCCACAAAGTCGCTGCCACGAGTTTCGGGTGAAGGCATTGCTCGGCCCCCAGAAATGCAGAAGTCCCGCTCACACTTGGAGCCCTGCCAGGGCGGGTCATTCAGACACCCTCCACTGGAATCAGAGAAGCAGTTCTCGCCTGCTCTCTCATGCTGCTGACCTTAACATATTTAACACAGATGCTGATTCAATCATGTTTATCTAAAGTGATTTTCACCGATTGGGAGAGCATGGAGTTGCATAGCCCAGACCCCACATAAGTTGCCGCAGTGCCCCACACCATGCGGGCAGAAATGCAGTCTTCTCTTGGCCTTGGTGTGAACTGTGGAAACAGTTGATAAGGGAGCTTTCATTGTTTTGTTTTCAGTAGCATGGCCATGATTGTGGGTGTAGTGTTTAGTCAGAGTTTGTTTTTAGGGGATGGTAATTGTCTGTAATGAGATGAAATGTTCCAGTGTGTGGTGCTGCAGGGAAGCTCTGTTGATGTGGGCGCGGGGGAAGGATGGGGGGGGTTGGGTGGGATGGGGCGCACCTATCCCATCCCTCTCCAGGATGTTTATAGCCCCAATCTCCTTTCTGCTCCATTTGTTTATTTGTTTTTGTAAATAAAGCTTTCAGGGGAAGCCACAGCTGCTTTCCTGCGCCTGTCTGTTGATTGATCTGGGTGGTTTGATGTGTACACTAGACAGGAGCACTAAAGTGGCGCATTCTGTGTGATTGGAGAAGCGTGACATGAAAGGAGTCCCCAGCATGATGGCGTGCTGCTACAGGCTCATGGACATCCGGCCCAGTTAGAGGACATGCTCACCGAAGTAGAGAGAAAACTGCTGTGTGTGTGTGTGTGTGTGTGTGTGTGTGTGTGCTTGTGTGTGCGTGGGTGGTACCTCTGTGGCTGTTCTGTGTGGGAGCCAAGCAGACCAATGTCTCCTGCTAAACAGTCATTATCACTCAGAAGAATAATTACACCCTAACCCACAGTTCGGCTTGCCACCAGCAGAGACTATCTGTCTCTCCCCATCTCTCTGTCTTTTCTCTCCTTCCTTCTTTTTCTCTATCTTCCTCTCATCATTCATTTACCAGCATTGAGTATCCACCCCCACAACAGCTGATGCACTACGAAATGATGGCTCAGTTGCTGTTGCCATTCTGCTTGAATATCTGCTTGACTTTAGAGAACTAATGTTCAGAGTGTCAGAGCTGACATAATCAGCCCACTCTAGTCTCATAGATAACTCACAGTTATCTAATGAACAAACCGAATGGAAGCAAGTGGCATCTGTTGTGCTGCTTAGATCTGCCATCACTGTTCTCTCCTGTGGGTCAGTCCACAGAGGTCTTCATCAGCATCACCATCGTCATCTGTGCGGACAGCTCAGCTCTCTGGGGCCTGGCTCCCCCCGTGGTGATCTCAGTAGGGTTATGGGTGGCCACAGTTGGCCATGTTTTGAGGTGAGGGCACAAGGTCAGGCAGCAGCAGCAGCAGCACAGGAGCCACCAGCCAACTGGGAAGAGTGACAGAGATGCAGCCTGGCTGCTCTGTTCACCTCGACTGCAGTGGCTCGCTTAGAGAGCAGCCAAGAGATTAGATGGCATTATTCCATAATCTGCTGTGGGAGAATAAAGTCCTTGTTCTTAAATTATGCACGAAGAATGGTAAACAGCACATGCTGTGCGTGCGTGTGTGTGTGTGTGTGTGTGTGTGTGTGTGCGCGTGTGTGTGTGTGTGTGTGTGTGTGCGTGTGTGCGTGCGTGCGTGTTTATTTCTATGTTCTTGTTGGACTCGGCTCTTAAGGGCTGATAAAATGAGGGTGCACTCTGTATATGTTATTATTTCTTCCAAATGGAATTGGGTCAATGAAGTACTGGGGCTAGAAAATGGATTGCACAGCTGTTCTTTTATATGAGTGCGAATTGATAAATATGATTATTAATATTAATTTAGTTGCTGTAGGGAACATGCTGATTGTTCTAGTCAGAGATACTGGCCGAGCCACATAAATGATCAAAGGAAAGGGTGAAGTGTGTTTATGTATGTAAGAGAGAGAAAGTGAGAGAAGAAGGAATAAATGTTAGGCCAGTTTTTGTATGCTTGCTAGTTCTGCCACATTTTTTTTATAGCTGTGGCGATGGATGCCTTTAATTAAGCCACATGAAAAGGGGTTGATTACCCCATTAACTCAGAGTCCACATGGTAGACTGATATTTTTCTCATGTGCTTCATCATGCTGGTATTTGTGTAATCCTCATATTTAGCCCATGTGTGACGGCCTTTGGAGAGGGATTAGGCATATAAATGGGCCGGTGGCGGATGGCCGTTATGTCTCAGTTGAGGCATCTTGGCTGTTCTGTCGTGATGGTGGCGGCTGAGTTGATCTCCCTAGCAACAGACTCCACTGAGGTAGCTATGTATAAATGGAGTGTACTGTATACATGCTGAGAGGCCGTGGTGATTGGACGATGACCAGGAAGCCACCAGCAGAGGGCAATCTAAAAATACAAATGCCCCTCTGCATTGAGAGCTGCTGATGAAGGGCAGGCGTGTGCATTCTCCTGTATTATACTGTATTTTTTACACAGTATAATACATTTGTGTATAGTGCTTTAACAATACAAATGGAAATGGGCTGTGGAAAACTGGGACTGTGCTATGTTAGGATGAATGATGTTTGAAGTGTAATTACAGTCCCAGTGCCATTTGTAGCACAGCTTCTGAAGCGGCCTTCCTGTGTTTTTCTAAGCCTTCATATTTTCTGCTGGCATGGACAGGGCAGCCTCTCTTGGGGTCCTAATTGCTAGGCATATTGGATTCAGTGGTAATGCACTGTAAATGCACCCCCCCCCACACACACACACATCCCACCCCTCCATCTCACTGTACAATACATCTCCATTAAGAAACAGTCCCATAATGCATCTGGGCCATTTGTGTTTCAAGGAAGCTCTGGGGGTTTCTGTGTCAGGGCGTATGCTCCTCATCTATGTGTCTGTGTCGTGTTTGTCTTGTTTATCTGTTTGTTTGTGTGTAATTGTGCATTTGTGTGTTTATATGTTAATTATCACCGAACTAACTGTGGGTAGTGAGCTTAGGGAGAAGCGAGAGGAGGGGACGCTATGCTGAACATCTTGACCTCTTTGAACACCGGACATTGCTCTCTTGCAGTGGACAAGAACAAGCCGAAGCCAACACCTCCAGCTCCAGCTCCAGCCCCAGCGCTGGTATCCTCTCCAGCGTCTCCCCCAGCTCCAGCAGCCTCCGCCCGGGCAGCAGGGACCCCAACCAGCGGGCAGCCACCGCCCCCCGTGCCAGCGGAAAAACCCCTGGGCATCGCCCACTACAGGCAGCAGTGCGAGAGGAAGAGCCAGTGCATCCAGCAGCTCCGCAAGCTTCTGCTGTCCGGCAACCGGCATCTAGAGGCTCTCGCCCTGGTTGTCCAGCATGTCTTTGCCGAGGTGAGAAGTGTTCTGTCCCTGTCTGCCTGTCTCCTCTCTACTGACCTGTTCTTAACCTAGCCTCATGTTATTTTTTTACACCACCTATACTTTTTTCCTGTGATTTTCCTGTGATCACTTGTCAACATCTGAGTCTAATGTAGCAGTGCTGTTTTGGATGGTGTCATATTTCACTCATCAATCAAGTGTGTGTCTGGTGTACAAAAGGCTCAGTCCTTCATATGAAAACATTCAGTAGGATTGTCTAATGCTGTAGGAGCTGTTTGGCTGCATTTTGTGGTGAATGCACAGAAGTTGAAATTGTATTGTTCACATACCAACCATATCATTTCATCAGGTAGCACTTGTTTGAGTTTGTATGCGTGTGTACTTTTCTCAAGTCAAGAGTTAACTTTACTTGTATTTTAGGTTTGAAAACTTTTGACTGCCCACAGATGTGAAGATAGCAAAGTAAAGGTAGAAGGAAGAAAAGGAAGGAGTAGAGGAAGAATTAAATAATACATTTAAATGGGCTATACTTAGTATAGTATAGTCACCCTCTGTTTTAACATCTGTGAATTATGTTAGAACTGAATAATTTGGGTATGAAATCCCCTCAGCCATCATATATTGCATCCTATATATACTGCCATGCACTGTATAGACCAGAGAGTATACAGAAAGGTACGTGAGTATATATGGGATGGAGGGCCTGCCATCACAGTGTATTGTTTATGTAAAGGTTGTCATTTCGCATCAAAACATCTCCCTCACATTACTCTAACGCAGTGTTAGACGCATTCTTTACAGAGGCAGTTATTCAGTGTGGGTGTGTGTGTGTTAAAGTATTACTGGTTGGTATGTATTCACTGTATGTACTGAATGGCTAATACATCGCTATGCAATCGCTAGAAAAGTGGAAGAGTATCAGCAGGCAAAAACACAATGTGAGGTTTTAATCACCTCAGTTGGGTTATCTTTTTATGCTTAACACACACACACACTTAAGGCTATGTGCTGCACAATTCTTTAGTATAGACCCTCTATACCCTTCATGGGTATCTCAATATTCCCACATTCTAATGCAGTGTTACAGTAGAAAACAGACAAGCAAAATTTTCAATAATTCAGAGTAATGCTTATGTAAATAGTCAGCTTTACTCCTCCCTCTTTACCGTATACTCAGAACACAGCACACCTAACACAGTTAATAGAGTAGAAAATAGGATAAAGATTCTGTTTTCAGTGCTGTAGATTTTATTGTCAAATGGCAGGACCCCTTGATGCAGATACAAAGGATTTGGCTTATCCAAGGATCTAGGTGTGGCTCCTGCACCTCAATACTCATGTGATTGGCCAGTGCCCAGACATGGTATATTTGCAGAGTAAATCTACCAGTCTTTGTGTCGGCAAATATTAGCTTGTTTTACTTTGCTTCTGACACCTAGCAGCGGGGACATGACACTGCACTGCCTGAGAGGAGGGGTGAGGAGGGCATTAGAACGCTGCATCTCGAACTCAGCTCTGAATTTTCTCCTGTCGTTTTCCCCACAGACAATTTGTTGAACCAGAGCAAAACATTAATTGCGTGCCCTTTCACATGAAATATGCGAGTAAGCTCCTGTTTGCAGCCTGAAGGAGCTGGACCCTCCCCCCTCCCCCAACACTCCATTAGTATAGTTTGAACAGTAATCCAATGATAACGATGGCCCTGTAAACCCATTCAGGGAAGTTTAAAGTCATACTTGGTGGGGGGGGGGCATTCCTGGAATTGTTGTGGGCTTGTTGTGTTCAGTGCAGTACTCTACTGTACTGTACTACTCTACTCTTCAGAGGTATGTCTGGGGATGCAGGCCTGTAGCTTATGAATAAGACTTTGTCTCAACTTCAGTCGTCAGGAAGAGGACAAAAATTAGTTCAGAGTGAAAGTGGTAGTTGACCAAGGGATGCCTCTTCTCTTGGAAGGTTGTCTTTCTCACTGGCTGCGGGAGAAAGAGGAACGTTTTGCCTTTGGCTCCGTTAGCTAGTCGGTTTGTCTGTAGGGCACACCAGCACATCGAGGAGGTTCTCCGCTTAACCAAACATCTCAGGAATGTTTATCCACAGTCTCAGCCTAGTTACCCATTTGTTCCAGCCCTCCAGTGTGTGTGTGTGTGTGTGTGTGTGTGTGTGTGTGTGTGTGTGTGTGTGTGTGTGTGTGTATGTGTGTACACACCCTCCCATTAAGTGTGAGTTTGTGTGTGGTGGGGGGGGGGGGTCTTGCAGTCACTACATTCTGCTAAATTAGTCTATTACTTAAATGCAGTCTCTCCAAACACTCTCGTCATGATAATGGAAGCCCACTCTAGATCTATAATTACCCGAATTTCACTTTAAGGATTAACACATTCACTTCCAGACAAGGAGGAACCTGAGGTTTGCTTAAAATTTGTTTACATCACAGTAATCTGGTAACTGAGAGATGTCATATAGGACATTTCTTGTCAAGCAAATAGTGTGCATCTTGATTTCTGTTTTTGTTTGTTTGTTTGTTTTTGCTTTTTTTTACAACTTTAACCTTTTGTCTCATTTTTGTCTTGGTCTTTTTCATATTTCTGGTCTTACATTCACTTTGTTATGCTCTCTTTCGCTTTCTGTGTGTGTGTGTGTGTGTGTGTGTGTGTGTGTGTGTGAAAGAAGCTTGACAGGAACTCAGTTTCATAGCTTAAAGTGGCAGTCATCTAAAAAAAGGCCTCTTGTGTAGTGTTATTCCTCTTGCTCATTGCTTTGGTGGTGATGAGCTTTTTGAGTCTGTCCTTGTAAAAAATGTTTGTCTTGCCTGGAGAGCATGTCTGTTTTATTTGTTTCCACCTTTCAGATTATCAAAAGAGATTAAGATAGAAGGGGATAAAATGCCTGCCTGTTAATCGTCAGTGATTGATTTGGTGTGTGTGTGCGTGTGTGTGTGAGGGTGAGAGAGAGTGAAGGAAAACGGGGGATGATTTTGTGTGTGTGTGTGTGTGTGTGCCCATGTGTAGAGGGCAGGCTATTGGTAAGGAATGCCCCAGCTGCCCTGTAAAGCCTGGAGTTTGGCTCCAGGACAGAGGTGTGTCTGTGCATCTCACCTGGCAGCTGTTTAGCTGCTGAAAGAACTGGTGGCCCCCCCAAGGCAACGCTGTAACTCCCAACATAGACAAGCACCAAACCTCTTGTTTGTAGAGTGGGGTGGTGTACATCAAAAACAAAACAGAAGGCAGAACATATATATTAAGTGCAAGAAGTGACAGGTTTATTTTGAGGGACTTGAATGCTCTCTCTTATATGACTGGTTAACTGTGATCTAAAGCGCTCTATAGCACTGCACATTGTTTGCATGCATAAAAGGATTACATGAATCTTCCCCTTGTGATAATTTAATGTAATTATTAACAGTCTCTGTAGCTAGCCTTGGGTAAGACGCTGAGATGAGGTTGTTTGTTGTGCTGGAGAAGCTGACACAGAGAGAGTGGGCTTTTCCAACCCAATGCTGGGAGACCCAGATCATACCTCTCCTGAGACAGCACAGTTCTCTCACTGTGGCCTCAGGGCTTGCAGAGCAAGCACAAACAAATCCCCCTGATGAACACCGCAATCTCTCTCTCTCTCTCTCTCTCTCTCTCTCTCTGATTCTAAATTGTTTTTTAATGTCAGCCCAAACTCTTTACCAGCCTGGCAACATTAGCTGCTTCAATTAAGCAGTATTACAGTCATTTTGATTTCTAATTTACCAAAACCTACAGGATCATGATGGGTTTAAAACATCTTTTAAAAGTCAAATTTTAGTCAGTCTGTCAAAGGCAAGTATGCTGCTTCCCCTTTTCTACAATATGGACTCTGGACACTGGTTCCATCAACACATTCTCCATCACAGTGACAGTGTGGATAGACATTGGGGGGCATTTTGACCTATTAGGGCTGTGTCTCTGTCTACCAGGTTTCTAGGTCAATTGTGTCTATTGTGCATTTCTCATGGATCCAAGCCATGAACTTTGAGTCTACATTCTAATTAACCCTCAAGCCATGCCCTGTGTGTGGACCCTTCCCATCATTCTTTGAAGAATGTTGTCATTAGATTAGCAGTGAGTCAATGTGTTGCCTCCTCTCTCCTCCCACTTTTTTTGGCTCTTTCTCTTTCTTGTCATCTCCTCCTCCCTGCCCTTCTTTTAGGGTGAATACGGGCCTTGGTTTAGGACTCTGTGCTGTGTGTGAGGCACTCGGGTGAGCAGACAGACCAGTTCCCTGACAACGAGAGTGTAGTGAAAGCATGGTCAGTGAGCGAGGGAGACAGTGACTGAGGGTGAAAGAGGAAAAAGGGAGGGGGCGGAGGGAGAGGGGGGAGGGTGTGGGTTGAGGTCGGGACCTCTGTAGAGTTCCTGGACAGTTGGAGTGGTCAGTGGGGTAGAGGGCGACTCTGGAGTGTGGGAGTCGGCAGGAGTAACAACATGGGCTCTGCTGGCAGCAAAGCCTGTCTGAAGAACCCGCCTAGCATTATGAAGAAGAAAGCCAAGGTGGTTTCAACTTTTTATTTCCCTTTCTTTTACTGGGGTAATGGTAAAGTGTGTGTGTGTGTGTGTGTTGTCACCTGTTGAAAACAAAAGTGGTGCATGTGCTTTTCCCATTTGTTCACTCTGTTTGTTGATGTAAACCAATTTGGTTGGGAAGTAAAACGTGTTGTGGGAGCACTCTGGCACATGCCATTGGAGCCTGACAACAATAGACTGGGGGAATGAAGGAAGCGCTGTGTGTGCCGATATTGTTGTTATGGTCTGCCAGCTGTGCTGGTTTATGTTAAAGTTGCGGTTTATTGAGGTCTCAGGGGCCCTTTCTAAGGCTCTTTGAGGGTGTGTGCAGGACTGTGTGTCTGAGAAAGACAGAGAGGGTTAGGACAGTGGAACTTTTTAGTCCATCAGGGTTTGATTAGGTCAGAGTTTAATCTCTGATCCTTCAGTCTGAGGTCATGAAGCTCCTGTGTGTGTGTGTGTGTGCGTGTGTGTGTGTGTGTTTGTGCGTGCGTGTGCGTGACAACAATGATATAATGGGAGTGAAAAAGTAATTGAATCATTGAACTTCAGCATCTAAATTACCCATTGGGGGAACCAAGTACTTAATAATAATAATAATAATAATAATAATAATAATAATAATAATCAGTAAAAATGTGTCTAGATGTAGCTGGGTCCAGTACAGACATACGCTTGTGTTATAGTGTTTTCTATTTCACACTTATATATCAGTGTGTCTGTATGGCTATACAGAGAAACTTTTATCTTCCTTCCTTAGCCTCTCTAAGCACCCTGTCTGGGTGTTGACTGATGGTTGGTTGATGTGAAAGGTTTCAGGTGGATTGCGAAAGACCAAACTTAAGATGAGTTCTTTGCCAAGAATCTACTGCCTATGGTCTTCCTCCCCCCTCTGTACATTTCTCGTGTTTGTCATCAAGATTTTATATTCATCACAATGGTCCTGCATTGTCATTGTTGTTGTTGTCTTCAGTCAGTTGTAAATTGATGCTTACATCCTGTATGACCAGTTCTTTTTGATGTCTTGGCGGAGTGAAGAGTTAACCTGTGTGTTTGTATCTTGTGTGTGTTTGTATCTTGTGTGTGTTTGCAGCGGGAGGAGGCTCTGAAGCAGAAGAGAGATCTAGCAGGGGAGCTGAGTACCATCAAGCAGGAACTTGGTAAGGAGACCACACACTCACACCCATGCACTAGGATTCTCTGTTTTACTCACCCAAACCCACACATAGACAGAGAGACACACACAAACACATACATATATAATGCATTTATTACATATAGGTATCCTCTAGCAGTGAAGAACACAGAGCATGGAAATCTGTAGGAAAGGGGTTTGTGCTCTGCTTCACTAGGATCCTGGTATATATTGTGAGCCCATTTTCCTTAAAGGTCTTTAAGGAGATTGTGAGTTTCTCTGTGGGGTGTGTTTGGGTGCTTCTCCTCTCTACATATACACATTGAAAATCACCCAGACACACAGTGTTATAAACAGTTTTATGTAGTGAGAGAGGGGGAGAGAGAGACAGGATGGAAGAGAGAAAATGGGCGAGCGAGTTTGTGTGTGTGAACTGAGATCATATTATCATCTCATTCCCCTCTGGAGTGTGTTGGCCTCGTGTCAGGGCTGGTTCCCAGAATCACCTTGGACTTATGACTGCACAAAACACTGGGCAGTTATCTCTTTGAGTACTAATTTAAATATATGCCATGCATTTGTGTCTCAAGGCTATGGTGTGATTTAATGTTTTTTTTCTTTCTGTGTGTGTGTGTGTATGAGTGAGTAAGTGAGTGAGGGAGGGAGTGTGTTAGTGTGTGTGTGTGTGTGTGTGTGTGTGTGTGTGTGTGTGTGTGTGTGTGAGTGAGTGTACATGCTTTTGTGAGATGGTGCGTAGTGTTGTTGGCAGAGGTTTTGGTGTAGCCGCTGTGGTGCAGGCCTGTAGTGCGGCCACAAGCCCACAGTAATGAGTCCTCCAGCAGACACAGGCTCTTTTGTTTAGCTTGCAGCGGTGTCATTCCTCTGCTCACACAGACTCATCGCTTGCTTGCCAAAACACCACACAAAAACACACGCATACACACACACGCAACAAACATGCATACTCCACTGCCCACGCAAACACACGTGTGATCCACTCAGTTAGTTCTTATCATCGATATATTTTGCATACTAACCAATCACATTCTAAACATGCACACAGGTGTATCCCTATCAGTTCATATAGTACATACACCCCGTATTACACTCATCTGGACTTCTTTAAAGGTTCTGGGAACCTTGCTGAAGTGGAAGAAAAATGTATGGTTAAGCATATTGTCCAACTGCAGATGTTAATCTTAAATCTTCATTAATATTAGTCACAAGTATTAGTTGTATAGTGTAGCTGTACTATTTTACTATCCAAAGTAATCCTAACTAATAAGCACTCCATGTTCTTCACCAGTTCAGGGTGCATTTTTAGTTAGTTCGTAGCTAAAGCCTCATGACACAATTGTTTACCAATGTAAAAAAGCTAATTACAGGGGAAAAAAAGAGTGACCATCCTGAACAAAAGTCCTTTTGGAACTTTCCGTCTGTGCTGTGCACAGAGCCCACAAGGTGCTACAGAGGGCTATAGAGAGTATTCAGCAGAGGCACTTGTTTTAAGTAAATGAACTGATGCCAGCTGAGTGAGTTCTGATTAAAAGAATTAAAAGGGTGGAGTCGCTAAGGGTTTTTTTTTTTTTCTGCATCAGTGCTGCCGAGCCATGTTCCCCCATTCCAGTCATGGACTGGAGTCTCTCCCTGAACATTCCAAAACATGAGTTCATTCTTCCCATGATGTCACTCACCACTTTGGAGAAAGAGAGAAAATCTTTACAGAAGTGTGGAAGACAATGAGAGATGCAGGGAACCAAAGAAAAGAGGCCGAGAGTGAGATGAGGAGTGTAAGTGATCAGATGGAGAAGGCGCCATGCTACATGACACTTTGCTTTTCTGCAAGGCTGAATTTGGCAAGGCCCCAGCCTTGTAATGTGTAGGAAGGAGGAAACGTGGCACATTTCACTTCGCCCACGTGCCTCTTAGTGTAGCATAGCCAGAGCAGCCTCCTTTCCCTTTCCAGGCACCTGTGTGTTCTGCCCCACAGTCCTCTGACATTGTATCTAGACACAAGCATGTGTGAGTGTGCTTACCAAAGGTCAGTCAACAGCTCCATAAAGTATTCACAACCCCACCCACCAAATGTGTGCAGAGACGTCTAAACACACTCACACTGACACACACACACATTACAGACAAGCATGTCTAGACGTGCCTTGATACTCTCCGTGATACACACTGCACTGTCTCACAAATTAATGTCTATAGATAAACATACTCATTGACAAGGCAGCGTGCCTGTTTACACACACATACACACACCCTAACACTTTCACACCCGCACGCCCAGTCACATGCCAGTACACACACAGGCAGCCTGCATGCAGGAGGAATGCCTGGGACGCTGTACTCCATGAGTGTGGCCTGGTCATGAGGCTCCAGGGCTCTGACCCTTCTTACGCCTGTGGTATGCAGAGCGGGTGGACGACACACTCTCACTGCTCTTCAGAACCCCCTCGCCACACCACACCACCACCACCACCACAACCTCCCTTGCCCCTCTCAAACAATACGTCCTTAATGCATTACACAGAGTCCAGCATGTGTAAAGTGTTGAATGTTTGCTTTATGTCAGATTCATATCACGTCAGATTGGATACACGCACACACAGATTAATACTCAGTTCAGTGCCTAGTTAGGTTGTGCAGACCCATCACTATCACCATCACCAGATTAGATTCATCCATCCAATAATCCCTGTACTTTGGCAGGTTCTTTAGCAAGTTATATGGTTTGTGCGTATGGGTGAGCATGACGAGGGCCTGCTTTAAGCTCTCTTCACGTTCACCACATGCGTCACGACTATGACTGTTCCTGGCTACTGGCTCGCTCAGCCACAGTTCTCAACACATGTCTAGGATCTCTCCACTGTGTCCCTAACTCAGCAGAGCCTGTCTGGGTTCACTGGGGTTAAGACACAGAGGGGATGATGTCACACCTGTCCTCCCCCAAATAGTGCCCCGGCCTGTTCTGCCACAGCTGCCGCTCCTATGTCATCATAGCCACGGCAACAGCCCTGTTACACTAACATCTAAACGCAAGGGGGGCAACTGTTCAGGCTTGCCTATTGGAATGCAAACCCATTAAAGTCTGGGACATGTTCACTCCAGTCATCTTATTGAAATGGTAGTGTAGCATGTCTGTGACTTATTACCATTACAATAAGTGCATTGTTATAATGCATGGTTGTTCCCTCTACTTTATTGCAGAAATATTCACTTAGCACAAATGGGGAGCAGCTAGATTTATGCTGTTGTGCGATTTGCCAGTTTATAAGGAAATAAAACATAGAGGAATCATTGTGTTCTTGCCGGTAGCTGGGATACTGAGTAATGTTCAGCTCTCTCTACTTAGGCTGTGGTCAGGAACATTTAGGCCACCTCAGATTTTCTGTCATAATGTCCTGGACAGATAGATGTATAGACAGATATACAGACAGATGTTTTCATTTGTTCTCTCTCTTTCTGTATCTGCCCTCTCTGATTCCCTTTGTTTTCACATTCCATTACTCTCTCGCTCTCTCTACACCCCCCTCCTCACCCTTCCCCTTCCTCCCTTCCCCTCACAGTGGATTCCGTGTCCTCCTGCGAGCGTCTGCAGAAAGAGAATGAGGAAGCACGGCTGACGTTTGAGGAGACTCTGCAGAAGCTGCAGGACGAGCACCAGACAGAGCTCACCCAGCTGGAGGAGCGGCTGAGGGCCTTCTACTCGGCAGAATGGGACAAGACCCACCAGGCCTACCAGGAGGAGGCCAACAAGTGCCGGGCACTCATGCAACAACAGGTAAAAATTGTGGGCCAATGTGAGCGTTATATAGGCACTGACCATAACACAGTCATGGGTAATCTTATCCACTGCATTAGAATATATTTTTGGATGTCCATTGTATCATTTAGTCTGTGCTCTAAGGTCCATGCCTTGAATACTGGTGGGTTGAAACTACCCAAGTTGCATAGAGTAGCTTCTGCTTTTTGCATAGCCTTGTAGGTTAAAAAGAGAATAGAGTAGTGCTTTATTACAAACCATTCTCATGCAGTATAGGCCTAAGCCAAATGCATGTGAACAGTGCAGTTCCTAACCTCATTTAAATTCTGTAGATGCATAGGAGCCCAGAAAGGCCTGGGTTCATTTCAGGCTGACTTATGACTCAATATGTTATAGTTTCCCCATCCCCATAAGTCTCCCCATCCATACACAGCATTGCATTCTGGGATATGCAATATATATTACTCTAAGTGATAAAGATGTATGCGGGCATAACAGTGATATGAAAGTTACAATTAAATTTGTAGCGATTTAATGGTCTCTAAGCCTGTTGGATTTTAGACATGGAGAGGGACTGTGCCACTACTGCGCTCATAAAACAGAGGATTTATAGCTGTTGCCATGGCGTTTATTTTCCTTCACTTTGACTGTTAAAATTTAAATGTCTCATAGGGCTTGGCGGCTTATCCATCAACCTATCACCATTCTCCACTACATAATCAGCCCCACCCATTCTTTGGGTGTTGTGTTCTAATGTTGGCACAGTATCTTCATTGTCAGGCCAAGAATGTTGCCAACTGGTCACAAATATGCAAGAGATTTTTTTTTTTAGTTTTTGTAGGCATGGACCTTAAAGTGATAGTCTGGAATATTTTCAATTAAATCTCTGTTTTCGAGGTCCTATGGTGATGTCGGTAGAAAAAGGAAGAAGAGAATTTGGTGCAACACACACTGAATAGCAAACCTTCAGCTATAGCTACAGCACTACCTGAAAAGTCAGAACTTACAGTGGGTGTTCTTGTCAAAACACTTCTGTCTTCTGTCCTCAGATATCCACTAACATTAGCACGATGAACATTCAGGGACTGACCCTTTCTATTGTAAAAATCAGACAAAAGATGCTGCTTATTCATTCCACACAAGTGGAATTCTACAGTGGGATTCTACACATAGGCTGCACTCACTGCATTGATCCGAAAACATGAATGTACAGACCAGGCGTATGTTGGTGTTTGATGCCAAGTTGCTGGTGACTCATGCCTCACCCTCTTCCCCTGGCAGGTGGAGGATGTTCGATCCAAACAAGAGGCTCTGCGGCAGGAACAGGAAATCAACCATGTCCAGCAGATGGAGGCTCTCAAACAGCAGTATGAAACAACGCTTCAGGGTAATCCTTCCTCCTCAGCCGGGGCTCTTTCCTCAGGCACCCTATACATGCACTGTCTGTCTATGGCAATGTATGGATCATAGAATATGTACTACATTAATCATTTTTGTTGTTATTTTTTGTTTCCTCAGAGCTTCAGAAGACACATGAGCAGAACATGAATGCCTTGGACAAGACACTTAAAGACTCGGAGGCATCTCTCTCTGTAAGTTCATTTTACTCGGAGCTCTCACTGAAGGCTAACCAGTATTGTGCTCTTAAAAACATACCTTTGCAATAACTTATTCATTATTTATGGCAGGCATTTATTTCAGTTTAACGTATGCATTGCCACAGGGCATAATTCAGAAATGTGTCATACCAGGTGAGTCTTCAATATGCAAATTAACACTGACTGTTGTAACTCTTGCCAGCGGCAAATTGAGGAGTTGGCGATGGAAAACAACGAACTCAAGACGCAACTCCAAGCTGAAGAGGAAAGGAGGAGGATCCTGTCTGAGAAGAGCCTGGTAAGGGAGTTCTGTCTTCTACATGTACTCTCTGGTGTGTTGAAAAAGCAGAGAATTACTGTATGTGCAACTGATGCTCAAAATATTTTTGTTTGGCTTATTCTCTACTATGGGCTACTCTCCATGTCTGTACATCATCCAGAATTCCAATTATACATTTTATCCCATAAAAATGCTAAAGTAGCTTTTAACCTCAATTGGAAGTTATCATGTCATCAATATCATAGATAGTCCCTCAGCAGCAATACCCTCTAATGGACTGAAATGGAATTGCACACTTCACAGCAATACTGAATGAGAGACCCAAATCACCACATGTACAAAATCAAGTGTTTTGTGTATCTTTGCATTAATCTCTGCCCCTCTCTTCCCTCCCTCTCCTGTTCTAATGCTCTGTCTCTGCAGAAGGATGCCCACACGCTCTACCTAGAACAGGAACTGGAGAGTCTCAAAGTTGTCCTGGAGATTAAGACTCAACAGCTTCATCAGCAGGATAAAAAGCTCATGCAGATGGATAAACTGGTGAGTACTCAAATCTGTTCTACCTGTAAGACAGACAGATGACCGACCCCATACATGCATGCCCACATGTGCACGTGCATGCGTGCGCACGCGCACACACACACACACACACACACACACACACACACACACACACACACACACACACACAGACTAAATGGACCTGGTGTATATGCAAATCTTAATCCATTTTTGCACAAATAAGATAGGAGACCAATCTATGTCCTCTGTATCATCTGTGTGCTTGAAGAAGGTGGTTGCCCCAGCATTCAATCTTTAAAACATTATAAATCATTCATAGCAACTCATCTGCAGTGCAGCCATTTTTCAAAGCAGTCCAGTAGCCTCATGGACGTGTTGTGAATCTGGTGCACGAAGGCAGAAAAAACAACCTTGTGTGAATGAGCAGTGAAGACCTGAATGGTGATGAGTAGAAGAAAGAACTTGAGGCGTCTTAGTGGAGTAAACTTGGTTTACTTAAATTAAATGAGAAATCTACTGTGAATGGCTTGTGGGTGTTTGTGCCAGAAAGGAATATGAATGTAGTCATATCAGTTTGTTGCCAGCACCTGTGGTTGCTATGTATTTACAGTGGATGCTGTGGCACTAAGGCTTACCACAGGAGTGCTTCCTTTTCAAAAAAGTGTTTTTGTTTGAGTGTTTGTTTTGCCACTCAGTGGTGTGTGAAGATTGTGCAAGAGGCGTTTTGGCTTTGACTCAGGAATCTACAAACAGGTTTTAAATGATCATTCTCCGCAAGAGTTCTCTGAAGACATAAGAACCTCATCGTAATCGCTCTGAGTATGCAAGGCCCTGTAGCCAACTCTGTGATTGGAGATTGTTTTGGGTTGTTTTTGTTGTGTTGTCATTACTGTGTTAAAGACCTCAAAAGATTGCGTTTGTGTGCTGAAAGCTAAATATTCAGTTTGCTGTGCACTGTACTAAGGTTTTGCTGTGTTGATGGGCAGGTGGAGACGAACGTGAAGCTGGAGGAATGCCTTACGAAGGTGCAGCGGGAGAACGAGGATTACAAAGCCAGGATGGACAAACATGCTGCACTGTCCAAGTAAGAAAACCATGCATAGCATGCTCTCTCTCTCTCTCTCTCTCTGTCTCTGTCTCTCTCTCTCTCACTCACTCACTCACTCACTCACATTCACACGCACCCAGACAACCTCATACACACACACACAATGCTTCTCCCTTTCAACATTTCCCCGACTACCTCCAAGGTCTTAAGAGACTATGGGCTTACAGAGGAATGTGTCTGTTCACTCTCTATCTGTGTGAGGGTGGGTTGAATGTGTCTTACACCCCTATGGGTGGTTATGTAAAAGGGTTTTTCTGAGCACGTGTGCGGGTATGTAACTTTACCCAAATGTGTTCATGTTTTTCTGACCGCCTCCCTCCCTTCTCTCTGTTCTGTTCCATTCACTCTCCCCCAATCCCCTCTCTGTTCTCCCTCTCTCTGTCGCCACTTGCAGGCAGCTGTCCACAGAGCAGGCAGCACTGCAGCAGACCTTGCAGAAGGAATCCAAGGTCAACAAGCGTCTGTCCATGGAGAATGAGGAACTCCTGTGGAAGCTGCACAACTGCGACCTGAGCAGCCCACGGCGCCTATCGCCCACCTCGCCCTTTCACTCGCCCCGAAACTCGGCCGCCTTCCCCACAGCCCCCCTCTCCCCAAGATAACCCCCCAAAATCCCTTAGACACCCATTGCCCTGCTCTCTCTCTCCCCAAACCCCAGCCCTGGGCGGCCTACACCTCCAAAGACTCCACAACCTCACCCGGACACCTTACATCACGCTATTCCTTAAAGCTCTCCCATCTAAAGCTATTCCCCCAAAACACATCCTGAACGGACTTCCTTTTTGTTATGGGAAGGCGTTACCATTGGTTCTCATTGTACAGTTTTCAGAAAGACTTTAAAGACACTGTAAAGAGTAGATCAAAAATATAGGGTGTAATAGAAGATGGGAGAGAGCCAGAGACAATGTTGCACGGATGCACTTAGGGAGCGAGGGACTGCCCTCCCCTACGCTTTCCTGCTTTTTTCTCCGACTGAACGAAAGGAGAGGAGGAGAGAGAAGAAGAGAGGATATGGTGAACCTCAGGGCTTGTATATAGTGTCTTTCCTGTTTGAACTTCAAACTCAACTTTTTTTTTTTTAATTTAGAGTTTGCATTTCAGCAGGTTTTGTGTACTGTGTCTAAGCATCGAGGATGGTAATGCTAATTTGTAATGTGTGCTTAGAACATTAAAATCTGAATAAAACTAAGGTTATTCAAACCTGCAATCAGTTTTGTGTTTGGGAAAAAAAAATCCTTTGTGTTCTGCCCTATAGGAAATAGACAGACATGCAAACAAAAATGAAATGAAATTGTGAAGAGCTGTTCTCAAGTAAAATTGTACCCTGTCCAACATCTCTACCTTGTAATGACTGTAGAATGTACATCCCTGGATGTTTTGATTTCTTTCCAGAATGTTCTTTATCCATAACACTGTGTTAAGGGAATAAATCCCTTTCCTTCACCTGGAGTGACCTGCTTTCCACATGTCTTTTTATTTTTAACTCATTAAATACAGTACTATGAAACCTGGAAAATGCACCTGAAGAGGTCTCTTATTTCATGCCATTTTGGTTTTAGATTCATTTACAAGTTTTCACTTGTCTAGTGAGATGAAATGATGTGTGCACAGAACTGTGTGTGTGTGTGATCATGTAAATGTACGTCTTGATTCTTAAGGTTACACATGTTTGTATAATCATTATAATACCATATCATGTATCGAGATTATTTTGGATATTTCAACAGACATGCTTCTCCAGTTTCTAAAGGCTGCATGACAAGTGCATATTTCTCTTTACAAAAATGACAGCACATCTTCACATTACCAGGGAGAACCCTAAACTTCTTCTCCATAATGATACTGGGCGCTTTCTGAATACCTTAAATGGAGATGCTAAATATCTTCAATTCCTAAATCCTCAGAGGCTTGCATTGATCTCTGTGCTTTCCTCCCTTCTCAGGAAACAGGGAAGCTTTATACCAGGATGAGGATGTGCCTGGCCATTATTTGTGATCACTGGAGTCCTCTCCCTTTCCTCCCCTCCCTGTCATGTTTCAAGCCTTTTATTGGATGTGTTCTTGCATATTATTGTAGAACTATTTCAAGCCTCTTCATAACTTTTTAACAGAACCCTGGAAGTCAACCATAATTTATGCATCTTACACAAGAAAAGGTTAAAATCATATTTTCTGTAGGGTAAAGCTCTTCTGACAGACCAGTAGTACTGTGAAGCTATTTCTGCTTTAGGTATAATGTTATGACATTCTGAGGATTTAATGTTTTAGTTGTCAGACAGAGTTCATTACGCTGTGTAAAAGCCATAGTTCCTCATACTGCCTGACAAATTAAATGTCAGTAAACAGATACAGCCTTCTGGCCTACAGCCATGATATGCTCTTACAAACATGAGAAGCTTTTGCTGCTGTTTGAAGAGGTTCATTTAGTTTTCTGTTTTGTTTATGGATAGTGCATTCCGCTATAATAATAAGAAGCTGTCATTTACCCAACTACTTTCAGAGGATATAAATATATAGAAGGCAATACAAAGCCACCATTAATAGCAATATTAAAGCTACCATTAAGAGTGCAATTTGTTTGAAAACAACAAACATTCAAGAGTTGTTGATGAATGCAGGGTTGTTTTATTAACTATGACATACAGTGTGCACAAATGGCAGCACACATCTTGCTATTTACTGTGAGCTATGTTCATGCTCTGTTTTGGGCTCTTCAAGTCCTTCTGGTCGGATCATCATGACAACAGACTTGATTGAGTACCGGTAGCCATGCCAGATGTACCACACAAGCCCATCATCTGTGATTGCCTTGTAGGGGCCATTGTAGTAGTGTCCATTCAAATTACCGGAGTGACACCTAGTGGACAAAATTAGAATTAAACTGGATAGCTCTTTGCAGGGGCTAACTTCCATCACATAATTAATTCAGAGTTCAACTGGTTAGATGGTATTATTACTGTACACTTAATAAACTGACATATATTTTAGTTACAATACAGATTCCAAAAGTTGCCCTTTTTCACCAGAAGAGGTCTCTCTTTTGATACCTGCTGGACCACCAGCCAGACTTGTCCTGGTAAACACACTGTGGATCCTCCCCATGGTTGTTGTGGTCATATGTGCTGAACTTCACTCCTTGGTGATCATTCCCCTGCGGATCAAACCACTGGTTTCCAGGATGGGGGTGTGCATCAGCCAAAACATCACCTACATTCCCCTTGTAGTCACCCACCTTCAATTCGTACTCATCCTGACAAAGGACAACACTCAAATCAGTACAACAAAGGATTTCTAAGGAAATAATATTTCCAATGTATTCAGTACTCAGATTTCTTGCTTTTGAAGACTATGCCTGCAGTCTTGTGCTGCAAAAATACAAAACATCCCTTCATATCTCTTGTTATCACTGCACATAAAAATGGGAGTGTGTGACTGAAAGAGAGAGAGAGAGGTAGACTGATGGACAGATGTGAAGGAAAAAGAGGAATCAGCAGGCAATAGGTGTGTACTGTCAGTCAGGAAAAACCAGCAGCCAGTTATGGAATTTATCCATTCTCCCATTGCTTCTAAACAATCAGCTTGAAAGCAAAGGGGACAGCTCCAAGGTTGCCTTGTTCTTTGAAAGTTTAACCCATGTCAAGCTTTCTGGCCAACAAAGACATAATATACTTCATTTAATATACACACGGGAGAACACTCAGAGAATACTTGGCATATGGCCAACCAATCTCAATACACACACACACCTTTTCATCTCCTACTTTGACATCTTTGTACTCTGCAAAGCGTGAAGTACCATCAGAGTCCTTCATTTTTATCTTGAGCTTATAATTGCCTGTAAATGAGATTGAAAGATTTAAGGATCACCGCCAAAATTAATTAATTAATTAATTAATAAAAGAAAAAAACTTTGACCATCAGTGTGCTTGTATCTCCTACCCTGTGATGTTAGATAGTGTAAGGGGTCATTCCCTAACCAAAACTCCCCATCATCAGAGAGAAGATTCCCAAAGCCATGCTTATATTCCATCCAGGTCCTATACAGAGAAAAGGGGAAAGCTGGTATACTCTTTTGCCAATGGGCTTTCTCAAAACATCCTGCTCTCTCAGTGACTATATTATGTCTATATATGTAATTCATATTGTTTTGCAGTATTTTGCTAACTTTCCAGAAGACTCTTATTCTGTAACAGTAATAGTGCAACACATGCAGGCAATTGCTCCCCTAATGCAAAAATGTAATTTTATAATATATTACAGTTGTAGTCACAAATGTATAGAAATGTGAGTGGTAATGTATGACTACCATTGTATGAGTGCCCCACCTGTCAAAGGACTCACGTCCATCTTTCCTCCTCTGAAATACGGTCCAGCCTCCTCCATCACTCATGTCACAGAAGACCATGACAGACACTGGAGATTGTTTTGGTTTAATCATGTACACACCACTGACCAGGTTTCCATCCTCAAATACCTGTGAGCAGTCTGAACACAGACAGCATGACACACATGCTCGTTGGCCACATAACCCCCAGGGAACTTATAAAAAAGCTGCATTCAGAAATCATGGGTTAAGAATTAAATGAATGTGCATTTTTGGCCAAAGTCTACTATCACCTCCATGTAATTTTTTGTGTGATTTACCCCAGATTCTGTTTTACCATTGCTCAACTACTCAATTGTTTTACCATTCAAATTTCACAATTTATACACAAAACAGTGGGAAAAGTCTAAGAATTTAGAGTTCTGTAAATAAAAAACATTATTATTGCTGTATTTTCCTGAAATGTGTCTAACCTGTGTACTCTGTTTGAGTGCCTCTGGGGGGCAGGATATTTGACCCTTGGGGGGCATCAGGTTTGTGCTGCGGATTTGTGCTGGTCTGTCTCAGCTGGTCAACGAGCTGCTGGATGTATTGCTGCTGGTACAGAAGACTCTGCTTCATATAGGCCAGCTGGGACTGGAGCCACACAACCTCATCCTGGCAGTTGGCTGGTGCAGGCCCCTGATACTGATGCACAGGGGCCTAGCACGGACGCACACACACACACACATGCACAGACACACACACGTATTAGACAGTGATTTAACACTTGATATGATAACACTATATAAAGTAAGTTATATAGCATTAGTGAAGTATCCTTAAGCTGCACAATGCTTGAATTGCATGTGTGAATTAAAGAAACACTTACCGACAGGATATTCTCAAAAATCATCAAATCAAATATGAATATAAAACTGGATGTGGTAGTCCATAGACTCCTCATTTTGTGTTCCTGAACCACAGATGATTAAGATGAGCATCTAAGACGGACTATTCCTAATGCCAGTGTATGAAGTGAGGCATCATACTGAATCCTTTCCCATCCTCATGTTCAGTTATGTCTCTCAGCCTTATCAGGGGCACAAACAGAGGCCAATTGTTGTGTCCCATTTTCCTCGCACAATTTTTGCCCTTGAAAGATAACACAGAAAACCTGATACTGCCCTCACCCTTACAAAGATCTCAAAGGGCTTTGTTGAAGTATAATGTGTTACATTTATTTTCTGTGCCCAAAATATTTACCGCATTTGGGCAGTGCTGACATTGCTGACAACTTTTACCCTTCCAAATTTTGACAAAAAATATCTGTGTCTTCTACTCCGTCCATTTTCAAGAGCCTAAGGAATGCGACTGTATCTGGTCAACCTAATTGCTACAACAGAGGCAAAGTAAGACCCATTTGCATGCAATCAAAAATTTAATGAAATTCCAGACTGTAGTCTGAAAAAGATGGTTTGAAATTAAAATGACTTAAAATGACTAGACAGAAAATAATTTGATGATCAAAAAGACTCAGGCTGAGTGAGAAGATCCCATCTCTGGATCAGATGTATCGGCAAGCACAGACTCAGTCTCTTCTTGCTTAGTTGGAACCCCTGCAGCAGTCAGCTCAGCTGTGGTCTCATTAAGCAGAGTCTCAAAGTATGTTTAATGGCCTTTGAAAAAAATAATGAATGAATAACAAAAGTATCAAAAATGTTACAGTTAATGACTGTGTCCGCCAATACTCTGATTTTTCAGGTGTCTTTATTACCTGGCACACTGTAGTTCTCTTCAAATGATTAGCAAAGGACCCACTTTAGCTCCTTTCCTTATATTCTGATGAGAGAGAGATTAATTATTTCAAATTCATACATTAATTCATGTACATTTCATGTGAATACTCACAAAGCATGTTGAATCAGTTTGTTGCTCACTCGGTAATCTTTGGAAGCAACATAATTAAACACAACATCTGTATCTGTTAGTATAAAACGGAATTCCACCTTCAATGAGCTTGGTGATCCTAAAGAAACAGCACCTTACAGTTGGTTCATTCTGTGACTCCTCATGTAGTCCAGCAGATTTAGGAGTTGTACTGAGCTGAGATGCATTCTTCATCTTAGAATCACCTTTGAAAAAAAGAGAAAATGGTCATGGTAAAAAGGTAGTAAATGCAGTAGTGGTATAGTGATTAAGGAACCTGGTTAGCATGCTAGTAGCCTGGAAATTGTGGGGTGGAATCACGGCTGCCACAGTTGTGCCCTTGAACAAGGCACTTAACCCCAAATTGCTCTCCCTACCCTAAATCACTCTGTGGGTAATGGTTATCACCTGAGATGCCAAGAGCTCTATTAAGCCCAAGCAGAACTTTCTTAGTCGTGTCTTTGGACATATTCAGGATGTTATCTGGAAGTCTGGTTAGGTCAGCATTCTGGTGTAAGCTATTGTTTTTCTGTTGAAGCTGGATAATCATCATACACACCAAAGAACCATAGTCTTTACTATTGGACTCCATAAGGAGAGACAAAAAACTACTGCTTTTACAGAGACTATTTAGTGCCAAATGTTTGTAGTCTCTGATGTCATCGTGTGAGGTCACATTTTCCTCCAACTGTGCAGAGAGTGTGACCATGACTTTTTGGGTCATCACTTTGGTCAGTACATTCACAGTGCTTTTAAAATCCTCCAATGATAAATGTAAGGCCTCCAGGCTATGCTGTGACAGGTGCTGATTGACAGAGGAAGCTGAGGGAAACAAAAATGACAGAAAGAATCGCTTCACAGTCTCTTCAACATAACTGTGTATAAATCCCAATGGCAATTTTTTTTTCCTCAGCTGGGGGTCAACTTGAAAGTGTCGGAGAGACTCTTCTTCACAGGCACAGATAAAGTCTTGGCACCATGATAATTCTTCAAAATCTTCTGGATTTCAACTGATATGGCATGGGAGCATTTTTAAATTTTAGTGTCAGAGGTCAACTCCTCCTGTCTTTCAGACCAAGACCTTGAGGACTGTGGTTGCAGCCAAGGACTCTGGGGCCTGTCAGTCGTTTGAACCTCAGCCAACAATGCACCTAGGATCATTGGAATCAATGCTTCTTCCTTTAATTCTTGGGCACTATTTAGATTTGGAATCTCATGCTGTATACAGATGATTACTTGTGGAGAAGAGTCTCTCTATCTATTTCACAGATACCGAGGCTGAGGAACCAGGGCGGGATTCATTCTTTAAATTTTTCAGCAAAATGCCGCTCATCTGTTTTGTTGCCTTTTTCTGAAATTTGCCATCATTCAGGTGGCTCAACAAAGAAAGGGAACCAGATAGTGCTGATGCTTTTGCAGGGTCAGTCAACATGGGTCCCTCTACTAAAATGGGCTCATCTGACTGCAAACCACTGTCCTTACAGATGCTTGCAAAATTTGATCCACTTCCATCTTCGCTGCTGCCAAAAGCATTTCATGTGTAATCTCAGTTCTTTGTCCCAGTGATGGCTTGACAGCATTATTTTCTTCTGAAAAGCTCATCCTGTTCCAAGGCATAATGACCACATGCACATAATCTAGCAAACAATTTACAGGCAAAGTTACATAGTTAGATTACAATGGCAGAAAGAAAGGTTAAGAAATGATACCCAAGGACCAAGGGAGTGATTTGCAGTACTACTTAAGGACCCCATTTGGTCTTCAGAGTAATAAAGACTGAAAGCCTATGTTTTATGACAATAAAAGGATTGTTCCATACTGTACAGAAACATGTGTTGCCTTACCTACTCCTGTCACACATAAGCACATGTGCAGCAGGAACTCCTAGAATTTCACGTAGGGCTGGGAGCAAGTTACAATGAGCCTGGACAACTTTCATTACTATGCCAGCAAAAAGATGGCCAACTTCATCTTTGGTCCCCCGAGTAAACAATATCAGATAAAAATGAGCCTATGTTCATGAATGAATGTGAATGGGCAGGGCAGGGCAGGGCAGGGCAGGGCAGGGCGGGGCGGTGGTGCTAAATACATAAATGCAATATGCATGGATAAAAGCTAAAAGGAGGAAATTCCATTGATAAAATAAAACCTGTAGTCAGGAAACTATCATTGTGTGATAATAACAGCCATGTCCTGTGCATCCACAAAGGATGCAAGCCTATTTAGTCATTTGCTCCGCTTATTTCACCAAAACGTGGGCCATTGGCCTGCGGTTTAAAACTATAGCTCATCCTAAATACATAAAGAAGAAACACCTCTATCGACTTCATTCCAAATCCTCATCAACTTTATATATTGGCTTTCTAAAAGGGACCAAATTGATTCAGTTGATGGGAAACTGTGGAATCTATTACTTATCCTCCAGGGCTATCCATGGAGCTGCAGACGCTGTGCAAGTGCAACACTACTTATTAGTGCGCGTGCTCATTGCTCAGCTGCCTAGTGAAAGATGGCCGCGAGCTGTGTGGTGAGCTCTCTTTGAGGGAACTGGAGTCCTTATTGTGTTCGACAGACATTTTAGCCGCTTTAGTGTGGAAAATTCGTTGTCTTTGGCGGAGGAAATGCTTTAGTAACTATACGCTTGGTTTAGAATTTATTTAAGAAGACTAACACTAAGGTAACTGTCATGTGAACGCTGTTTTCTATAGCTAACGTTAGCTATTGGCTAGCTAGCTGGCTGTCTGCAGCAAAGCTAACATGAACTATCTTCGCAGTGTTTTAAAGTAATAGAGAAAGGTTTCTTTATCCATTCGTACCTGAGCACGATAAAGTGATATTAGGTTTGTTAGATGTTATGTTTTTTCAGTCATAGACGGATGAACCTTCTATGTAGCTATGTTGTCATTGAGTAACGTTAGTGTGATGCCAAGTAAACGTTATCGTCAGTTTACTAAAACCTTACGAGTTTAGCTTCGCACTTTAGGTTTCGCTTAGAATTACAGCTGCTTACTGAGAGCGCTGCCTGAAACTGGAATGAACTTTCTGTTTTTGTTTCTTTTGCTGTTGTAATCAAAGCAACGCAGTGATGTTAACGTCACTGCTGAGAAATTCGTGTTAATATATGTGTATTTTGTTGTGTTGGCATTAACAATAATGTTATCGAGTTAACCGTTTTATCTTGCGGGGTTTTTGCCTTGTGTATATTTTTTACTCTGAAGGCGCGTGAATGTCACGTTTGTTTACAAGAGTATACTGCATCTCATTAACGTTATCAACGCAACGCCACTGAAGTTGCTCAACTTCCACCTGCACCATTATGACTAGCTTGTACGAACATTGTGCATTTTTTGTTTATGCGCGGTGAATCTGTGATATAACTTACACCTGTAACTTCAGTTGTGTGCGTGCTTGCGCGCTTTTAAGGTGAGTTGAGACCAATTTCCCGGGGAAACGCAAGCTTTGTTGTGAGAGCAGTCAGAAACGGTTTAACGTTACTATGGTCACGGCATCAAATTTACCTGACCTCGCGAGACGCAAAAGTTGATGAATCATTATTGTGCTGTGTGATCTTTGTTTGATTGCGTTTTTACTTTGACAATCATTTGTATTCATAAAACGTATTTGTTCAGTTCGAGGTGAGGAGCTGAACAGTGCAGTTGAAAAGCCGAGTATTTGTTGCCAGAGCCTTGAGTGCGATGATTTTGAGTATTGAGAGAGTGAGGAGAGTGGTGGGGGGTGGTAAACGGGCCGTTCGGTTGCTAGCCAACCCATTAGAGCCGGTTGACGTTTGGAGGGAATATTTCTAATTTGCCGGGAAATGGGGAGCTGGTCAAATCCAACCGTTGCAGGTCCGCCCCCTGAATAAACAGGCCATTTATTTGGTCATGTGCTTGAGTAATACACTGGTTACGCCTCAGTTAGCAGTTAGTTGCACAGATTGATGAGTCCTTCATTGAAATTGGTAAGACACGTCCCAGTTAGCTTTTACAGAGTTATCTTTTTGGTGACAGGCAGACAATTTTGGGTTACTATTTTATGTTGTGGGCAAGCACTGTACATTAGTTTGTTTGTACCTACACTGTGTTGCTTCGTTGTGTCAAGGCAAATATTACCCATGTTTGTGCGTTTCCCCGAGATTATGTGTCTTGTGACGACGCGGTGCAACGCCCGCGGTGACTGCGACTGAGAGTTCGTGTTCTCAGTGTACTGGATTATTGACATCTCAAACAAAGCTTAACTGCATTCTGACAAAACTGCACTTTGTTTTCTGTTAGACATCGGTTGCGCTATCAACTCTTACGTGGGCTTCCTAAGTGTTGAAGTCAGTATCGATTGGCTGCTCATGTTTTGTTTCTTAAAAGGTGCTGAGTTGTCAGAATGGCGACTGGAGGGGCCTCGTTTGATGATTGCGCTGATGAGCAGGAGCTGCACAACTGGACTGTCACCAACGGCAGTCTGGAGGACCGACTCAACAATATGGTATGGGAAGATTGAGTGTCACTCACATTGAGAGGTGATTAGGTCAGGTTAAACATCAGCAGTACTGCATCATCACTGTTTGCCTGAATTTTAATTAATTGCTTTGTTTGTCTGGGATTAGTCTGTTTGTCATAAGAAGCGGAAGAATTTGGATAGTAAATGCATCATTGTTACTTAAACATTGTTCAGAAAGATAACTGTACCAAACATAACTCAGCTGTCAGGCAGAATGGATATGCTTTAATGGATGTGGCTATCTAATTTACCAGGAAAAGTTTTATGTTGCCTTTTTGGCCATAGGCCAAAATATAACGATGCTACCTGACCCAAAAGATAGCCCAAAGGCTGATATATCTTGACGCCTATTAAAGAAAATACAATATTTTTGCATTTTTTTGGACATTATCAAATTAATGAATTGTCCAAAGGACCAGGCACTATGCAACTAAAAGTATGCTTTCTGAAATTATGTGATCAAATTCAATACAGGACGCAAAAAGTACCAGGTGTATTTAAGTTAAACAATTTCAGTGAAAAAGTATTATGTGGCCTAGCCTATACATAGTTAAATAAAAAGCACAAACTACTACTGTGTAAAGGCCTAGGTGTGTGAATATTATTTTCAGAAGCAATGCTGCTGATATAGGCTATTGATAAATGGCGCCTGTCACTTTAAGATAAGTTCCACCAAAATAACTTGCGTGTACAACGGGTAAAATCGCTACTCCTACAGTACAATGTAAAGCGGAACAGGTTGTCACCCTAGACCTAGTTCCAAACCCATCTGGTTTGGCATGAGTTGGTTTTGTCTACCTTACTTTATGGTGACTCAGTGCAGGTCATTTGCCCATGTGCTACTGAGCACATCTTGCATTATCATCACAGTATTTGGCCAGGTAGTTCGACTTCATTTTCTCTTCAATTTATCCGTGCTCTGGAATTTTAAGTTGCCATCCTTGATCTTGATTGCAGGACTGGGGCATTCATCAGAAGAAAGCGAATCGCTCCTCAGAGAAAAACAGGAAGAAGTTCTCGGCTGTGTCAGAGGGCCGATTGACCAATGACATCTCTCCAGAGTCCACACCAGGAGCTGGGCGAAGACGGGCTCGCACCCCACACACTTTTCCCCATGTGAAGTATGCCACGCAGATGTCGGTCCCTGACCAGGCAGAGCTGGAGAGACTGCGGCAGAGGATCAACTTCACTGACCTGGATGAGGTGAGTGGCAAGTAAACCCAGTTTGTCTTCTCTTGGGTTCTGGGGCTTGGATGATCCATGAGCACCCTTGAATGCCATTCTATATGTTAGTGGATCTTTGGAAAAATTACATTTTGACAGAGCTGAAATATGACATTTAAAATCAATTGGATAATTTTTAATTGCTAGTTATGGTGATGCAATTCTAGTATTGATGCATTGTGCAACACTACTTATCAGTGTGTTCTAGTTTAGTGGTCCTCGACTGGTCATTACCCGGATTGTAAAGAGCTATTTTCAAATTGTTGTCATTGGCCTTGCAAACATCTCCACTTTATGAAATATGGTGTGTTATGGGTGAATGATGTTTAATGTTACCTAATATAGCCTAATTCAACTATTGATAAAGCTTACTTTGACAAGAATTGGAGTATGCCAATACCAGTGCTGCTAAAAAATTTGCAAACAAACAAACAAGCAAGCGATCAACATTTTTCTGACTTTGACATTCAAGACAATGTGTGCTGTTGTCAGTGTTAAATGATTAATTTTAGATTTTTGGTTACTGGGTGAAGTGATTGTTGACTCAAGCCGTATATATTAGTCTATGCTTAATGTCTAGTGAAGACCGCAACAGAGAGGAGACAGATGTTGGTTTGAATGAAAGTGAAACCATGCGAAAAGGACTCATTCTTCCAGCAAAGGCTTCCTTCAAGCCCCCCACCCATAGCCACCCCATCCCCCCCCCACCACCCACTCCCATCTCCCCACCCCCTTTGCATGTCTTTTCACATGCTGCTGCCCTCTCTCTTACAGAGAAGCATTGGCAGCGACTCCCAGGGCCGGGTCACGGCCGCCAACAACCAGAGGCAGCTGGCGGAAAACAAGAAGCCCTTTAACTTCTTGCCCATGCACGTCAACAGCAACAAAAGCAAGGAGACGCCTGGCTCTGCTACCCCCTCCACTTCCACCTTGGGGGCCAAGGAACCCAAGAAGCAGAGCCCAGGGAAAGACCTCTTTGCCCCTGTGCCCACCTCCAGTAAGGATGCGTTTGGGCCAGAGAGAGGGGAACCCATGGAGTCCGGCCAAGGGGAGCCCTGCATCGACAGCAGTCAGGTATTGAAGGTTTGCTCTGTTTCAAAGGCTGCCTTTTGCCTTCTTTGTAAATAATAGGTTGGTATTATCAGTGGGATGTAGTTGGTGCTTTGTGTTAGCACTGCATCTTTAAAGATAGTGTTGACAGTTGTTGATAGGAAAAAGATTGAAGAGATTGTTAGCATTGGAAGCAAATGATGGGAAAATATGTCTCCCTTTTAAAAAAAAAAAAAAAAAAAAAAAAAAAAAAAACTAGAGCAAGGATGGTGGAAGGTTTCCAATGATGCAACCAGCTAGAATTCAGGGCACTTTAAAAATATGCCACCATCCGCACAGAGGTGTTCAACACGCCCCTCCTCCCCTCTACTCCTCGTCCATCCTTCTTTCTTTACCTCTCTCCCTCCCTCCCTCCCTCCTTGTCTGCTGTTCCCTTCCCTTCTGTGTGCATTCTCAGTCCATCCCACATTTGTTGGATGCTTCCCTCTTTCTTACCCCACGTCCCCTCCTCTTTCCATTCTCTCTGGCTCTGCCTCTCTTCCTTGCTCTCTCACACCCTGGATCTAAAGGAGTCTGTGCTGTCTCCGAGTTGCTGCTGATTCTGTGTGTGTGTGTGTGTGTGTGCGCCCACATGTTTGGGGCTGCAGGTTGTCAGCAAGCTGGTGCAGATCCGTGAGTCTATATGCAAGGCCAACTCCATGCGGGACGACATGCTGGAGAAGAATGATGTCCCTGCCAATGTGGAGCGGCTAACTCACCTGATTGCACACCTTAAGGAGCAGGAGAGGTCTTACCTAAGGTTTCTGCAAAAGATATTGGTGAGTCATTTTTTGGGGGGCAGAGGCTGGGGGCTGGGGGAAGTGTATGTGTATCTGTGTATTCTGGTTTTAGGTGAACAACCAAGACTCAAGTAGATTTAGCATTTTTTTAAATGGTGAATTGTGCAGTATAGAGGACAAGGTTTTTTGAATGACCTGAGCCAATTTGTCCTTAATCGTATTGTTGTTGTTGATCATAATTGTATTGAAGTTGGTGGTAATGTTTGTAATGTATATATCTGACTTTTAAGATATGGAATGGTATGCTTTTGAAGATGCTGAGGGGTTACCAACCCATGTTGCCAGGGGATTTATTGTTTTAATCTGAGGTGCATCAGTTTGATTAAATGTAAACTATCCAATAATGTGATGGAGTGAACACTTGTCGCAGCACTTGTTTTTGAGGCTGTGATTTGGTCTCACAAAGCTTCAGAGGTTCAGAGGGTGATAAATAGTGTCTCCTCAACAGCTCGAAATGTAGGAGAGATTAATTAATCAATGCTGCTCAGTACCTTTGATTAGAAAAGCATGTTGAGAAGTAATCTGATAATTCCTCAAATGAAGCTGAAGATGTATTAGTTGTCAGTTGTCATCCAGTTGATTTGGACAATATTTTAGTCCATGTAGCTAGGCCTACCTGTCTGTGCAGTCTGGTTGCTTGCTCGTGAGATAAATGACTAGAAAACTTTAATAAATTATTTTATTTATTTTTTATTATTTTTATTTTATTTATTATTTTAGTAAATGTGAAGTTTACTAAATCTTGCACATTCTTTATCATTCTTCTAGTGTTGACATTCTTGATAGGCTTATGTATTTAAAGCTCACATTCTGAAGTCTGTTGAAATCCACTGTTCGATTCAATCTTTGCTCCCCTAAGAAAGCGTCATTATCTTAACAAAGTCAAGTTGAGCTAAATAGATTTTAAACTATTACGTGTAATTTGAAATGAATGCCTTGCAGCCAGACCTTTTCTGTTATTCAATGCCCAATGAAACATTGTTAAAAGATAAATGATTCTCATATTAATGACATCAAACTAATTTACTTAAATGGCAGAATTGTATCCATTTAGCATAGGTTAAAAGTGGAACAGTGGAAAAATGTAGCACGTAAATCAACCAGTATCCCTGTTGCTTTAGTTCGCCAAGCGCTGCTGCTAGAAGAGTGAAAAAGGAATGAGAAAATTCGATACGGCACAGACCAAATTTGCAAACCAGCAGCTAACACTAACTGAAAGGCTCTCAAAGGGCAAGGAAATTCGGTTTCCGTTTCATTTCAGGGTGGCTTTTGCTGCCAGTTTTCTCTATGTTGTACCAAATTTTCTCATTCCTCTTTCTGCTCACCAGCGCTCAGTGAGCTCCAGCAACAGGGATATGGGTTTGTTTATGCCAAACATTTCCTTTAGTAGAAAGGCTGGATGAAGGGGGGAACACAGGAACTCGCTAATCATTTGCAGACCAGGCTTAATTAAAGTGTGTCCTCCCGTCGTAGGCCAATTCTTAAGTAGTAGTCTAGCTGGTAGGTGTTGATATATTGCTGCAGCATAGTGGTATTGTTGTTCACTAATGTTTTGAGCTTGATAGAAAAGATGAATGTCTTCATAGGTTTTCTGTGTGTCTAAGGTAACCCTTTACACCTTGCCAAATTGTAACGGTTCTAATCATATTTGGGAGGATACGACAAAACCCTGATAAGCTGGATATTATGGGGAGTGAGAGAAGTAAAGCTGAAATTGGGCCTGGGTGCATATGAAACCAAGGGCCCTCAAGCAGAAGCCAGTGGCCTGGTTCTATCAGCGTGTCACCAACAGTCTCTGTAATTTGTAAAGGGAAAATCTAGGACATAGAGATTTTTATATATATTTAATTTTCAAAGCTGGCGCCTCCTCTCATTGATTTTTGCAAGTGCTTATACTTGCTTTTATGTCATCTTGTATTGACTGTTGCAATGCACAAATTCTTCCTTTGATGGTGTGCAGCAGACTTTTTCTGTCTGCTCATTAGATCAGATTGGCCAGGTAAAAGGTCCATGCCAACAAGTATGCAGTCGTCCAAATAGTATAACCAATACATCTTACTAAATATAACACGTCCTGGAACTTTACTGTACTTCATGTCTCTTCTGCTCAGCAAACTTTGACGTTGTATGCCCTTGTAGTCTGATCCTTCAGAAATGGTTTGAAGCTCATGACTCACTTCAGTTTGTTTACAGATAGACAGTAGGATTCTGTAACATAGGCTACTTCCTGCTACGGCACAAACCGAGGAGCTATGGTGCAAAAGGGCATAGTGTCTAATGACATACACGTCTCATTGACCTATGGTTCCAGTCCAGCCTGAGGATATCCAGATCCCACTTCATCTCTGCCTCTGCTGTGTGTCACTTTTCAATGTTTTGTCTCAGTAAAGTAAAGGCTAAAACAACATGTAAACATGTTATGTGTAATGGTGTAATTTTGTACACGTCTTTCATGGGCCACCTTTACTGCAAAAATCAGTAACACTGCCACTCTGCGATTCGGTCAGAATGGCTCTGTAATTCACCAGTGGGAAAAACACTGCATAAGGTGGCCAGTCTCTATTGGTGTCCTATCACTCATTTTTTGTACTGCTTTAATACATTTGGGTTTTCACACACCTAGCATCATTAGGGTGTCTCATGTTGCCATTAATAGGACACACCGCACATCTGTTTAACTTGGTGATAACATCTCTCAGAGTCTTAGTATCATCTGCTGTGTTATGCTTCCACGTGCTTAGCTTTTTTGTTGTGGCCAGTGGTTTCTCAGCTGGCAAAGCTAGCCTTGCCAACCGAGCTGACTGTGCTGCCCCCTCCTCTGCAGGCGAGGGAAGAGGAGGAAGAGGAGGATGGGGGCACTGTTGACTCGGCTGTTGGCTCAGGCTCGGTGGCGGAGAGCACGTCTCTGAACATTGAGCCACGCTCCGAAGCCTCTGACGCCACTGTGAGTAACCTGCTCCGCGCTGCTCCACTCTGCTCTGCTCCACTCTCTCTGTCTTCACCTCCACCTACCTCTGCTGTCCCAGGCCTCTCGGTGAAAGATCATTCCTGCTATGGCTTTTTTTTTGTCTGTCTGTCTGTCTGCATGCATGCTGAACATGAATCTGTCGCTCGTGGGATTGATGGAGAGGGCAGTGGTCAGACATGACAAAGGGTAGGCTGCAGTATCTTCTGATCGTTGTGATCTTTGAACAGGATTAAAGATCAGTGCAGTCTTTAGATATTTTCTCTGCGTTTCCAACTCTCCTGTTTTTCTGTTGTCCTTGGTCAATTGAAATACACCTATGCTCGTTCAGCTTAAAGAGACGCTCTAAAGTGCTGTGTCAGCACAATACCTGGCTTGACTGTGACTGTTATCTGGGCTGATGTAGAGGGTTTTCACTTTTTCCCCCACTAAATCTCCCCTCTCTGGTGTGCTGACGTGCTCTGGTGAGCGTGAAGCATGACTGCTGCACTAGCTTGCTCGTTAGGTTGGGTTTGTGTTTGCAGGTGACTTCCCTGAGGCAGGAAGCATCATTTATTTTGGTGCTTAAAGTGTTTTTGTGGTCCTCTGTGCAGACACAGCAAATCTCAGTGTAATGTTGCGAAATCAATTTCTGTGAGCTGTGACATGAATATGCCCATATGTTGTCTGAGATTGTGATTATATCACTGTCATTTCTCATTATGGAGAAATAAAACTACTACTAGCCAGCCTTTTAAATGTTTTTTGTAGATATTTAGATAACTGCCGTTTTGGTGTCTGATGCTCAGTAAAACCAGTGGGTTTGAACATACGTCACAGTTCACAACGTCATACGTCACAATTTGCAAACCAATTTTTAGAGTTGCTACATGCTCCCTATCAATAAGTGTGTGTGTGTGTGTATCAGGGCCGAGGCATGCGCGGTGAGCAGAAGGAGGAGCTGGAGAACCTGCGTAAGCAGCACGACCTGCTGAAGAAGATGCTGGAGCAGCAGGAGCAGCTGCGGGCCCTGCAGGGCAGACAGGCGGCACTGCTGGCCATGCAGCAGACTGCTGAGCATGCCATGCAAGTCATAGACGATACTGGTGAGGAGCCGTGAAGGAGAGGCAGGGGGATGGCTTTATTTATGTATCAGTAATGACGGCATGGTTGAAAGAAGCAGATTGATTTACCTGATATAACAAACAGTTCATAGAGGGTAGATAGGTTTGGTAAGTCCATGTCATCAGAGAGCGATGAACTGTCTTGACTGCACGGTCAAGATGGAAGTGCAAACTGGAACTGTCATTTGAGCACAGGAGGTTGGTTGCTTGTGAATGATTATTTGAGTGAAATGTGTTTTCTTTGTGTGGTATGTGTCAGTGGTGACTGAGACCACGGGCAGTGTGTCTGGCATCAGCATCACTTCTGAGCTCAATGATGAGTTGAACGACCTCATCCAGCGCTTCCACAACCAGCTGCATGACTCACAGGTAACACACACACACACACACACACACTCTCTTTCTCTCTCATGCATAAACTCCATAATGTGAAATAGCTTGGATTAATGCTGTATTAGAAATCAATAAGTCAGAAATCATTAAGTGCGCCTGCATTGTGGCACCAGTGCAGTGGAGACTTATCTGACGGTATGTTATGTGGAAGATCCTTTCCTGGCACTGTACTCATGCTGACCACTTGATGACTGTTCAGTTTATTGTTTGGCTTGACCAGTCACTCACCCTTTGAATCAAATTTCGGGCAGGAATTGCGTGTTGCTGACACTGCCAAGCTATCCACTGGATAACTGTGTTAGTCTGTGTTTGACTGTTTGGCATGAGACTCTGTCCTCCATTTCCCTCCTCCTCCAGACTAAGGCGGTGCCGGATAACAGGCGTCAGGCAGAGAGTCTGTCACTCTCCAGAGAGGTTTGTCGCTCCAGGGTTCCCCAGCAGTCCCTGTCGCAAGCCCCGGCTCCCCAGTCCCCCCGTGGGGCTGCTGCAGCTGCAGCCCCCTCCTCGGCCTCCGCCTCCGCCTCTGCTGCTAGCGCCAAGCTCAGCAAACTTCAGGAGCTGCAGGACAAGAAAGAGACGATGGACAAGATCCTGCAGGAGCTGCACTCCCTCCGTGACCAGACACTCAACAACAGCTCCTGTAAGCGGCACTTTCACCATGTTTGCCTTGACTTTAAGGCCTTTATGTTATGTTGTGTGGTAAAGTAGTGTATTAAAGATTTTTCCATAGAGATGAAATTGAAATACTAAAATCACTTATCACATCTTAAGTTTAGAATGGTATGATGTAATTAGTAACATTAGTTTCATGAACTTAATTTTTTGGTTATGTTGAGAGACCTCTACGACAATGGTACATGCTGCTGTTGCTTAACCCACAGATTTTTACGCACTATGCACTATGTATGTGCTTCTTTTTTTTTTCCATATCAGGTCGGGGACCGTCCCACACCTCCCAACGGGGATTGGGTGCAGGTGCGTCATCTGAGCGTCCCTCCGTCCTTGGCCGTGAGGCCAACGGAGCATGTGCAGCGAGACAGGGCTCATACCTGGAGGACTCCAGCCACCCTGCTGACAAACTCAGGTACTGTTACACCTGTCTCACCTTAGCCAGCAATGAGTTACCTGCTCACATGAGCTCCCGGTTACCTGACTAACCTTCCCATAGGGGCCAGCAAAGTGTTGTCGTTTCTCAGAGGGGCCGTATCAGACATAACTCTCATTCTGGTCCTCAGACTCCTAGCTGATTCTTCTGCTGTGTCTGATAGGAAACTGAAAGAGGTGCACAAGCGTCTGAACGAGCTGCGGGAGCTGGTCCAGTATTATGAGCAGACATCAGACATGATGGTGGATGCCGTCAACGAGAATGTCAAGGACGAAGATGATGATGATGAGACAGAGGATGGGTCGCTTTTTGAGGCAATATTCGACTCCGAGCAGGAGAATAGAGAACCCGTCACAAATATCAGGTACTTAGTTCAAGACAAGCACAAACACACAAATTTAGGGACACATAAGGGGTGTGATTCCTTTACTCTTCTGTTACCTTCAGCTCACCCTTTTTACTCTTTAAATAATCAAACACCCACTAACAGTCTCTATTGTTCAGAGTTCATTTGATCTGTTTGACTCGCTGCTGCTTAGAAACCCCCGGCACACTGGCAACTGGATGGACATGAATAGCCTGACTAATGGGCGTGGAGGTGCAGGCAACAACAGAGAGGGTCGTCTGAACACAGACTGTGAGATCAACAACCGCTCTGCCACCAACCTCAGGAGCCTCAATATACCCTCTGCAATCGGTACTACCTCTACCTTTTAGTATTGTACCTTACTACTTAGAGCGTCCATGGTTGTGAGTGTATAATCTTTGTAAATGACGTAGAAATTACTACAGAATGTGACAAAGTAACTTTTTAAACATGATGCCAAAAATGGTTTGGTGCCTTGAGACGGGAGTAAAGAATCATTGTAGCTCAGGTTATGTTGTATAGACCCTTTAAAGGAAGTGTCTGCTGCTGACTACATATATATGTTAACATACAGTCTATAGAACTATTTGGACCTATTAAGCATAGACTTCCCATTAAAGCAGTCTCTGTTGCAGTTAATATTATTTGAAATGCTTTGCATGCATTGACATGAGGATGTGTCAGTGAAGTGATTATCTTCCAATCACTCCCTCTACATGCTGCTCAGAATGCCAGTTTAACAGGGACCGCCAGTTCAATGGTGTGAAGGATGACCGTGAGGATACCCTTCTGGAGGAAGATGGTGCACGGCGTGGGCGCAGGGACAGCGATGGTTCTGGGTCCAGTCGGCGGAGCAGCCTGGGTGTCGTAGACGACGAATCAGAGTTTGCACAGAAAGTTCAACGCCTCCAGACCGCCAAACAGAAGCTGCGCCAGCTCCAGGAGCTAGTTGCCATGGTGCAGGTTTGTGTTGGATAGAAGTGTTGTTGAGAAACTGCTTTAGTGTTCGCAGAGCTATTTGAAACCAGTTTGTTTGGGTTTCTTAGGTTTTGTTTTAACTGGCATGTCATGAAAAAGATTAATACTATCATAATGATTTGAATGATTTTTTCTCATTGATGCTGTAATGTGACTGTCCTGAACGTGCCGTGTTGTTCTGCAGAGTGATGACACTGATGGCACCACTGCCAATGAGGATGAGGGGCTCCACCAACAGCCTAACAACACTAGAGCTCCTGCTCCCAAAGCCAAAAGGGAGCTTGCCCTCTCTGACCAGGCCCGGTACAATAAACCCCTCTAAGTATTTATATTCCGAAGTGAACACCAATATGAGATTCTGTAATGTATGTGTGGGTGTTTCCATGTGTGTATGGTTGTGGTGGCTGTATCTCAGTTTCTTTCTTTCTTTCTTTCTTTATGCGTGTGTGTGTTGAATGACATGTTTGTGTTGTGTTTGCTTTGGGTTCTCAGTGAGAAGCTGTATGAGGAAAAACTGAAGCAGCAGAAGCAAGAACTAAAGCAGCTCCAGGAGGAACGCCAGCGTCTCATGGACATCCAGGGCAAGATCCAGGACCTGCAGCGGGCATGCCCAGACCTGCAAGTAAGTCAAGTGCACACACACATACACACACACACACACACACACAATGGAATGAAGAACTGCCCGGGGGGGTCATACCTTGTGTTCATTTGTACATGAGGGGCTACAGCTACTCTCTCACATGGCAGCTCCTAATCATATTTGTAGTCATGAGAGGCACACTCAGTTTTAGAGGTGCTGTTTGTTTCTCTGCTTTGTATTGTGGGTGCACAAATGTATTGGGTGTTGCATCACAGCTAATTTGCATGAAGTTTTGAACTTCTTTTAGTCGCTCAAACTCTCGTCACTTTCGTCACTTTCGCCAATAGGCAGTGAATTACTTCAGTTGTTATTGTTGCTTTAGTAGCTGTTGGTGTGAACGCTTCCTACCCACAATTGCGTTGTCTTGAAGTCTGTGCTTTTGTGTTGGCAGTCATCTGTGTCCAGTTCCGTGAGTGGGCCAGCTCTGAGGAAGATTCCAGCAGCAGCCTCCACCCCAGCCTGCGGGCCTTCAGCCTCTGCCGCCTCTGCCGTCCTCAAGCCTTCCACTGAAGCTGCCTCTGCCTCTGTCCCAGACAATGAGGTGTGTGTGTGTGTGTGTGTCTTTGTGACGGTGTGTTAAGTTCCATCACATCTTCAGAAGTGTTTACTTCTGTATCTTAATTACTACCTACCTGAAAGTGTCATTGCTGACAGTCAAAACTTGCCTTAGTTTTATCTGCAGATGGTAGATTAGTTAATGAAAATGAGCATCTGTAAATCTGAGAAATTAACTAGATTTAGGAGGATAGATGAATACATGGACAGTCAGCAAACACTGGAGATTGGTGTGTAGACAGCCCAGTGCTGTGGATGCAGTTTGACTTTGGTATACTCCATCAAACAGTTGAAACATTGATCTGTGATTGATGGATCCTAAAGCAGCTTCTACAGTTTGCCCGTCATCTTTGTTAGCGTTGATTGAGGCCGACCCCCCCACCCAAATACACACACACACACATACTTCTGTCGTGACTGACTTGAGGATGGATTTGACTCGCATCAGGTGTTCGGAGGAATCGGAGGAAAGTATCGGAGGAATTCCAGAGTCATCCTGAAACTGGGTTATGTCCTTTATTCAGCCAGTTAGAAGAGGAGCAGCGACTTCAGCCCCCACCCTTCCTTCACTGTGGCTCCTGTGAGGGCGGCTAGGCAGAAGTGGGCCACCTCCTTCATTAGAAGGGTGCACAGGGACAGGATAGGTGGAGCTGTGGAGGTTGAGAAATCGCTTCTCTCTTTAGTGTGTTCCTGTGCAGCCACACCGTAATTGGATCTCTGCTGTTAAGATGGTGATTGGACTTGTTTTTCTGATCGGACCGTCCTGTGTGCTGTGCTCAGACTAAACCTTGTCTGGGTTTTTAGAGCTTGTTGTTGTGATTGGTCCTCCCTGTATTTTGTGCTGACTTTGAGCTCCTCTGATTGGTTTGTCTTGTGCGCCTGTGACTGTTCTCTCCCTCCCCAGCTTTGGACGGAGATGCGACGGCACCAGATCATGCGCGAGGAGCTGCGCCAGCGCAGGAAGCACCTGGAGAGCCTGATGGCTGAGCAGCAGCGCCGCAGCGTGCTCAACGATGCCACCTTCAGGAGCGACGCCACGCTCGACGCACAACTCCCACATGCCATCAGCAGAGATGAGAGGTGAGGGAGGGGGAGGAGCTCAGGTGGTGGTGGTGATGGAGGGATGGGTGGGGGGGTGAAGTGAGAAGAGGAGAGATGGAGGAACATGGCGAGTGGAAGAGAGTAAATGTACTGGATTCCCACAGGAGACAAAGGTGGGAAAGAGAGAGATGAGAATGTGGTAGATTGAGGAAAGGGGGTGGGAGTGGAAGGATTGCTGGGTTGGAAAAGGGAAGTTGGGGAGAGTGTAATTCACAGAGAGAGACATTATTGGTGCTGTCGTAATTGCAGGGTACTATACTCTTATGGTACGATGCACAAAGACACTAGCAATACTGAGACTGATTCACGTAGTGGCATAGAAGGGACCTTTATGTAGTATCTAGGTTAAGGAGAACAACATACATTTGATTTCAATTTCTATTTCTACTTGTACTGTATTAAACGCTCTTCAATATCTTATAACTAGTAAAGAGAATTTAGTTATGTCACAAGATGTGTGGCTGGATTTGTGCCTTCTGGACTGCATATGGGTCACACCCTAATCCTGAGCTTTGTCTCACGCATATTCTCTCTCTCCCCACTGTTTCTCTTCCTCCGTCTCTTCAGGACCATGGCCACGTGGGGAGGTTCCACGCCATGCAGACTGGATGACGAAGAAGACAGTTACGCCTCAGATGTGGAGGCTGAGGAAGAGGAGGAAGAGGAGTCGGGCGAAGAGTCCAGCTACACTGATGATATGCCCATTTACCCCCGGAAGCAGCAGTCCTACGGCAGCAAGAAAAACAGGAACAGGTCTGTGAGAGGTGGCTGACGTGAATGAATGAAGAGTGTTGAATGAGACATCATTTACTCTTTCATGTTTCATTAACCACTCTTTATTAAGCAGCTTTGGGTTAAGGTAAGGTGCTATATGAAAGAGTGGCTGTTCTATTTTTCTATTCTTTATCTCTTCTGCCACTCAGTCTAAAGGGCTCAGGCGGTTTCTCAGGCGAGGCTGCCGGAAGGAGCCAACCCAAGCAGCAGCAGCAACAACAGCAGCAGCAGCAGGGTGATGGTGGCAGTGGTGGGAGGCGACAAGAGAACCTGCGGTGGGCGGCGGACCTATCCTTCTCTGAGGGCACACGCTATTGGCAGGAGCAGGTCAGCCAGCTCCAGAAACAGCTGGACTTCAGCACCAGCATGTGCCAGACACTCCTGCAGGACCAACAGGTGAGAGGAGCAGGAGCCACAACAGCATCCACTAGTGTTTTTTCACTCTTTCAAAACTCTTTTTTTTAATGTTGTGCTTGTAATTAAGTGCATTGACCATTTTTGATGCCAGTATCAATTACCCAGTTAATTCATTTTGTGCATTGAATTGACTCTTTTTGTTGAGTGGATATGGGATGTCCAAGGTTGTTACATGCCAAAATGATGGCTGGAACAGCCACTGTCGCTTTGCTTTAGTCTCAATCATGCTATGGTGTGTCTCACTCTTCCTGCAGACTCTGTCCTACATGCTGCAGACGCTGATGACGGGACCCTATAACGTGTTGCCAGGAAGCATGGCCTCTCCTCAGGTGCCTCTCATCATGCACCAGCTCAATCAGTGCTACACACAACTGGCCTGGCAACAAAGCAACATCCAGAGGTATACACATACATACATACATACACACACACACACACATACAATTTATCCCAGTTTTTCCTTTTGCAGAAATATTCACATATTTTTTAGTAGGGATTGGTTTGGTTAATCTCTGTGCGTAGTGTGTAATATGTTCTTTGTGTGTGTTTTATGTGGCCCAGGTTGAAACAAGGTCTGAATGAGCTGCTTCGTAAACAACAGCAGGAACAGCAGCAGCAGCAGCAATCGGGGCAGCAGAAGCCTCAGTCTCAGGCCCAGACGGGTTCCACACGAGACTCCAGCACCTGCTCCCTCTCCCCCTCCGTTTTCTTGCCCTATACCCTCAACATGTCTGGGCTCGCCCCCTGCTCTCCTGGTAGGCACTCATAGGAGTCGTACATACTTTCATGTATAGGTTACTTATTACTTATCAGTGTGCATATAGTCATTGGGTGGAGCTTCACCAAATACATGTAGGAGAAAACACACACACGCTAGAGAGCAGACGCATGCTGTGCACTTGTCTGTAGACACACTAACATAGCCTGTCAACTGCACTTAGTCTCACAGAATCACAGTCACTTGTAGAGCCTGGCTGTGACCTCATTGTGTTGCCATGGAAACGGTGTACTGAACAGAATTTATGTGCAGGTCACCTTGACCTAGTTAGCAGTGACTTGCTTCTCACAGTTAACTTACTACACACCGTTTCATTGGTCAGATCTTAAAACAAATGTCTTAGGTTCTGTTTGCTGTCAGCAGAACATAAAGCAATAGACAATTTGATTGCAAATTTTTATACATTTGTAAGAAAATTTGTAGTTGCTATCCCTAGTAAGGTGTCTTTTCCCTCTTTTGTAGGCTTTAACATGGCCCCTATTTTTCCCACTGTGGGCGGCGAGTTCCCCCAGAGCCCTGCTGCCCAGACTGACGCCTCTCAGCGGCAGCTGGACCCAAACCTCTCTATGAAGACGGAGTACATGAGCTTCCCTCCACCCCTACAGAGATCCACATTCAACAACACAGACAATCGGTATGGTGTGTTCATGTGTGTGTTGACATCTGTACAGTTCTCCTGTTCCTGTTGTAGTGGCTGGATGTGTTAGTTATGTACGTTTTCTCGTGGGCTTCGACTTATGGGCGATAGTAGGCACAAATGTGTTTCAAGACTTCTCTGGAATAGAAGCTGCCATACCCCTGACCTCAGACTTTATTTATATGTAGGCCACAGCTAAGCCCCCAGAGAGCAGACCCAGCTCTTGCTCTTATTCTCTCACTTGCAACACACACACACTTTCTCTTGCACTGACACACACACATACTTTCTCTTGCACTCTGACACACACACACACGCACATGTGCAGAGAGACTGCATAGTAGGACTGGGACTTGTGGTGTTAACCTCCGTCGATTGCAGTACTAGCCCCCACCCCCTTCCTTCAGCTGTTCAGATTAATTGAATGCCAGTCCCAGAGCATCCACAGAGAGAAAGATCTACAGTATGTGGACTTGTTTGGAAACACTTTATATTTTTGGTTAGGTGGTTATTTAATATGCTTGTTTCTAAAACTGTCAGACCTCCATTAATACTAATTGAATTGTAAATATTTGTGTTGAATTGGCCTGACATCACTGTTATTACAATAGCATAATCTACAAATGCAGTCAAATTAAACTTGGCAAAATATCTGCGTCCAGCTTCACTGCATGAAGAATTGTTAATCACTATGTGTAATTGGATACCATCTCGTCAGACCAGGCTGTTACAGCATTGTGTTAAACAGCACAGCTTACAGCATTAAATATTAACATGCAGGCAGGCAAGCTGGCTGTACATGTTGGACCCTGCAATAATAACCTGCTCCACTGAACTCCAGTGTAGACATGAAGTGGGTCACTAGCTCAGACATGACTGCAGTTTCTCCCACACACCCCACTTTGTCACACTGAGTGGGATCACATTAGTGCTATCAAGCACTACTGCAAATGATCAGGTATACTCCGGTTATGTCTGCTACTTAAGATAGTTGTTTATGTCAATCTGTTGTCCATTACTTGTGCAGTTGTAACAGAAGTCTTTGGAAATTACCAGAGTTTGTCAATCACTGTTTATAAACTTGACAGTTTGTTTACCCCTCTAAAGGCATTGCAGACTACTTTCAAGTTGTTTTACCACGTCCAGCCACCAGGTGGCCTTGGTTAGCCTTTTACTTTTTACAGGAAATGCATCAAGAAATCTCAAGTCCATTGAGCTGTTCTGACTCACAAAGCCCTGTGTGGACATTAGATAGTAACTTCTTCCCTTTTTCCTCTTTCTCCTTTTCTTTGCTGGTCTGGTCTCTTTGCAGGCCTCAAGCAGACAGCATTCTGACGGACCCTCAGAGCCCAGGCTGGCTCAACGGTTCCAGTGGCCCGCAGCAGCAGCAATCCCAACAGCAGCCTCAGCCGCCTGGCTCAGGGATTCGACTCTCCCAGACACAGCCCCCGCAGCTGCAGCAGCAGCCGTCCTACTCCCCTTCATCTTCGCCCGTCGCGCCCAGACTGCTCCGAGCACGCTGCTATCAGCAGCAGGACTCGCAGGAGTCCCTGAGCAGCATGCCCGACCCAGGTGACCCCACCACCGTCACCAGGACGTACCGGCCTGGCAGGAAGGCCTCGGCCCAAGCCAGCCTGGCCTCACGGGACAAGACACCCAATGCCAAGAGCCGCCGTAGGAGGGGCAAGGGAAAGCATGCAGGTGTATTTTCTTTGTCTGTTACCTCCATTTGTATACCTATATACTATCAAGTGGTATAACCCACTCACTAGTATTAGACAAGCTGTAATTTGTGCCCATGTTTGTTTGCCATGTCTGTTGGATGGTTAAAGTTTGTTTTATTTAAAATAAGGAACTTTATGTGTATGGATGAACACGGCACAATCTGCATAAATAACAGATCTGCATTACAAGATTTTTCTTTCAGGGTCTCAAACCTATGACTTTGCCATTGTTGGTGCTTGAACATTAGGAGCTGACTTTATATTAAAAATAATTCCCACATATTCTCTCTGGTCTTAGGTGTGGAGAGTGACAGTGTGTCCAGCACAGCAGACTACATCCAGGGGAGAGAGAGGGGCAGAGCCCGCCAGGCCCAGCCCAGAGGCCACAACCAGAGCCTGCTGGACAAGCTCACCCAGGAGAAGCTGGACAGCAAGACCAAGAGTAACAGGCCCAATGATGTGTCATCAGGTCAGCCAGAACACACACACACACACAGAATAGGCCATATCTGCAGAACAAAGGTTAAAATGGCCATGCCAGTGAAGCTTAATACGGTACTTTACCAGTTAACGAAGAATAGATTAATTAGCTCTTTAACATGTAGGAGTTTGGATGGATATCATTCCATAAATGTAAGTAAATTATTAATACAAGATGTGATTATGAGCTAAAATCATCAAATTATATCCTTAGCAGCAAGTGTTGTTCGTAATGCAATGAACCCAACTTTGGTTGCAGAACTCTGTAGACGATTACATTAGACATCCATTGTTTGTTTACATCAGAATTTATTTGTTAGCACATACAATAAGAATGACCTCTTCTGCTGCATCCTGATAGAACCATCATCAAGTAAAATATGTAATTGATTTTTTTTTCTTTTGGGGTATATTTAGTAGTATTTCTTTAACTCTGCTGTGTAATACATGTTTTTTTTACCCTATGGTCACACGTACCGGCGACTAGGGGATTTAAGCAGGCAACACTTGTGGCCCAGGAGGCGCCCAATATTTGCGTAAAATAGACAGCTTTTCTATTTTTTTCCCCCGCCCACCTGGGGACGTGAGGCAAAATTGCCTCCACTTGCGCCCGTCGCTGGCTATCATTGAAAATGAATGGTAGCTCGTCGCCTCGCCTCTGTGTTTTTGTCTCCCGTGTGACCAAGGGGTAGGAGGCCTGTACTGAAAATATAAATATAAAGAACTTATAGTTGCGATTTTGACAATGATGTGAAGGCCACCCTCACCAAACGAAAATAATGAAACCAAATAGAAATCTAAAAACATTATTGCTTGTTTGTGATGAGATTGTTCCAAGAATGTTTTTGTCTGTCAATAATTAGTGATCATTTACTTTCCATAAATAACATCCTGCCAAGAGTCTGTTTTCCACCCCCATAATTTTTTGGCATGATTTTTTTGTTTGTTTTTTTTTTTGTTTCATTACTTGTTTTGATGATTGTTGTTGTGCTCCTCACAGCATATGCTTGGAGAACACCCTTCCTCTCTAACAGAATTGCATGCACTGAAGCTCCAGGTAACCATTATTGCATCCCTGCATCTCTAAGAGACTCCCATACCACCCTCACCCATCCTATCACCCCTCAACCACCCCTCTGTGGGCTAAGCTTCTACTCTCCTCTGACAAATCTTTCTGTTAAAAACAGAACCTTTTCCATTAATAAGGCACACCACGCACAAGACGTCCTCCACCATTGGCCACCTCGAGGATATTTCCTTCTGAAATAATACATTTAGAATTTCTCTCCATCTGTCTGTGGCCATGGTCTGCGCTCGTTCTGTTGCACACTACCTGATCAAAATAACCAATCAAAAGGTTTCTCCTACCTGGCTCCTCCTAAAGGACCCTGGTTGAAGGTTACTTTTGCTTTTTCAGACCGAAATGATGAGACAATTGATTCTTTTATTTTGACTAAAAGGCACTATAGGCTACAACATAAATACTAGTTTCCAGATGGCACTCTTAATTGTGACTCCAGAGTATCTCATTCCTGGCCAGTTATCATATGCACACTCTTAATACTGAATTGCTTCAGCCTGTATAATCATTGTAAGTGATTTTTACCATGATTTTCTCTTCAGTGCCGTATGGAATCTGGACCCTGATCTTTATGACCTAGTGGGCTTCTGATATGTCCTCTGACTCTCCTTTTTACTTTCCCATCTATGTAGCTCTTTGTGTCCCATAGTGAAGCAGCTGGTGTTGCGTTGTGTTGATGTGATGGTTTGTGTCTCTTCTTCTGTGCTCCAGATGCTAGCAGTGATTTCTCGCTGTTCGAGGCTCTGAGGGAGACCATATACTCTGAGGTGGCTACCCTCATCTCCCAGAACGAGTCACGGCCACACTTTCTCATTGAGCTTTTCCACGAGTTGCAGCTTCTCAATTCTGACTATCTTCGACAGAGGGCCCTCTACTCACTGCAGGTATAGAACATCTATTCTATCTGATGCAAAGTCTGAAATAGAGTGTATGTTTGTGTCTGTCTGTCTGTCTGTCTGTATTTTAAGAATCTCCTATGTATAACATAAACATCTGTTCTGTCTGATCTGCAATCTGTGATGATGTGCTGCTGGCTTCCAGGACATTGTGACCAGACACTTGACTGAGAAGAATGTGGCCGAGGACCAGGGGCCGGCAGTGTGGGTTGGAGGCTCCCAGTCTGAACTCACGCCCAGTGAGAGTCTGGCCACCAGTGATGCGGTAAACATTCAATTCTCACTTCCTCTTTCCTTTGCCTCTGCATCGTGACATGTCTGGTGGTCAGCTGAACTCAGGACGTTGGTAATGGTCATGAGTGGTGGTGTGTGTGTGTGTGTGTGAGGAACATAGGTCAAGGATTACTAGTTGTTCTGTGTGACTATTTTAGTTATGTCATCATTAAATGGTACAAATGTATAGCAGTAATTAGATCTGAGGTCATTTAAGCAATAGTCTGTTTCTGAAGGAAGATGTTTCACATAGCTTGAAAATAACTGTTGCTTTGATGACTTATACAGGAGATGTCCGATAAGAACATGGGCGCGAAGCCAAAGCTGGCGGCTGATGGTGACTCTGTGGATGAGGAGAGCTTCATGTCAACCTCTTCTAATCTGGAGCCTTTTGCCAGTGATGACCTGGGTGAGGGCAGCTAGCTAGCTAGCCAGCCAGCCAACCAACATTTGCCAATCCCATTATCAGAGAACCAATCAGAGCAGATTTCTTGCTGCCTAATCTCTGCCTGATCATTGCTGCAGAGCTTTAAGCCTTTATTTCCACCTCTGTTCTGTCCTCCTTCGTTCCTGACGTTGTCGTTCTTTTTGTGCCGCTCTTCTCTCTTGCCTTCTACTTCTCCCTCGGTGTGCAGGTAACACAGTGATTCACTTAGACAAAGCTCTGGCCAGGATGAGGGAGTATGAGCGCATGAAGCTTAAGTCTGAGTTTAACCTCAGCAACAAAAACAGCTCTGCTGCTGCTGGCACCTCTAACGCTGACCTGCCCCCACCTAGCAATGCTGCTTCTGCTGCTGGACTATTGGAAGGTACTTTTGTGTGTGTGTGTGTGTTTTGACCCATGTTGCTGGTCTTATGAGTGGGCTTTGTTCTAAACTGTGTTGCTGGCATTGTGCAGGGGCCTGTCATGTGTCTGGAGACATACGTTGCCCTCAGATCGACACCCAGCAGCTGGACCGCCAGATCAAAGCCATCATGACTGAGGTCATCCCCTTCCTGAAGGTGAGCCGTCAGCACAATCAAATTAAACTACATTACATCAGATGAGGTGTCGTGTATCTACTGGCATCAGAGCTGATTTTGCTCTTTTACTGTGACAAAGGAGGCAAACCTCAGGTGTTGAAAGAAAAAAAAATGCCCATTTGTTGATTTTACAGACCCATTGTTTTTTCATGACACTATGAGTAGACTCCAGTATCCACTGTATTGACACTAATCCTGGTCTCTCTCCTGTTGCCTGCGTTTTAGGAGCATATGGATGAGGTTTGCTCTCACCAGCTGCTCACCTCTGTGCGCCGCATGGTGCTCACGCTCACACAGCAGAATGACGAGAGCAAAGAGTTTGTGCGCTTCTTCCACCGACAGCTAGGTGGCATCCTCCAGGTATGACTCAACTAGTGTCTTCATGAGTGTGCCTCCTGTACAAGTCTGCATTTTGTCATTTAGTTTATTGGGTCAGTTTGAGTGAGTAACAAGTATTTGTGTCATATTTATGCCTGTCCCCCCTGTAGGACTCTCTGGGGAAGTTTGTGGGGCGCACGCTGCAGGAGTGTGGGGAGGACCTGCTGGTGGAGATCTCTGAGATCCTATTCAATGAGCTGGCCTTCTTCAGGTTCATGCAGGACCTCGACAACAACAGCAGCAGCACAGCGAAGAACCGCACCAAGAGAAGCCGCAATCCTCTCTCCACCAAAAACACTAACAAGACAGAGGTGTGTGTGTGTGTCTGCTGATTTGGAGCAGCCCATGTTTTTGTCTTATTTTTATTTATTGAGAAAGGGAGTGAACAGAAGCCTGCACTGAGTCCAGTACATGATATCGCTTGTGATCAGATAACTCTGTATAATTGTAAGTTTCTGACCTTTTGAAATGTATTTGCTACTCAGGCTAAAGGCACTGATGGCGAGACTACATTTATGCCAGTTTACAGTGACCAAGACAAGGTGAGTTGTTAAAGCAGTGATTAGTATGGTTTGACTAGTTTTTTTCCCTTGATGGCAGAAGGTAATTATTTTTATATGTGGTTGCAGGATCGAGATGAAACTGAGCAGGACGGGACCACTCACAATTTGGAGAAGGAAGAGCGTTTGGAAGAGAAGGATGGGCAGAGCAGTGAGGCCTCCGAGGTGGAGGAGGAGGATGAAAGAGAAGAAGAGGACGGGGATGGAGATGGGCCACGCCTCTCTATAAGTGAGCGCTCAAATTACATTTGTAGAAATCCAAATTATCTACTTTTTGTTTGAGTGTTGTCTGTTTTGTAAGGAATCACTATCAAATAAGTCAGGTGTGTTGGGTGTGTTGAGCCTGATCCATGACTCTGTATGTGGTGCAGACCTGTCCAAGGCAGAGACCCAACTCTTGACCAACTATGGCAGCGGTGAGGATGAGAATGAGCTGGAGGAGGTGGAGGAGTTTGAGGCTGGGCCAGTAGATGTCCAAACATCACTTCAAGCAAGCACTGACACAACAAATGATAAACAGGTTTGTGTGTGTCTGAGTGTTTGAGTGTATTTAGTTTTTTCCCTCCTTCAGTCTGTATTCTCAGCCATTGTCACTCTTGTATTTGTTCCTAACTGTCTTTCCACCTGGTTAATGCAGTGCAATGGAGTGACGCAAAACGCCACCAGTCAAGACCAAGAAAACTCAGAGGGCAATGAAGGTAAGAACTATGGGCCTTGTTAGATATCTTGTGTTAGGAAACAGGATAGCCAAGCCTATACTATAAAGTGAGGTTACAGGTTAATCTGGGTAACTTTGGGAATAAACACTGATCTCCAAAAGAACACTGTATTGAGGCTCTATTGTCTCTGAAGTGACATGCTGTTTGCTGCTGCATGCTGCTGTTTCAGCAGTTACACCTAAAGTTATCTCGGGTAGCCAGTACTTTGCTTCGTAGTAAAGAAGGAAATTTGAATTAATTATTTTAATAGGGCCATAAAAATATTAGGACACCAGATAAGGCAAGTGTCTAAGATCCATTGACCAATTTTTTGCCACTCTGTGCCCCGCACCTTCTCTGTTCCCCAGTCAAGAACACAAAGTTAGAGTCAATGGAGGAGATGGACTGCCAGGAGGAGGATCGTGGGAGTGGGAGCAGCCACTCTGGAGTTGAGCCAGAGGCCCATGGGGAAACTGAGGGGAGTGTGGCGGGCTCTGTCCCGGTCACCGCCAACGGCCAAGGGGGTTCCCAGGGATCTAGCTCTGGAAGCCCCGACACAGAATCGCCAGTCATGATCAGTGTGGATGTATGTTGCGCTTCTCAATATTCATTGCTTTTTGCATTGAGACTATATTCATTTGTTGGGCTATATGATCTGGCACTGCATTAAGACAACTGACCTCTGCTCACAGGAGGTAGGCTCGGGAAACACTAGTCAGAAATCAGATGAAGATGACTTTGTGAAGGTGGAGGATCTGCCTCTTCAGCTCTCCGTCATGTCTGAGGTGAGTGGGACAGTGTTCTGTCTAGGTATATGCAGCATACAGTATATAATGAGTGAGTGTGTGTGAGGAAGGAAGGGAGGGAGGAAGAGCAAGACGGCAAGAGAGAGAGAATGGATAAGGAATCGTTCTTTTGTTTCCATAGGAGGAATTGAGAAAGAGGATCACGGAGGAGCAGCAAAACAATAACCTGACGGTGGAGCTCCTCAATGGCAACGCAGAGAGCCTCACAGGGCTCATTGGTGATGGCCTGGCCCTGAAAGAACCTGGTAAACTATGTACTACTGCTGCTACTAGTGATTAAGGTCATTGAGTGTTGGCTGCTTGAAAGGTACAGCATATTTCTTATGCATTACCACACAACCCCATAAATAATACTAAGTACCAACTGAATTTCAGCAGATCCTACAATAGTCCCTGTAAATATGAAAAAGAATCTATGAAAACGACCTTGACACTTTTCCCTCTCCAGATATCTTTAGCCAATGTTAAGTGTGGCTTCTGGTTTTTCATTTCTAGAACAGCTTCTGACGTAAGAGGCACAAGTATAGTTTGCCAGTGATTACTGGTAACACATTAATTTTGACTGCAGTAATTATGATCTATAATTAATCTATAAGGATCACGTGGAGAAACGTGAACTCCATCCATGCACCTAACTAGACGTTTCCTCTTTTCCAGAAACAATTGGTGCACAGAGTGCATGAAGATGTCTGGCCCATTCCCAACACTATTGCAACATCATCCATGCCGCTTTACACTAGGAAAATGACTGAACACTTGTGTTAACATTAAGCTGAGCCTGACAAATGAGAAAAAAAGAGACTAATCCCATTAAGTTCCAATGGCACTACACTGCTGCAGTCTACTGTTCTAAATAGAAGGAAGTGTCTAACTGTATATGAAGGCGTTCTTTGAACCCCAGGCGACGTTTTTATAAGACGGAAATTTTAGGATTAGAGGACTCATGTTGCTGTCCATAGGCTCTGCTGTAGTCCGTTTTTATTTTATTCTTTTATGAGATCTTTTATTTTAAATTAAGCCTCAGAGAAGAAGCTGGTGAGAATGGGCTTTGGTCCTGTTGTGGACGTTTGCAATCAGTTACTGTTACTTGGTTATGGCATGGTGGCGTTTCTTCTGTTTCTGTGCCTGACTGCATTAAATAGTCCCCCAGAACCCTGTGGTCTTCCACAATGCTCTTGACCTTTTAAGCCTTGATTTGGTAGAGGCAGGTTGGTATTTCAGAATACCATCTTTTTGTTGCAGATGTGTTGACGTGTGATTGGTCAGTTGCCAAAACTTGCTCAGTTGGCATGTCATGGGCTACATGACAAGAGAACGGAAGAATCCCCCTCACTGGCACTAAAATGTCCGTCTAGCCTGCCTCGTATGAGGGGGTTAGAGAAGAGGTTGACCTCAGATGCACTCTTTTAAATGTGTATGTCTGTTTTATTTTTATGTTTTCAGGCATGTTGGCCTTTTTCAGTGCTTGGGCATCTTATCCCATTCTGATTTCCATGTAATTCAGATATTTACTATGAGGTTTTAAGATAAAATGAGAAAAAAGAATAAAATATTGATTTTTACTTTTCCCTCCAAGTAAAATGTCTGAAGTTTCTTTTGTGTGTGTCCAAGTTCTGAAACCAGGCATGACACTGTTCCCAAAAACAAACAATACAAATAATATTCAATTCTCAATTTTTATTTCATGTTAGGAATCGGACCATCTGAAACCTTTAGCAAAAGAAGTTAGCTTCTGCACTTCTACAGATGTTAGCTGTGAAAGAGCATATTTGTTGAAATAAATGGCCCACTAGACTTTAGTGAGTCCCATCAATCATAGACTGTTCTGTTTTTATGCAGTACCAAAATCCTTTCACCATCTTAGACATTCATTCAATCAAGTCATTCATATAATTAAGACAATTAAACCGTAGAAAACATGAGGTATACAGACTTAATAAAATTTAAAAAGCGTCTTGCACTGCTGTTTCAGACATGTCAGCTTTCAAATCTTTGGTGTGCCAAATAATTCTTGAAGCATTCAAATCACTCAAAGTGCTCAGATAAGCATGTAAAAATGCAGTTCTAAGGTCCCATCCAAAATTGCATAGATATGACTGATCTTGACAGGATGTTAAATTGGACAACGAAACTACATTAGGATTATAGTTTGAGTGGTTAATAACTGACCAACCAGTGACAGTTTCTTCAATCATTTTGACCAATTGATTGGATATTTTTCCTTAACTCAAATGATGCAGTATTCTGATTAAACTAATTCAGGGGAGGCAAGCATTTGAGTTATTATCCAGGGGAATTAATCAATCTAATGTCCGTACAGTGCTGTCTTCACCAAGGCATGCATGGATTGGGGCAGTCTCGCACATAAGACTCCAGCTTGCCCTTTGATACGTCCATCAGGGTAGTGTAGGTGGTCAACTAGGGAGAAAAAGAACAGGGAAACGGTTAAGTGGATGATGTTGACCTAAATAATGCATTAAAAACTTTAACAATTTATTATTGCATAATTTAGTACAAATAACCTAAGGAGTGGGAATCGAGTATCGAATGCTTCAATTCACTGGTATCGTATCCCTCTGACATTATAAATGTCAGACACGGCTCTACAGGGGTCTCCTTATTCTAATGAGCTTCTACTGTCACCTTGGACCAATAATATAGCCTGTGCGCCATGTGCTGACACTGAAAACCTAGAATAGAATACCTTCTAAACAGCAAGGGATTGATAAAAGAACTGATGAATTGGGCTGACGAGCAGAATCGACAATGGCATTGATATTGATGAAATCCTATCAATTCCCACCCCTATCTACTCCTATGCTATTTAGTGTGGAATTTTGCAAGTAAAATGCTTCATCAAAGAATATGAAGCTTTGATGAAGATGCATTGGTTTCTTGCTCAACAGCACACCAAATTGAAGGATTAGTAGGCTTTGCTGCCTCTGAGCTGTGTGGGCCAAACAGCAAACAAACAATTCAAACAATGCATTCTAGCAGATAACATACATCACGAACAAATAGCAACGACTGGTTGAAGCAGAAAGTATCTGCCCACTGTGGAGCGAATTTATGCCAATGGATAGATTTCAACGATGTGAAAGCGTTTGAAGTATCAGGCTATGTATTTTCTACACAGGAACAGGTATTTCAACACCCACCTTGTTCAAGACCGGCTTTGTTGAAAGAACATCATAGAGTGTCTTGAAGGAGATATTCTGTGAAGAACATCACAGTGACTCAACATATTGTAAAGCATGATTTGTTTTTTTAGTTTGTATGGATAAGAAATGTTAAAAACTAATGTCACATTTTGGCCTTTGTCCTTGGCAAAAGATGATTATTGAACTTACAGGCTGTAGTGTCTGATTCATGCACTTCATGCCAGGTGTCCTGCGGTCATCCAGGAACAGTGGCTCTTTCCAGTGGTCGTAGTTAGTTTGCAGTAGGTACCACCTGCCCTCCTTTAAGTTGAGTCTAGCAGAGAAAAGAATGGTTGTATGTCCACAAGCTCTATAGAGTTGTCCTTTCAAAAATAACTTCATGAAATACCAATGCATCATTGTCATTATGTCCAATGCTGCTTTCTGATTCAGGATTTTACTAGTGTTCAATTACACACAAAAGACTTGTATAATTAAACATCAATGGATTTACATACTGTTGTCTCTTCCTATGGATTATTGGTGGAAGTGAAAAGAACCAGTACACTTACTCAATGACAATAAGCTCAAAGGAGGATGCACTCACTCTAGGGGTCTCAGGCTCTGTGTTCGGGAGCGGGTGATGATGCAGCCCTGTCCAGTCTGGTTTCCTCCCAGGATGAAGTAGGCAGGAGCCAACAGTTTTGTCTGAGACAGCATTGACCTGGCCTCCTCATAGCTACAGCAGAAGGAGGAAACAGTCTTTACATGTGACATGTTTACACTAGTAACCATACTTTGAGACCAAGAGACAAAGGTATAAATATATCAAACATACCATCTTGACACCTAAGGAAAATCAATGCTGTGCATTTCACCTATCCATAGTGATCACACACACACACACTTTCCTTACAAGTCAGGGGGAAACTGCCAAAATCCAGCTAAACCCCTTAAGAAAATAGTTATTTGAGATTTTTACATTTTTGCAATCCTCTAGTTTACATTTCTGGATGATAACACTGAATTTGAGTCGAGGCATTACACAACGACTACACCAGTAAGGGATTGAACCACCCACCCTTTGGACACAAGTTCGAACCCCTAACCAATAGGCAATGGCTGCAAAGTGGTTCCACATCAGTAACCCCTCATAACACTCCCACACAAATGATTTAAAACCTTTACTTCCATCTTCAACGAACATACAAATAACTGTTCAAGGGTGGGTATTCAAAATCACCTGGTCGCATTTTCCAGAACTGAACGCATCAGGAAACTCATCCACATGGCATCCCTATGGTGTAGAAGCCATTCAATGATGCCTGTAACACAGGGAAACCAGCAGAACCAAGGGTTGGTCTTTGAAACAATAAATGTAATTCAGAAATGACTGCCCATTTATCTGTGCCATGCTAAATGTGAGACAAAATGAATGTGTGTTGACATTTTAAGGCATATTTCGCATAGGTCATTTATTCTATTGGGTTCAAGTAGATGTGAAGTGAAGGTGTAGTGAAGAAAAGACACTCACCAATATAGCCTCCATCCAAGCTGAACCGTTCATTAATGGTGAGGGAAAAGGAGTGCTATGAAGAACAAACCAGGAATTTTAATATTTATATAGATTTTCTTTCTCCACATACAATTTATCAGAATACTAAGAATAATACATATAGAATAATATGATAACTTGCATAGCAACAGACAACTCAAAGTGTCAGCCATGGAGACTGTGCATGATTGTCATAAATTAGTGAATTTTAACATCCTTATTGTTGCCTTACTGCAACAGCCTCCCTGGCATAGGTCTAAAGGGCGTTCTCTTGTCTCTCCCTTGCACCCCTCTTTCTGTAGCCCTGTCTGTTTTGAAGTCCTTCTCCCTCCTCATCTCTACTCACCGGCCTCATGCCAGTCAGCATGCCTGCATAGCCGGCGAAACCTGTGGACTTGAAGACAGTGTGGTTACTCCTCCTGAAGTCAATGTTCACCAACAATGGTTTCAGCTTCTCTGTGATCATCCATGACTTGTTCTTCATGTCCCATCTATAAAGTAAAAGGTTTATACTGGTCATCCGCTCTGTCAGCGAGAAGGCAAGCAAATTAAGAGTTTATCACCACAGTGGCCCAAATTACCTCGTGACAAAGCATGACAAAGCTAAACAGAAAAGGTATCTGAACTGAAGAGTTATTGTGCATTGTGATTTAATGTTATTAACCTATTTAGGCCCATTTCTAAAAAAATGTAATAGAACTCAATGTCTCACCCCATGAATAATCCAAAATCCATATTTCTGCCATGGATCAAATGACCTGTTACAGAAACAATACAAGATTGCTCCAGTGTCTAAAATCACAATAAAAGTTCTTGTAGGCTACATCTTGGGTTAACATACTCAAACGGTATTGTTCATCTTAAACCAGTTTGCTCACCATTTGAGTCTTCGGCAACAACTGAGGTGCAAACAGTGAACACTTCATAGAACAGATTGAAAAGTGCAATCTCTCCTGTGAGGGATAATGGCAAAACATGAGAATGACCACAATGACAATCAGTTATTTTTTTCAATATTTCAATATTTTCTTAGTTCATTCTCACACATACCCAAAGGAACTTCTGAAGCTGTTGCTATTCCTTTGAGCTCTTCATTAAATGGATATGGGAGTGTGTCAACTATGAGAGGCTGAAAGAAAAGAGAAGTTATATGGTGGATTGAAGTTGTCTTCTTCAATTTATCTATTTTTTTCATGAGGAAGTGATGACTAACTCACCAGAAAAGTATCAACAAACTCAATCAATTTCCCACTTGGAACAAAGGCAGCAGCTAAATCCTTGATGACCTTGATCATATTAACAACCTACAAAACATGAAGTGATCATTGACTGGACTTAGTAGTGGCAACACATTTTTCCAGAGAATGGAGTTCTGTGTCTGTATGTCTGTATCTGTATGTCCCTGCCATTTTACTACTAAGGAAAACTTTCATTTAATACAGCCCCGTTTTATTGATCATTACAAGGCAACTTGCTTAAACCTATGGAACACCCTTAAAAATCCACTCACATCATCCTTTTTCTCAGACATTAGCGCAGTCCATCTTTTGCTTGGAGGCAAATCCAAGTCAACTGTGTACCAGGTAACTGCACCCTTGAACCTGTAATAAAAATGTTTGAAATTTTTAGGCCTAATGGACCTACCTTGAGGTGAATCAAAGTTACGCCATATAACATTGCAGCAGACAAGTCTCTGGTTGCAGTTAAAGGTAACTAGACCAGACAGACCTGGAGAACCAAACTGCGTATTTCCTAAGTTTAACGTTATAGACCAAACAGACCAAAATACATACGTTGGACCCTGAGGCGGATACATGCCAGTTCTGCATTCTTCTGTGTACTGTAGTGACAGACAGGCAGGCAGACAGACAGATTGACAGATCATAAGAAAAAGTTCTTGTTGAAACTATTTGTATCCATACATACAAAATCAAGATGAATGCGGCATTTAAAGTCAGCATAACTCACACGCTGCTCACATGCGTGCAACTAACTCATCATTGTCCAGTTGTATCACTCACCGGGGGTACATACTGCGTCGACACAATAGTCACTGTTAAAATCAAGAAAATACAAAATGACAAGTAGGACATCTTGATTCAGTCAGCGTAAAGCTCTCTACAAGTATGAAGTTGCACAACACAACTCCAGCGGGAAACACGGAAGTCCTGATCTCGTGATTGCTAATTTATGGAATGTACCATCAGAGGCAGGATAACCTTCAAACAGATATGAGTTTTTTAGTTTATGTCAAATTGACCATAGCAACCTACAACAGAGAAATTAAAGCTTCTTATAAGAAAGCGTCAAAGGAAAAATCAACAGACGCTACTACACAATTACACCTGTTGTATGCTGAAAACGCAAGATCACTCCCTCCAACAGTGCAGCGAGAAACTGAAATTCATGACATGAATACAACGTATGTTGCATGTAAAATGCACATAAAATTGTCAGTCCGGTGAATTTGCATACATTTAAACCCATAGGTATTTTTAAACAATAGAATAAGCAGATTAATTATTTAACCTGAATATAGCAAAAAAGTTCCGTTTTCTTGGACTGCATTGGCCGGTTCCTCGTATGCCGTGAATCTTCGGGATTTCCCGATGTTTCCCGATTGTACAAGGTCCTCCCACTTCTTTCTGCAGCTGATGCTGTTTTCGAACAAAGATGGAGGAGATAGAAATTGCTCTTAGCGCGGAAGGGATACAGAAAAAGGTGATCGGTCCAGGTAGAGGGCAGTTATCGGGATTCACCGATGGAACTAAGGTAGGCTACTGCCGAGTCTTTCAGTGAAAAACGATAACTAACTGGTATTCTACTGTTGCGTAGTTTGTTCAGGTTAGTTAGCTAGCCCGCCATGAAAAGCTAACCCTAGTTAGCATTAGATAGGGAATCAATCAGCGAATCAGTGTTTACAATGTAAATAACAAATTGTTGACGGCGGGCCTGAGTATAATCACGAATTGCTTTTGCTTTTTTGGCGATGGTTCAGTAAGTATGCGTCCAAGATAGGAGGGGTTTTCCGCTTTAACTTAGGATTCCTTAAATGTTTAATTCGTAGTCCATTGGTGATGGTAACGTTAAGCTTCGAGTGACAGTCGATGGCACCAGACAACTTTTATTTCTCGAGTCAGGATTATTAATTTGCTGGGCGTTGTGCACGGCGGACGTAAAGTCACAGAAGGGTTTTCGTTCAGGATGGTCACCTTTTCCAGTCATTAGCTTTTACATTGGTAGACAATTGTGTGATGAAGCTATAGCTACGAACTAACTACGAAATGCAGCCTGAAATGGCGAGGAGCATGGATAGCTAATTAGTCAGCCTTACTTTGGATAGCAATGTAGTGTAACTACACTATACAATTAATATTTATGCCTAACACCAATCTATCTTGCCGTACTTCACAAAAATAGACGTTCACCCGTAAAATAGTGACCATCCTAAACGAAAGTCCTTCTGTGACTGTCTTCCGTGCACCATAGCCCATTAAAATTGCTTAAGAGCTTTGCCATCATTGTGTCCAGCATGCCAAAGTGTATTTTTTAAAAGTTATTGTAGACCGCAAAGATGTGCAAATCAAGACCAGGCTAGTGGGTTAAAAATGAATGCTGTTCTTAATTGTTTAGGTGAAATTTCACTATCGCACAAGCCTTTGCGATGGAACTGTTTTGGATGACTCGAAAGCGGCGGACTGTCACAAGCCCATGGAGCTGATCATGGGGAAGAAATTCAAGCTGCCTGTGTGGGAGCGGATAGTTACTACTATGAGGGAGGGAGAAATTTCTGAATTCACTTGTGATACCAAGGTTTGTATTGCGATTATTTCTGGAGACGATTAAGTGTAAAAGTGAACGCCCATTTAGCCGATCGATCGACGTCTATCACCTCGTCTTACCGGTGGTTGAGCATCTGTATGTACAACCGGTGTACCACTCATCTGTCTACTCATTTACAGGCAATGTAGAGTCAGCTTCGGAACCGTCAGGATGTAATCCTCTGCTGTTTAGCTAGCTACTTGTGATCACTAAGACTTGTTCATCAGATATTGACATAACTCGGGGTAATTTGCAGTTTGTTATCTGAAATATTGCTCATTAGAAGTAGATGCCATACATTAGGCATTTTCTTCTATGAATATAGAGTAGACGTGCTAAACTAAAACTAAAAGAACAAATTTAAGCATGGACTGTAAACTAGTGGTGTTTACGTTTTGTTTCTCAGCACCCTCATCTCCAGCCTGTCTTGCTAGTAAATGTGGGCAGTCATGGCTACTTTCTCCCATACACACAGGCAAACAACCCAGAATTGCCTGCCTTGATGCTGGCTGAATGTGTGTTTGCTTTAACTCATTACATTACTTAACATTTGTTGCAATGTCCTACTAGTCAACCTCTGAGAGTAACCAGATATCTTAGTCAAATATGTCATTGCTATAACTAAACCTGGGCAGAAATAACCTCAGTGTTTGTGTCCTTCCTCAGCACACAGCACTGTATCCATTGGTGTCCCAGTCCTTGAGGAACATAAGGGCAGGGAAAGACCCTCTGGAGGGCCAGAGGCACTGCTGTGGGATTGCCCAGATACACTCTCACCACTCCACAGGCCACCAAGACCTGGATAAGCTGCAGGCCAACCCTCAGCCTCTAGTCTTCACTTTAGAGCTTCTGCAGGTGAGGCTCTGGGTTGCTATTTTGCTTTATGGCACACAATTGCACCAGGTGTGAAATCGAATCAAGAATTATAGAAAAGTGCTTAGTGCACATTACCTGCATTTGTGATTAAAAAGATTCTGCAACATCTATTTCCATGAGAGGCATCCTATACTGTCTTTTTTTCCTGATCCACAGGTATTGACCCCAGGCACCTTTCAGCTTGACACCTGGGCCATGACCGATGAAGAGAAGCTGGAGGCTGTGCCTCAGATACATGAACAGGGCAATGCACTATTCAAACAGGGGGACTTTGCAGAAGCAGCTGAACATTACTATAATGCCATTGCCTGCCTAAAGAACCTGCAAATGAAGGTACAGTAACAGCATCACAAAGGAACTGTGTACCAGGCTCCAGAAAGGAGAATCTCTTTTGTGTTTTTTTTTTTGTGGTGTTTGAATCTGACTCTTTTCTGTGGTATGCCTCTTGTTAAGGATGTGCTGATACAATACTGTAATTGGACAGATATTAACCGAAACAGATCTTAGAGCAAGTGTTACTGACAATTGGGCTTTAATGGGGACCCTATCTAAAAGGCAAATTAATTCAACCCAAATCTGTGTTATTCTATATTTATCAATATGTGACTATACATCATGCATCAGTACTTTTGTTAAAAGGAGAGCCAACATAGCAGGAGCTATTTGTTTAATATACACCTGGGTGTAACTTTTGTGTAACTTGGGTGTAACTTTTCATTGTCTGTGGTTGTGCCCATATGACTTCACCTCTTTAATGCCTAGGAGAGACCAGGAGATGAAACCTGGATGAAACTGGACAACATGATCACGCCCCTGATACTCAACTACTGCCAGTGTAAGCTCATTCAGGGCCAGTACTATGAGGTACTGGACCACTGCAGTTCGATTCTCTCCAAGTATGAAGGTGAGCTTTTTTTTTTTTAACCAGAGTCTCCAAAAGGTTGACATGCTCAGTGGCACAGCTTCTTGAAGACTTGAAGCTGACGGTTGGTTTTTGTCCTGATCACAGACAATGTGAAGGCATACTTCAAGCGTGGCAAAGCCCATGCAGCGGTGTGGAACGAGAAGGAGGCACGTGCTGACTTTGATAAGGTGACGGAACTGGACCCAAGCTTGGCTCCGATGGTGGCACGCGAGCTCAGAGCAATGGAGGACCGCATCCGTGAAAAACAGAAGGAAGAGAAGGGCCGCTATAAAAACTTATTTGGCACCAGTGCCACTGCCACCACGGTAAGATATATCTAGCCAGTCCTTTTCAACGCCATTAGACTAAACTGTCTTAACAGGTATAATGTGGTTTATAGAATTTAATAATTTATGGGTGCCAGACTGTTGTGTACAAAGTAGCAGTTTCTGATATGTGGTGTTGAGGCAGTATTCATTTCAGTATTCAGTAGACTGTTTTGTGTTTTACTGGGAACATTTATTTCAGTAGTGAAGTGAAGTGTTCTGTTGCTTTTATGCTGTGTAACCAACCTTTGTAATTCAGGTTTATCTTTTGGGTACAGAAAATAATCATGGCATGATGTTCCTTTGGAGTTAAGTGATCTTGATCTAAATTTTTTTTGTTTTGTTTTTTCTTTTTTCAGAGCTAAGTGGAACTTATATATGTGAATTAAGGAGCACAGCAGCTGCAATTGTGGACACATTGCTTTGTATGCATCTTATATACGTACACAACCTCCATCCATGCGCACGTCCAGACATCTGTAATACCAACCTAGGTGCACATCCTCAGGCTGTGATTTCCCCAAAAACATGCCCTCTCCATGCCATACATGTCATGGTCCAAAAGAAAAACATGCTCCTCGGCTGTTGGAAGACGTTTTACTGACACATGTTCTTCATGGATGGGTGTTCACTATACTGAATTATACCTGATGGTCCACACACCTGAAGTGACATGGTCATTCAAGACAATAAGTGGAAGCAGGAAGTGGGGATACTAACTCTCTGGCTTGGACCCAGAACACATCCTGCCCCTTACCAGCACTTCATGTTCCTGTTTGCCCATGTTCATATTTAGATTCTTTAAAACTATTATGGATTTACATATTTTTGATTATTATCCTTTGTAATCTATGTATCCATGTTTGAGTTTGTGTGACTTAACTCCCTCAGTGGGTTTAAGTAAAGTGCAGGAGGATGTATAACTAGTCACAGGCCAAGAACCTCAGCATGTTTTGGAAGAAGGGTCGTCAGCCTGCGTATTCTACGTGAGAAGCTCTGAGACATTTTCTTTTCAGTGACTGTATATCATTCTTGTATGTATGCAACATTACATAATGACTCATTTTTAAAAGCCACGGCTGTTGACTGAACACCTGTGTGTCGTTTTTTTCCTCTAATATAGTCTAATAAAGATGAGTCTCAGGTTTTAATCCACTGACAACGAAAGAGGCATGCAAATGGTTTTCTATTAATGATTCACTTTATTCTTGATACAAGTAATTGAACTGCAAAAATCTGGATTACAAAAAAGCCACGCAAACAGCATAGGCCCTACCTGTAAACTGTAAATACTAGAGGGAGGGTGGTTTTGTCTGAATGAGTGAGTATAAAGGGGGTGGGTGTGAATGGGGAAGGAAGTAATGGCAGTGAGAAGGAGATTATGTGCGAGCGCTTCTCTCCGTCTCAGCCAGACATTCCCGTACAAGAGCACGTGCATGGATGATACCTGCACAGGAAGGAGAAGATTCCCATTTCAATACAAAGATGATTCAGTGCAAAGCACAAATTGCACAATCTCTAACCAATTTAAGCCAAGGGTGTAGGTCTGCTATTATGTTACAAGGCTGCAAGGGGGTAGAACAACAGACCAAATTCACAACATTAGCTGGGTTTAGTTATGCGAATAACAAATCCTAAATTGGAAGCACCTGAAAATTCGTATCAGCTCCCTAATGTGAATATAAATTCAATTTGCTTGAGGGGGTGAATTAACTCTTGATGCGAATAAGGCATAATATGATTAAAGTCGATGGAAACGGTTAAATTTGCATATATTTGCATTTACTGTGTTTCTATCCATAGATTGTCCTGGTGGCATTATGTTATGATCAAACAGCTGGTCGGAAAACGTCACTTGATTAGCCCAATGTTCATTTTTTAAATTTGCATTGGAAATAAATGGTGGATAAAAATACAGGCTGATGTGGATATTCTTGGGATTAATTTTTGTTAATGAGAATTTGAAATATGAATAAGTCGGAAACCCAGCTACTGGCTCCATGTCTGAAGATTCTCATTGATACACGTTGTGGTAGTCAAAGTGCTAAGTTGTATGCAACTGGACTTCTTTCTTGGAGCTTGAAGACTTTTCACCTTTCATCCAAAAGGCTTCTTCAGTTTTGACCTGATGGTAGAGAACCAGGGAGCATATCTCTGGGCCATCATCCAGGAAGTTTAATTGCTCTTCACCAATAGAGCAGTTCACACTATCTGGATCCTGTGATCATAATGACCCTCACTCCAATTCACACATTAAATTATGTTAATGAGTGACTTATGTAACCCATTGTCATATGATGGGGATGTGGTCTACAGATCACTGCTCCACCCACAGTGGTCCAGAGATATACTTCCAAATAAGTGTAGTTGCATAGAACTTAGCACTTTGACAGCTACTGGCTCCAATTTCCATGACACCAATATAATGTCTTTCAGGGAATTAGGCCAATGTTTTTGGAAAGCACTAAATGTAATGGTATAGATGCCACAACACAATTTCTTGTATTTTTCATGATTTCTCCAAATCTGGCAATAGGGAGGGATAGGGTGAATGAGTAGCATATAAATGGTAAACGATAAAGTCACTGGGCTACATCACCTCTCTTTAGTCGCTCCATGGCACTCTTACTTCCAGCATAAGTGGGTCGGATCTCACGGCCCATCTCCTCAATCACAGACAGCAGCTCACTGTAGGTGGAACCCTGAGAAACTTTTACAGGCTGGGAGAGCACACAAAAGCATATTGGGCAGGGGAAAATACAAAAACACAAAAGACACTTACAAATTCCACTGCTAGTTACAAAATAAACAGGAAGAGTTTGTTACAGACACCTGATAACAATATCCAAAGAACCAAAGAAATATACATAAAAGACATGAACAACAGGACTTTAACTGTACCTGTACAAAGCCCATTGATGGTGGACCAAAATCACTGAAAGCTGGTCTGAAGTTAGAGGAGGAAGGGAGAGAGGGTGAGGGAACACTGGAGCCTGGGTAAATACAAGAACATGTACACTGTTAAGATTACCCAGTCAGATCCCCCTCCCACACACACAAAATATAACACTAAATGTGTTCAATATCCAGTGATAATAATATAATCGGAAAATGGGACTTTTAGCTATAGCCAACTCTGAATCCAAAACAGCGCTTGGAACCACTACACGAAAAGAAGAGGAAATGCTCATCTCCGACATTTAAGTTTTCTTTTAACGCCTCACCTGGTGGCGTGTGGTTTGACCCGGCAGGAGCGGGTGCAATCGGCTTGTAGCTCATCCTCAATTCGCTTTGATGGTAATCTCCGTCTCCGTCCGTGGTGGAATATTTTATTACAAAGTAGGCTACCAAAGCAAGTCTGAAAAGAGGGTTGAATTCCACGCCGTTTGAATATTTGGTTCAGGGGTAAGGCGGCTTTTATAAGTTTTATCCGATGATTAGTATTTCAGCCAAACATCTTACCAGTCTATTATGACGTTGTTCCTCAATCAGCTAGGCGACGTAGGCTTGTTAGATGGCTAGCAGATATTTACTAACGTTAGTGACCACACTTAGTGAAGTTGCTAAACACGCCTAAGGGTAAGGTTTTCTCTTTCACTAAACAAAACTTTGTACTTTGTCCCGCTCACTGCGCAATAATATCCTTATGAAATGGAAAGTTATTTCGAAAATGTGTTTATTGTGCAGACAGTTCCATTCAAGATATTTAACGGCTAACAGGTTAGCCTGTTATGCTGAAAACTAACGAGTCGATACCGGTATACAAGTAAGTCGCCGTTTCTGCTATCTACATCTTTCGTCTCACCTAATATTTCATTAGTAAGCAGTTAAATAACATTCACCGGGATGAACACGACAATTATCTAGTTCAGAAAATGTTGTATATGAGCCTTTTTGTCGGAGCGTTGCTCTGTGCTGTCGGCAGAGGAGCTGCTTCCTTTTCCCATGACGCTTTGCGTCCTGTCAGAGGCGTGGCTCACCAAGGATTTGTTCTGCACACGAATAAAGAACTGATCAGGGTTTGGGGATTAACTTTCAATTTGCCAGATGACAGATCTTGACAGTCATTGTCATATGTTGAATCTCTCACACGCAAACTAGGCCATATACCCAAACTTCAGAATTACATACATTGTAATAAATCATGCAACAGAGGCAAATTTAACCTAACCAATAGCACAATACAGTGCATTTTATGTTCTGCTAACGTGTTGACAAAAGAAACTGGACCTGATGTGATGAACACTTACAGGTACCTCTGTAACTCTTTAACTGATATGTTATATGTTTTCAAATTTGGATTATTTTATTTTGTGCTCATTTTTTAAGATAATTGTGGAGATGATGTCAATAAAAGCAGCTGCAATTAACCTTAACCCTCTGTGATAGCACTTTTACAGCCCAGTCTAAATACAGTAGTTTTTTCCCCCCTCGTACTGGGATTCATTTCCTGTCTGTCTATGTTAAACTCTTGAGAATCACAGAAATGTGGAGAAAAAAACTGTACTGTATTGTATTGCTGCTAGCAGCTCACCGTCCTGTCCACTGTCCCGACACGCATCTACTGTCCTGTGTACTGTCTTGTGCCACTCGGCCACAGTCCCACACCACTGTCTCAAGACACTTGCTAATTGTTACAAACATACCCTGAACCTAACAATAAATCTAACCCATGGGACAGTGGCAAATGACAAGGGACAGTAGGCACATCTCATGGGATAGTGGGTGACTGCAACCAAACAGTACGAGTGCCACAAGACAGTAGACCAGTTGGGCAGGACAGTGCTCACGACAGTGAGTGAGTGGCACGAGCCACCAGCAACTGTAAAGTACCTCACATGAGACAGTGGGTGAGTACCATGTGAGAGTAGGCAGTGTGAGTCATACAGGACAGTGCACAAAACAGCTGATGAATGATGCAGGAAAAGTCATGGGTCAGTGGCACAAGCCACCAGCAACAGTACAGTATAGTTATTGCTCCTACTGCAATTAGACTCAAATGAAGTATGACCAGATCAGCACATGTGGTTCATACCTGCAAATAACCATTGTGAAGTGGCGCTTGACCAATTACAGCCACCATCAATCCAGTACGTGGCAGAGACGTTTCAGGCCAACCTGTTATCACTTGACATGGTGTTTTTTTCATCTATTTTTTTTCATGTAATTGACCAACTGATATTGTCTTAAAGATGGTAGGAATGCAGGACTGAATCTACTGCAGCCTTTCCAGCATGGACCCAAGGGAATGCATTAACAGCATTATTTTAATAGAGGGGAAAAGACTCTCAGGTTATCAGCATCATGTTGAATCAGGCTTGAGAAAAGTGGTATTGCTGGTGAAATGCATGTGGCTCTGACATTTCAAGCAAAAGGCTAAATAATAACTGGCATACTTAACTGCAAGACTGACTTTTTGATCTTTGTAATAAATTCTAGCTTTATTGTATGTTCCATGCAAAAAATCTATATCTCTGCATTTTTGTATTTACTTCTCATAGGAGAGAACACAGTCAATTTGTAAAGTATTTGGCTATGTCTTTCTTTATGCAGCACACCAAAGAGGGGGGACAGCTCAAAAGCAATCCAGAGATACTGACCTGTTGTATGGTGTGTGTGGCGCCAGTATGTGCACAACCAATACTATGGTGTAGTGTGACATCATGGATATTTGAGTAAACCAATGCCTTTAAAATCCTCATTCACAAATTGTTTGCAGTACTACAGTCATTGTGTCACAATGCAAGAAATGGACAAAAAAAAAAAAAAGGACAAACCCGAAACGTTGGCAGCAGAAGCAAAGTAAGAAAGAAGGCACAATATGGACCCAACTGGTCAACCAAAAACTACAGAAGTTCATTTTTGTAGAGGCACAACCCAAATGCCAAAAATATCTAGAAAATAAAAACAGATAAACACAGGACCCATTTTGTAAAACCGTTAACGTGTATTATTGACAGCACAGAGATGGCAGCAAACCTATACAATACACATGCCCAATGGATCGCATTTATTAAACCATAAACTTTAGGCTAGTTTTTTTGGGAAACACAGTAGTTGAACCAAAAGGTAACAATTTTGTATGCCTTAATCGTGCGATATGCACAAAATACACAACATTTAGGGCACTTAATTGTACTTATTCCGTTACAGCTTCAAAGACAGCTTCTAGAAAGCTTCCCTCACCAACTGTAGTCGTAAAATGCTGTTTGTAAAAACGGTGTAAACTAAAATAAAGCTATGTAACCAGGTAAAAGTGCGTTGAACAAACACATAATTAAAATCTAACAAAGCGCCTATGGGACAATCTTGTTGCATGCCATATCGGTGTAATCTTTGTAATCTGAATTATGACCCCTCTGCAGAAAAGTCGGAGTGGGCCACAGCAAACCCTCAGTCTTTATATTCAGTGTACTTCTTTGCCGACCCATGAACTCTGCTGGCTGGATATTTCTGTCGATTCAAAGCCATTTTACGAAGAACAGCTTGGGGCAAGTCAACATGGCATTTCTCCGCAAGCTCTACCAAGTAGATCAGGACATCACTCAGTTCTTGGGCTAAATGCTCCCTTTCGGATTCTGTCCAATCGGGTAGCCCCTCTGCAACTTCCCCACGCCACTGAAAAAGTTCGGAGACCTCTCCTACTTCTCCAACCATTGCCAAGAGGAGGTTTCGGGGTTGGTGAAACTGGTTCCAGTCCCGCTCGTCAGTGAATTCTGCCTGCATACGTCGTATGTCCTCGAGGGTGGGTTCAGCGCTGAATGTGTACCTCCTGCATGCATGGACACCATTCACAGGCGAGTCGAAATGGTTCTCGATGGGTCCATTTGTCAACGATGACGTTACTTGGCTGTGCTCCTGCGTGCATGGAGTTTCACCATTCGGGGGAGAAATAGGCGCATTTTTTTTTATCTCTAACTTCTGCTGCCCGTGATTCTCCATGTTTTGAGACGCAAAGATAAAGTTTTGATTAAACGGAAGGACAAAAAGCTCTGAATGTTTGTTTTTTAAATCCCGAGACTAGCGCCACACCAAACTCCCGCCACAAGGTTTAGCACTTCCTTAAACAGGAACTGACATGTAATTGCATCAAAACTAGCGGAAATTTATTGAGAAGCAGCATAGGCGTGGCAATGATGCATTATGGAACTTGTATTTTCTTGATGTTTTGTGTAGCGGCGCCTATTCATACAAAAAAACTACGAGTCCCATGAAATACCAGAACTCAGCAATCATGGCGGCTGCCTCAGCAGGATTTCATAGCATGATATATAATTGCAACAGACAAAAACATATTTATATTCTAAGTATAAATACAGTTTGCCTTAATTTAAAAAGAAGAATAAGTACGTGTATCAATCGCTGTCAAAGCAAAGTACAAACAAAAAGGAAGAGGTAAGAAAGGCAGAATGACATTGCTGGCCTTACAGCGTTGCCATGTCAGTGTTTAGTGTAGTAACAGTGCTTAGAAATCTTGCCAAATGTTTAAGACAACTGATAATGCTACTGTTATTCTTTCTACTGTGCACTGGACTGTTCCCAAGTGAGCACTGCAAGAGTGTGTGGTTGACCAGGATCAGTGATTAGCTCATAGGTTTATTTACTATGAAGATAGACACTTTCTTTTCAGGTCAACTTATGTACACATAAGTTTTGCTATTATGATGGTGACAATCAAGGATAATACATGACCATGAATTGTATTCCTGTCTGCAATATATGTAGTAGATACACTTTGACCTTTTTCTGTCTTTAGTGATCCTCAGAAGATGGTGGGAGTTGTTGGCCTGGAGATCCATGCTCAGATCAACTCCTTGTCAAAGCTCTTCTCTGGTTCGGAAGTCAAGTTCTTAGCGCCCCCCAATTCGCTTGTCTCTTTCTTTGATGCATCCCTTCCAGGCACACTACCAGTGAGTATCAAAGTGATAACCATAGATAAAGGTGAACCAATCTTAGTTTTCTTAAAGCTGCTTTATTTAGTGTTTTAAAAATTGCTTTATTTTGTGTTAGTCTGAAGGGATTAACCTTAAATTTAAAAGTGAAATTGTTGCTGAACAACTCCTCAGGTGCTGAACAAGAGATGTGTAGAGGCTGCTGTGATGACAGGTCTGGCTCTCAGCTGCTCCATCAACAGGAAATCGCTGTTTGACAGGAAGCACTACTTTTACGCCGACATGCCTGTGAGCCCACAGTGCCTAATATAGGCGCTGTCCACTAGCTCAAGTCTTACCATGTGTGAAAAGACTCAAGTGGTTTGGCAAAGATGCTGTAATGATAGTAGTGATAGATAACTGATGAGATGCAGGTGAACAGATGACTAATGATGCTAATACATACAACACTGGCTAAATCATTTCAACATTGTGGTGTCACAGAAAGAAAATCTGCTAATGATTGTGTAATGATGCTACTCAGGCAGGCTACCAGATTACCCAGCAAAGACTCCCCATTGCAGTGGATGGCATGCTGACATACAGCTACCTGGGTGGCTCCAGGAGGAACCAAATGGTGACCAAAAGCGTCCGCATCAAACAGATCCAGCTGGAGCAGGACAGCGGCAAGAGCCTCCACGACGAGCCGCGCAACCAGACACTCATCGACCTCAACAGGGCAGGTGAGACAGCAAGGGCACCTTTTTCTGTACCTGATAACTTGTTTTACGGTGTTCATGTTGGGTGCCTGACTGGGTGACTGGGAACGTGAGTATATTTGTCTTTGTGCATATGTATTTCGAACTGCAACCCACTTTAAAAGTTAGTGTCTTGGTCACTGTGTGTATGTGTTGGTAGGTGTAGGTCTGATGGAGCTAGTTATGGAGCCTGAGATGAGTTGTGGGGAGGAGGCAGCAGCCGCTGTCCGGGAGCTCCAGCTCATCCTGCAGACCCTGGGGACATGTCGGGGCAACATGGCAGGCAAGAGTCTTTTTTTCATCTTCAACCTCTCTGTCTCTGTCTCTTCTCTTTCGGCTAACTCTCTAAACACCCCTTCTTCTGATGCTGATTCTGAGTCCACCAGCAAGACAAGAGGCCTCATTTATAAAACTGTGCATAGGATTCACACCAAAAGGTGGCTTACAGACAAAACGCGGAGAGTGTGTACGCTAAAAAATATCCAGATTTATAAAACTCTGTACACGCATGTGCTATGCCAGTTTCCTTTTATAAATCACAATCTATACTAAATGTGGAGCAACGTTTGCAAGCATCATGCTACACCTATGATTATAGTCAGTTAAACGCCATGATAAATATTAAATTCCATTTTAAATTAAATCACATTTAGCTCAGACACAAACACATTAGACTACCCATTTTTACATGAAAGTTGTGCAGAAACGGTAGCTAAATAATTGTAATTTAAATAGCCGTAAAGCACATTAAAAAACACAGTATTTAATCAAAACAGAAAAAGAGCGATTAAGACCTGTCAAGACATAATGAAACAGGTTATTGTATCTACTCCTATGGTAAGGCTAAGACAGAGTAGAATATATTTGTAGAATATATTTCTTCCACAGTTGCCTTCTTGCTGTGAGAAATAGAATGCCTTAAAGTAAACTGGTATGGAAGATGCAATCTTCTTTTTGTGATATTCGTCACCTGCTGGTACTTTAGTGAGTATTTCAGCGTTTCAATGCAAGTGAAGTAGGCCTGCTAGGCTTCCTCAGCAAATAAATGGGATTGTTAAGATGGCTACTCTTCACTGCATGTGTAGATTTCTAAATATTTGTTTGTCATGCACCCTGCAAGGAGTATCATCCAAGCATTATTTGAATTCAATAGACGGCTTATTCACAGTTGAAAATTTTTTGTATGACATAAATTCCAAGTTGTTTCTTGCATTTCAACTTTCTACCATTGTTGGTCGCACTTTCTTCTTCCTTCAGTTTAAATGTGCGTACGCATGGGTCAGAGTTTGCACAGAGGAGTGTACATTTTCCTATCAAGTTTGCCTTTTAAAAATCCCAAAGTCTGTGTGAAATGTGGCATAGTCTTTCAGGTATATAAGTTTATAAATAAGGCTCCAGATGCTTCTGTCTTAAGCAGTATTTACACAGGACAGCTGTACCTGAATCAGCAGCAGAACTGGAGATTTTAACTCAGGCTGATGAGAAGGGAAATGATTTTCACTGTTCCCTGTTCTCTGTTCAGTGAATAAAGTCGAATGCAATTTCAGCAACATTTAACATTTCCAGTTCACTGCTAAAATTGTTCCTTGTACAATGGATTTTCGGAGACAACAGTTGTCAGTATTTATTTGCTATTACAGAAATAGCAGTTTGGCTTAATTCCTTCATCCCTCTCTCCTCCCACAGAGGGCCAGCTGAGGGTGGATGCTAATGTGTCAGTGCATGTCCCTGGGGAACCACTGGGCATTAGGACAGAGGTGAAGAACATCAATAGCGCCCGCTTCCTGGCCAGAGCCATAGGTGAGAGCTCCTCCTGGTGGAGAAAATGGGTGGTGTGCTGGAAAGAGTTGACTGGATTTTTTTCTTTAATATGTGGTGCTGAGTGCTGTCGGTAGATATGAGAACAGCAACATTTAGTACAACACAGACCAAATTAGCAAATTGCCAGCTAACACTAACTGAATGGGGCACAGAAAAACTAAACTGAAACAGTTTCCTTGCTCTCATCAGTTAGAATTAGCTGCTGCTTCTCTATTCAGTCCACACTTCGGTCTACATTGTATAGATGGGTTGACCTTGAACTATTGCTTTGAGCCCAGTTTAAGAGGGATGTGCAAGAATCAAGGGCAGGGGCTCTTTTGGAGAAAAAATGAATTTGACAGACAAAAGCACAAACCTCTGTCATAAACAAATGTTGTTCCTCTCCTTGTTGTCTCGCTGTGTGTGTGTGTGTGTGTGTGTGTGTGTGTGTGTGTGTGTGTGTGTGTGTGTGTGTTCATAGATTATGAGATCCAGCGGCAGATAGAGTTGATAAGCCAGGGTGGTGTTGTGCAGAACGAGACCCGAGGTTATGACCAGAAAAGTGGGTAAGAGAGCCAAAATAAACCTTGCATGTCTCATTTAATAACCTATAATGTTATTAAATGAGACATGTTATTAAAAACCTCACCTGGGCCCACCTGGGTAATTAATACACACAAACACAGGCTACACGAGACATTGATTATGGGTAAATTCAAACAGTAATTTTAATATTATAATACTTTTACCAGCCTGGGATATTTTCCAAAACCATAGTTGCTAACTAAGCTATGGTTTTAGGAAACCATACTTAACATGTGATTGCAAATGATATTACAGGTCAGTGACAAATTGCCTATATTTACTTATCCTCAGCGCAACTGTTCCAATGAGAGACAAGGAAGACTTTCAGGACTACAGGTGGGCTTCCATTTTAGCAGCTGACAAAGCCCATTAAAGACAACAAAATAGTAACTGAATTATGAGCATGCCTTGCCTCATTTAGAAGTCTCTTGGTGTCAACCTGTGTTAAACACAGAGCTGTACAGTGTAGGTATATACATTTTGTATAGGTTTAGCATGCAACTGTGTGTGTGTGTGTATGCAGGTTCATGCCAGAGCCCAACCTGCCCCCTCTGAGGGTGTATGACAGCGGGAGCGTACCAGTGGGACTGGACCCATCTCAGGTGGTGCTGGTGGACCAGCTCCAGGCCAGCCTGCCCGAGCTGCCCAGTGTGTGCAGAGACAGGCTGGTGCAGACCTACGGCATCCTGCCTGAGCACAGCTTTACACTTGTGGTGAGCACAATACACATGTAGATTGGGCACAATGTAGAATCTTAGTCCGATTCTTTTGCTTTCTCTAGGCCCTAAACTCTCAACGTCCTAATGAGCCAGAATGAACTGGCTGATTTATGCCAGGTAAGTCTGAGGAAACAGGGCTTAGAGATAGGGAGGACATTGGGATTCAGAGTTTGTCTCTACTAGTTCCTTGTCAATTGATGTTCTTTTTTTTCATTGTGTAATAGACTGATATTATAGCAGATTGTAAGGATTCAGACAGACACCCAAATGCAGATCGGTGCAGGAAATTTATTCTTTTGTGCAGGCTCAGGGGTCAGATACAGTACGGGTAAACAGAGAAAAAAACACAGAAGATCTCAATTGGCAAAACAACACAAGAAGTCCAATAAAAATTCCCAAAGCAGAGTTCAGGGGAAAAAAAACACAAAAACATTGGTTGAACAAGCGCCAGTCAGGTATTGTTCAGGCAAGGAGATAACACAGGAGAACTTAATATCGCAAAGTAGACAGTTGAAGTCCAAAAAGTTCAGGTTAACAAAAGATGATGAATCCAGTGAGACAAACATGAGGACAACACAAAGGCAGAGCAAGGAGAAACAGAACACACAAACAGGCAAGCAAAACTGAGTAGCAATCTTTCAAACGCGAGGTACATGGTCAGACGATCAGGTAAAGGACAGAACAGGCTAGGGTTTAAATAGGGAACAGGAACACCGGGACAAAACAGGAGGCAGCTGATACTCATAACGAGGGGACAGGATCATGGGGCACAGGTGTGGAGCAAGGGAGGAGAAAGGGGCAGGGCAGGCAAACAAAACAGAAGCACATGGACAACACAAACAGACAAAGAAACTGCAGTACAGCGCCAGCCCAGCAGGGCGGCCAAGGTCCCAGGGAGCAAGACCCTAACACAGATACTAATATTTGAAGAAGCATACAGCTTGCCTGACAGGTGGTCATGAATATCCAGTAAGTGACAAAAAGTTTGACTGACACACATCAAAGTGTACTCCAAAATCACTCATTCCCAGCAACACCTTATCAGCCATGTTTGTTATAGGGCAAGTGGTGGGTTGGCATGTAGCATGTCATTGATGGTGTCTCATTACATCTTTTCAAACAATATCCTCTAGAATGCAAACTCATGTGTTACTGTGTCACAGAATGAAGATGGATTGTTGGAGTATTTTGAGTGCGTTGTGAAATCTACCAAAGCTGAGCCCAAGAAAGTGATTGGTTGGGTGATGAAGGAACTGGTGGGGTCTCTGAACCAGCAGAATCTCCAGATCAGCCAGAGGTAAGAAGTGCTTGACAAGGGCATGAAGGTCTGGAATTCTAAAGTAACATGTTCTAGACCTGGAAAATTGTGTGAAAGTTTTTAAAAAGTCTGAAGGTTTTGCTTTTAGTAGTACACAACAAATAAATGCACTTGTTTTACATGACTACATCTCCTTAAACTCTTTTCTGATTGGCTGATGAGGTGGGAATTAGCATTATATAACTGGCTACCTTTGAAGTAGATCTGAAAAGGTTTTTGACAAAGCATGTCAATGTGCTTTTGAATGGTAACCATAACAACCGTAGTAAAGTATTTCACACTGTTCATTCCCCCCTTAACAGTAGCTCTAATAGGTTATTTTCTGTAGTTCATGCACCTAAATATAATGAAAGTTATAGATAAAATTATATCGTAAATATAAACAGGAGGTAAGTGGGATAACAGTTTGAACTATAGAAGTACAACCATTTCCCATAACTCTGTTACCATTACATAATGGAAGTTTTAAACAACAAAGGTTCCCAAACTTCAAACTAGCAGTCACAACTAAAGTGGTTAGTGAACCACAAATGTTGTGGCTGCCAACCCTTTCCCATCAGTAAATGTTCTCGATTCTCATTTAGCATTTAAGAGTTACTCTGAGCACTCAGGGAGCACAGGGTCACTGAGGTAATACAAATTCCAACCAGTCTTTCATTCCAGTCTTTCAGATCACCACCAAAATTTAATGTTCCTTGTCCTAATACACACATTGTCTGAAAATGTCATCCAAAACAGTGCTGTACTTTTCAAGTTAATGAACAGACAGACAAAGGCTGGCAAAACATAACCTCCTTGGTGGAGGTAATACATTGTTTAGAGAATACAATCCACTTATGCCTGTTGTGACGTCACAACAGAGACAATTTACTAGTCTGGTATAAATAGGATGTGTGCTCTATTATCCATTAAGCCCAGTCTCTCCCCCTGCCCTGGCTGAGCTTCTGGATCTACTAGAGGCTGGGTCCATCTCCTCCTCAGCTGCTAAGCGTGTAAGTGGCCCTGATGTAGCATTGGATTTCTGTCTCTGAGTGTGAAATGTATGATCTAGTGTCTGGAGTGGTCTAGACCTCTGGTTTTCACAGAGATGGAGATGCATGGATGGCTAGTGATAAAACTCTGGAATTGCTGTTGATAGACAAAAAATGTCATATTTAGTGATATGCACATTGAAATTTTTCCATTAAACGTAAGGCTAAAAGAAAGAATGTGACAGCTAGTGTCCATCATCCATCAGCATCTGCATGCTGTAGTGTTCCTGTGTAGTGTTCCTATGTAAGGTCCTGTGTAAGTTGCGTGTGGTGATATGTGTTTGCTTGATGTGTCAGGTCTTCCAGGAGTTGTGGAATAGTCCAGGAAAGAACGCAGAGCAAATAGTCCAGGAGCAGGACCTCGGTCTGCTGTCTGACCTCGCTCAGCTCCGCTCCATCTGCCAGAGCGTGGTGGACTCCCACCCCGAGCAGGTGACTCGACTGGATCCTACCACCTCACTCAGAGACAGAAAGGACACCCATCAGCCATCAGCCTCAGGGTTTAACTGCTTCTCATGCTTTAACAGGGTTTAAACAGAGTTTAGCATTTGCCTCTCAAGTGCCAGGAGTTTTGAGTTATATGGCTGAAATGACAATAAAACCCACTTTACTTGACTTGTCTGAAGCATGTACTTGTAGATAGATTGATTTTTTGTCCCTGTAGGGATAATCTATGTCACACATAACTCCATATTGTAGTTAAAACCAAATAATGCTGGCTAAGGCATCCACACCATAAACCCAGGGACCTGGGTTAGACTCTCTGACCAAAGGTCATTTCCTGACCCTTTCCCATCTCTCTTCTCTTTTCTTTTTTTTTATTATTTTTTATTCTTTTTTTATTTAAAAAAAAAGAAATGGCTAAAAGAGAAACAAAATGTAACCTCAGTGTTCTTTAGATGGGTAAGGAATGCCAGAAAATATGCCGGGAATGTTTCAAAAAATAATTTTTATAAATTGTCTGGTGCTTTTCTACAGGTCCGAGCAATTCAGCAGGGAAACCACAAGGTCCTGAACAAACTCATGGGTGAGGTCCAGAAGAAGACCAAAGGTCGAGCTTACCCAGTGAAGGTGCGCGCCCTTCTCCAAGAGCTGATCTCAGCCTGAGCAACAGGACTGGTGACCAATCAGGACTGGACACTGGGAGAAAACGCTTTGGAAAGTCCCCATCGGAAACTCGACCCATCTGTTCTTTGGTTTGAGTGGACAATTACCCATGAACCAGTGATATACCAACTGGTTTCAGAAAAGATGTTCAATGTCTTGTTTGTTATTGCAGACAAATTCTTTTGTTTTGGTCTGCTGAGTATTTACTTTGCAGATACATACACTAGTGTTAATGTAAATAAATATCTTTTCGTTCCCTTTTTTATTTTTAATTAACTTATTTTTATCGATTGCATATGGGCTGTACATCTAATTTTAAATCTACACAATGGGCTTATTTGGTATTGTATAAAAGATTTGGGGGAACTTTGTGCATTGTACACATTTTGTACACATACATAGGCTACACAGGTACACAAGTTATAAAATCACACATTGATCTCGCTCTCTATCTTTGGATAAAAGCGTCTGCTAAATGCATACATGTAATGTAATGTAATGCATTACCGAAAACGACACTGAAACATGCGGTTCTCTACGGTAGCATTGCTGAAGAAAGAGCAGCTGTATATCGATGGGCACCAATTCTGACAATTGCATCAGCATAGCATCAGCATGGAAAGGTAAGAATAAAATGTAGAGTTTTATTAGGTATTCATTCAACTTGACCAGTAAAGATTCAGATTACACCGTTAGAGAAAGAATTTCAGCCTGTGTTTCGCTTTACATTAAGCGACGGTTGGACGTGCGTCATAATATTTTATGTTTTCCAGAGATCTTCTGATTCCAGAAATCTCACCTTCTCTGTATTCCATAAAAGAACGTTTCGAATCAGCTAGCCTACCTTTCGCAGGAATTCAGTCACGATAGTGGGTTGTCTGGATGGACCTTGGGTTAGCGTTCCTTCTGGACATCTGCTCCCGTCGTATTTTTCAGTAAGTGCGTCACACTTCTGAACATGCAAACAATAATACTGTATCTTTATGTAAGTATTTCGGCAAATTGGACCAACTGAGCAAGAGATTGAGTGTATCTCAGTAAATGTAAGCAAATTAAAATGAATTAACTTGTCTTTTAATGTGGTTGCCAGAGATGTGGTGGATGCTGTTCTTGTTGCTTGTCCGTCATGGTGCGTCAGGTAGGCCAAGTGATTTTTCCTCTTTAAGTTTTTCCCCCTCTATCCTTTGTTCATTAACGCTCTGGTGATAAAATACAAAACAGCTAAACCCGTTTAGCCATGCCAGCTCATTGTGAATCTGGGCGACCAACTGTACCTTAGTGCCCAAATGGATTTCTAGGCTACTGTTTAATAACCCAAAGACTAGCCTTTCCATGAGTTGAAACCCAGACACAGCCTTGAAAAGCCCCCGACCGCACAGTCGAGTCACTGTTTTTTTTTTTTTGCCATGCGGTAAAGGGACTGAGTGCGCTTGACTCCATACTAACCTGCAAAGAAAATTCAGATAGCTAAACCTAAACCTATATGCCCAGTTAAAGGCACACTAGGCGCCGTTATTATGCTTATTTACCAGCCTCGAAGTCGCTTCAATGATTAAATGGCTCATTTAGTGTTGATTCTGCGGTTATTACACTTGGCAGGATCGAAACACGGAGTTGGAGGAAACAAAACTGAAACAGAATGAAATCGAAATCGCATCATGCTTGTCAGGAAACGTAAGGCACAAAAGTGATTTCTGGTTCCCAATCTTTTGTTTGCAAGTAGGTTACATACACGTGGATTTGTGAGAATGTACAGTGTTGTTGTTTTATTCCCAAAAAACAGGCGACTCTAAGGGGGATCTCCAAAGATTAAAAAAGCGCAGCTTGCCTGGTATGATTTTAAGGGGATCCCTGGCTAGTAAGACATAAGCCTTGTAAGATTGACCTTGGCGCCAGCTACATAAACGTGATTAAAAAAAGGCTAGTGTACATCTCACTGTGAAAGGTGGGGAAAATTATGTTGTAGATTAATAATTAACACACATATATGTTAATGACAATTCAGTATCTACTGTTTATGATTATTCAGAACAAAGCCATTTGGTCCATGCTGTTTCAAATTCTCTCTCAGCTCAATGGAGCTTGGTGCATCTGCATCTTTGGTTCAGATGGAACCTCTGAGTGGAACCAAAAGGTCCCATTTGGCTCCAGCCACTTCCAGCTTCTTTTCTGATTTTGGATTTTGTGTTTCTTGATTTACATGAGTTAAGTTTGCATTTGTTACTTTAAATAACATGATATACAAATTTCTAATTTTAGGAACTACAACAGTTTATTGCCAGTAATCCTATTTAAACAAGTGAGAACAGCTATAATATATACTGTATATTAAAAGAAATGGATTCATGTAATGCTGAGAATGTTAAATCTCAATGATGGTAATGAAAAAGTAGAACATTATCCCAATATTTAGGATATAAAACGGCTGTTCAGCACAACCTTGAGTGAATTTGGAGATTAAAGGCTCTGCCTCCTTTTCTCCTCCACCCGCCCCATTAGCGGTGGGCTGGGCAGGTGAATGTTACCTGTGAATCAGATGGTTGGTCTCCACAGCCCACTGTCATCTGGAGAAACAGAAATGATTCAGATATCTCCAATAAGAGTCATCCCAGTGAAATTGGTAAATGCAGTAATGTACTGGTAATGACATGTACTGTGTAATTTGATATAATAGGCCTATTCACCTTAAAGCAATAGTATGGAGTAAGTCCAATCATAGCCCTGCTATATGAGCTGTCCGACTGCTGTCAGTTTCAATTCAATTCAATTCAATTTTATTTATACAGCGCCTTTTACAATAGTATTGTCTCGTGGTGCTTCACAGAAAAAGCAAACACAGGCTACACGGGAAATTGATTATGGGTAAATTCAAACAGTAATTTTAATATTATAATACTTTTACCAGCCTGGGATATTTTCCAAAACCATAGTTGCTAACTAAGCTATGGTTTTAGGAAACCATACTTAACATGTGATTGCAAATGATATTACAGGTCAGTGACAAATTGCCTATATTTACTTATCCTCAGCGCAACTGTTCCAATGAGAGACAAGGAAGACTTTCAGGACTACAGGTGGGCTTCCATTTTAGCAGCTGACAAAGCCCATTAAACAAAATAGTAACTGAATTATGAGCATGTCATGCCTCATTTAGAAGTCTCTTGGTGTCAACCTGTGTTAAACACAGAGCTGTACAGTGTAGGTATAGCATGCAACTGTGTGTGTGTGTGTGTATGCAGGTTCATGCCAGAGCCCAACCTGCCCCCCAGCGGGAGCGTACCGGTGGGGCTGGACCCATCTCAGGTGGTGCTGGTGGACCAGCTCCAGGCCAGCCTACCCGAGCTGCCCAGTGTGTGCAGAGACAGGTTGGTGCAGACCTATGGCATCCTGCCTGAGCACAGCTTTACACTTGTGGTGAGCACAAGACACATGTAGATTGGGCACAATGTGGAATCTTAGTCTGAATCCTATTGCTTTCTCTAGGCCCTAAACTCTCAAAGTCTTAATGAGCCAGAATGAACTTCATGACAGAATGAACTGGCTGATTTATGCCAGTTAAGTCTTTCTGGAAATATTGGGATTCAGAGTTCAGGAGGACATTGGGATTCAGAGTTTGTCTCTACTAGTTCCTTGTCAATTGATGTTCTTTCTTTTCATTGTGTAATAGACTGATATTATAGCAGATACTAATATTTGAAGAAGCATACAGCTTGCCTGACAGGTGGTCATGAATATCCCAAGTGCTCCCATGAGCCCAAGAAAGTGATTGGTTGGGTGATGAAGGAACTGGTGGGGTCTCTGAACCAGCAGAATCTCCAGGTCAGCCAGAGGTAAGAAGTGCTTGAAGGTCTGGAATTCTAAAGTAACATGCTCTAGACCTGGAAAATTGTGTGAAAGTTTTTAAAAAGTCTGAAGGTTTTGCTTTTTGTAGTACACAAAACAGATAAAAGTGTGCAGATTAAAATCTCAACAAATAAATGCACTTGTTTTACATGACTACATCTCCTTAAACAATGGGATTCTCTTTTCTGATTGGCTGATGAGGTGGCAATTAGCATTATATAACTGGCTACCTTTGAAGTAGATCTGAAAAATTTGAATCACTGTTCCATGTCAATGTGCTTTTGAATGGTAACCATAACAACCGTAGTAAAGTATTTCACACTGTTAATTCCCCCCTTAACAGTAGCTCTAATAGGTTATTTTCTGTAGTTCATGCACCTAAATATAATGAAAGTTATAGATAAAATTAAATCATAAATATAAACGGGAGATAAGTGGGATAACAGTTCAAACTATAGAAGTACAACCATTTCCCATAACTCTGTTACCATTACATAATGGAAGTTTTAAACAACAAAGGTTCCCAAACTTCAAACTAGCAGTCTCAACTAAAGTGGTTAGTGAACCACAAATGTTGTGGCTGCCAACCCTCTCCCATCAGTAAATGTTCTCGATTCTCATTTAGCATTTAAAAGTTTTGAATTATGGAAGCTTACAAACTTTTGTAGTTTGAACTACAGTGGCTATTGATCAGTATTCTGGATTCTCATTTATGAGTTTTTATGAGTTACTCGGAGCACTCAGAGAGCACAGGGTCACTGAGGTAATACTAATTCCAGCCAGTCTTTCATTCAGTTTTTCAGATCACCACCAAAATTTAATGTTCCTTGTCCTAATACACATGTTGTCTGAAAATGTCATCCAAAACAGTGCTGTACTTTTCAAGTTAATGAACAGACAGACAAAGGCTGGCAAAACATAACCTCCTTGGTGGAGGTAATACATTGTTTGGAGAATGCAATCCACTTATGCCTGTTGTGACGTCACAACAGAGCCAATTTACTAGTCTGGTATAAATAGGATGTGTGTTCTATTATCCATTAAGCCCAGTCTCTCCCCCTGCCCTGGCTGAGCTTCTGGATCTACTAGAGGCTGGGTCCATCTCCTCCTCAGCTGCTAAGCGTGTAAGTGGCCCTGATGTAGCATTGGATTTCTGTCTCTGAGTGTGAAATGTATGATCTAGTGTCTGGAGTGGTCTAGACCTCTGGTTTTCACAGAGATGGAGATGCATGGATGGCTAGTGATAAAACTCTGGAATTGCTGTTGATAGACAAAAAATGTCATATTTAGTGATATGCACATTTTCTTCTGGACCTCACACACACACTGTCCTTGAAGATCACGCAGTTCAGAATCATTGCTGTTTTGCATACGTTAAACCTATTGAAAAACCAAGGAGAACATATGACTGGGAACATTGAATTAATGGGTGCATTTTTTGGGAATGCACTTAACATCTTTACTTAATTTCTCTTTTATACTGCACTTTATTACACTATTGCACTTTCAACTTAAAATAGTGCCGTTTTTATGTTAGCAATATGAACTCTTTGTTAGTTTCTTTCATCGTGTTGTAGCTTGAATGTTATCCTCTTTGGTAAGTCGGTTTGGATAAAAGCGTCTGCTAAATGCATACATGTAATGTAATGTAATGTAATTACCAAAAACGAAACTGAAACATGCGGTTCTCTTCGGTAGCATTCCTGACGAAAGAGCAGCTGTATATCGATGGGCACCAATTCTGACAATTGCATCAGCATCTAAGTGGAAAGGTAAGAATAAAATGGAGAGTTTTATTAGGTATTTCTTCAACTTCACCAGTAAAGATTCAGATTACACCGTTAGAGAAAGTATTTCAGCCTGTGTTTCGCTTTACATTAAGCGACGGCTGGACGTGCGTCATAATATTTTATGTTTTCCAAAGATCTTTGAAATCTCACCTTCTCTGTGTATTCCATAAAAGAACGTTTCGAATCAGCTAGCCTACCTTTCGCAGGAATTCAGTCACGATAGTGGCATCATTTGGGGCGTTGTCTGGATGGACCTTGGATTACCGTTCCTTCTGGACATCTGCTCCTGTCGTATTTTTCAGTAAGTGCGTCACACTTCTGAACATGCAAACAATAATACTGTATCATTATGGAACTATTTCGGCAAATTGGACCAACTGTGCACGCCGCCAGAGCAAGAGATTGAGTGTATCTCAGGAAATTTAAGCAAATGATTTAAAATGAATTAACTTGTCTTTTAATGTGGTTGCCAGAGATGTTGTGGATGCTGTTCCTATTGCTTGTCCGTCATGGTGCGTCAGGTAGGCCAAGTGATTTTTTCCCCTTTAATTGTTTTCCCCACTCTATCCTTTGTTCATTAACGCTCTGGTGATAAAATACAAAACAGCTAAGGCTGGCAGGCACAGCCTTGAAAAGCCCCCGATCGCACAGTCGAGTCACAGAGTATTTTAGTGCGCTTGACTCCATACTAAACTGCAAAGAAAATTCAGACAGCTAAACCTAAACCTATATGTCCAGTCAAAGGCACACTAGGCGCGTATATTATGCTTATTTACCAGCCTCGAAGTCGCTTCAATTATTAAATGGCGCATTTAGTGTTGATTCAGCGGTTATTACAGGGTCGAAACACGTTGTTTTATTCCCAAAAACAGGCGACTCTAGGGGGAGTTCCAAAGATAAAAAAAGCGCAGCTTGCCTGGTATGCTTTTAAGGGGATCCTTGGCTAGTAAGACGTATTGGCCTTGTAAGATTGACCTTGGCGCCAGCTACATAAACGTGATTAAAAAACACTCAAAATCAAATTGTGTTTCGTTTTTTAAAAGAAAATAATAGAAAATGCTTTCACGCTAACTGCCGTTGTAAAAAGTTCTCACCTGGTTGCCAATCAAGGTGCATGATGTGAATGATTTTGATTACATTGAGATATGTCGTTTCAGCACCATGGACAGTACCATCAACGCTGGTGTTGCGTTACCTGCTGCTTTTACAGCGATACCAGGATGCCAGGATGCCTGGATTTCTTTTTACTTCCCGAGCTCCCCCTACAGACGCTGATTTAAAAAAATGCAACATTATACATTCTCACCAGTCCATGTTAATTTTTTGCAAACCAAAAGATAGGAACCTTTTCTATTTTCCTTTTTTCATTTTCTATGAATTATGTTCAGGTAATGAACATTATTTTAGTTTCATTCAGTAGTACTTGTACTACTGTGATTACACGATAGAGGGACTTCAAAGAGACTTCATTCACCCCATAATGGGCCATTTAACCATCAACGTGACTACGAAGCTGATAAATCCTTTAAACTGCTTTCCGAAACAAGAGCATCAACTCTGTGAAAGAGTTAACGCCACCACGCTGGACATTTCCCCTAGAAAATATTTCTCAAATCATTATACCAACCCATGAAACATTCAGATCAATATAGTGAACTGTAGAAAATGTGGTTCCCTTTAACAAAATATCAAAATACAATACAGACAAAATCACAAATATCCTGATACACACCAAACAAGGATTGGAGTTATGTACACAAAATGGTCAGAAACTCAGTTCAGTTTCACTTTCTTTGCCCGATTCATACAGACTATGTAGTACAAAATGTTCTAGTTATTTTTCCAATTGACTCCACTTGGTGACCTAGAACAACAGAGCTATGGGTTGAAATTCTCCATAAATTTCCTTTAGTGTATGGTTTATGAAGATTTTAAAGATTCATATCTTCCGATTTCAATCACTATCAATGAACTGCAGGTGGTATATTTTGTAAGAAAATGTTTTAATGTTAACCTTTGTCGTGTTTAATGAGCCATACATGGCCTTCTCTGATCCTGGCTTTCCATCTGCAGTTCCTGAGTCATTCACCTTGTCTGTTCCTGATGGTCCACTCTCTGCCTGGATGGGGTCTTCAATCATCCTGCCCTGTTCACTCTCTCCTGCATTCACTGAATCATTGGAGGTGCGTTGGCATCGACCTGATAAGTACCAAACTCCGATTCTGCTTTATGAAAAGCAGCAGATCCAGGAGCAGCCAGCTGACTCTCAGTACAGGAGCAGGGTGTCTCTGATAGGAGAGCTGGAGAAGGGGAATGTGTCCCTGAAGCTGGAGAACCTCACAGTGGAAGATAACGGAGAGTTTGTGTGTTTTGTTGGTGGGAAGAAGTGGTATGATCAGGCCAGTGTTCACCTTATTGTAAAAGGTGGGAAAACATAATAATGCAGTGTCAACTTTAATATTCATGTTACTTCATGTAGTTTGCACGCTTATGTTTCACATTTATAATTATTATTTATTATTATTATCTTATTATACACACAATACACAACATCCATACACTAAAACAAGTACAAATGCAATATAGTCTTGATGTCATGTGCCTCACAGACTTTGTTATTTCTCACAGTTAATTTCTTTGTTATTTCTTCAGTACATGGTCACACCCATGAGCATAAACATTTCAGTTGATTATTTTCTGTTTCATTAATTATTTTAGTTATATGTAGTTAATTGCATTAACTATCACTTTGTTAACTCCTCTTTTGTTTTGTTTACCGGGACTGTATCTGCATCTTTCCTGCCTTGAAAAGGGTCTGCCATTTGGTGTATGCTGTTTCAAATTCAAATTCTCTTCTCTCAATGGAAATTGCTGCTTTCACTTTTGTTACGCATGGTACCCTATAGTTAGTGTTACCTGCCGGTTCGCCATTTGGTCCATGCTGTTTCAAATTCTCTCTCAGCTGGAGCTTGGTGCATCTGCATCTTTGGTTCAGATGGGACCTCTAAGTGGAACCAAAAAGTTCCATTCGGCTCCAGCCACTTCCAGCTTCTTTTCTGATTTTGGATTTTGTGTTTCTTGATTTACATGAGTTTAGTTTGCATTTGTTACTTTAAATAACATGAAATACAAATTTCTAATTTTAGGAACTACAACAGTTTATTTCCAGTAATTCATCCAGTAAGTGAAAACAGCTATAACATATCCTGTATATTAAAAGAAATGAATTCATGTAATGCTGAGAATGTTAAATCTCAATGATGGTAATGAAAAAGTAGAACATTATCCCAATATTTAGGATATAAAACGGCTGTTCAGCACAACCTTAAGTGAATTTGGAGATTAAAGGCTCTGCCTCCTTTTCTCCTCCACCCGCCCCATTAGCGGTGGGCTCCCCTCCAGTTCTGTCAGTCTCTGATGGAGGCACTGGGCAGGTGAATGTTACCTGTGAATCAGATGGTTGGTCTCCACAGCCCACTCTCACCTGGAGAAACAGAAACGATTCAGATATCTCCAATAAGAGTCATCCCAGTGAAATTGGTAAGTGCAGTAATGTACTGGTAATGACATGTACTGTGTAATTTGATATAATATGCCTATTCACCTTAAAGCAATAGTATGGAGTAAATCCAATCATAGCCCTGCTATATGAGCTGGCCGACGGCTGTCAGTTTCAATTCAATTCAATTCAATTTTATTTATACAGCACCTTTTACAATACTATTGTCTTGTGGCGCTTCACAGAAGGAGCACCCAAGAGCAACAGGGGCAAGCAAAAACTCCCTTATATTCAGTTAATCTAGGAAGAAACCTTGGGCAGATCCACGACTCAAGGGGCTGACCCAACTGCCAGGGGTGATGCAGAAAAATTACAATCAGTGGTAACAGACTACAAGTTGCCTGGTTTTAGCTGAGGTTTGTAACAGTTCATAATGGAGTGTTATCCCACTTTACATTATATGGTAGTCAGTCTATAGGTGGTTATCAGGAATTATGGCTGGACAATGTAGCAGTGGCCAGACATGGTGTCAAACTCAAAGGAGTGAGATGGGTAACAGTAAAGCCTCAAGGAAGGGGAGACGGGCCTAGCATGGGCGTCCAGGAAGGGCCTCTATGATGGAGAGTCGGTCCTGACATGGGCCTCCCTTAGTGTTGGTTGTAGTCCACTCAGGAGGGGAGGGTGAGAGGAGTCCGCCGGAATGAGGCAGGGATGACACTCAGCAAAGATAATTGTGGACAGAGGAAGAAAGTTAATTAGGCCAGGTTCTCACATCAGAGAGCAAATGTGTAATTTGGGCATACATATATATATATATATATATACATACATATACACACATACATATAAATATATATATATAGAGAGAGAGGGAGAGAGAGTTGTACGGCGTGACACATGAAGCTTTTGTGGCGGCACTATGCTATAGCAGCATAACTAAGGTATGATGTGTGGCAACCCAGCACCACTGCAGGGATGGTCAGTGGCCGCCATACCTCGCAACCTCTCACAGCAGAGGCAGTCCCTCCCAAAAGACCCATTAGAAGTGATGATTTCCCACACACCATCCCTAACTTTTTAAGTTTTTCTTAAGGTTTTAAGTCTAGACTTAAGGTCTTGAGAGTGTCCGCTTGTCGAATGTGGTGGGGGGAGATTATTCCACAGGAGGGGTGCATGGTAACAAAAGTCTCTTCCTCCTATCGAAGATTTTGATATTCTTGGGATTACAAGGAGACCAGCATTTTGGGATCTTGGGGTTCTAGGAGGGTGGTAAGGGACAAGTAAGTCTTTAATATGTATTGGTGCATTGCCCTTGATAGCTTTGTAGGTTTGTAGGAGTATTTTAAAATCAATTCGACTTTTAATAGGGAGCCAATGTAAGGAAGCAAGGATGGGAGAGATATGTTCATATTTTTTAGTCCTGGTGAGTGTTCGGGCTGCAGCATTTTGTATTAGTAGGTTTTTGATACAAGTATTACTACACCCAGAGAACAGAGCATTGCAGTAATCGAGCCTGGAAGTAATAAATGCGTGTATTAATTTTTCAGCATCCTCAAAGGATAGGAACTTTCTAACCTTAGCAATATTTCAGTTATATTCAGATATTCCATTGTCAATTGGAAGGAGAACCAGAGAATTTTGTGCAATAGCAAACACGCAGCTTACGTGAACTGAATGGCATCATAAGCTTCATAAAACTTTCACTTTTGTTACGCACGGTACCCTATAGTTAGCGTTAGCTGCCGGTTTGCCATTTGGTCTATGCTGTTTCAGATTCTCTAGTTCTCCTTCCTACTGACAGCACTCAGTACAACTGGACTGTGATTGGAATTACTCCGAACAAACACTTTAAAATATCGGTGGAATTGGTGACCAACACTTTGCATTTATATAGGAATCATCTTATAGTTTTTCAGCTAAGCACTTAACAAGTACATATAGATTATAGTATGAACAAGGTGATAATCAGATTTAGATAATGTTTGAATGATGCAAATAATCTCTGTCTGTGATATTTATCTCAGGTGCACGTGGATTTGTGAGTGTGACTTCCTGGCTGCTGCACTCTTCGTCTGATTCTGAGTGGATTTCATGCTCTGTTGGTCTATCTGAAGAGGAGAGAAAAGAGAGCAGGGTCTTACCATACATCTCTAGGACTGATGCAGGTATAGATGCTGCACCTTTTGCAGTTATAGCTATTCCACCTTTGCATCACATAACACTTTGCTATGTGCAGTACTTTTAGGACTAAACTTCCAAAAAATGACCTAGAAACAGCAACAGAACGTGAAGAAATAACCATATTGATGTAATGTCAGAAACGCTTAAACATCTTATTGTCCAAATATCCTAGAAAGTTAGCATGCAAATCAGCTAAGTGTTATATCACATTCAATCATGTCTGGCAACTGTATTAAATACAGTGGCAGTGAATTCAAAACTCATGACTGAAAGTATTGAAAGTATTGCTGAAAGTATTCCATGAGAACTACAGATAGCAGCTTGAGTGTAGAGTGTAGAGTCTATATTAATAATATTGCAAATAAAAATGGTACTGACTGGTTGATTCATCAGTATTTCTGTATTTTCCAAAATGGCAGGTAAAGGAAAATGGTGTGGTAGGTAAAGGAAAATGTCTTAGGTGGAAAAATAGGAGACTGTAAAAATGAGGTCTGTAGAACTGAATTTAGACTTAAGTTTTAAGGCTGTCAATTCCTATAATGTGTTGCCTATGGAAAGCACAGTGTAGGATTGAAAGGCAGACTCCTTTGGGTTGTTAAGTTGACATGAAAACTTGTTTACCCTTTCATGAAAAATTTGTAAACATTCAATACAATTATGAATTTTGGTATACTGTGTTACTCAATGCACCATATTTTTGTTTTCAAGCTCCAAAGGCTCTAGGTAAGATCTTACTATACACATTCATTACACCAAACAAAAGGCACAAATTTATTTTAAAGACAAGTTTATTGTTAGGTGCTATAGCATCATGCTACTGCTCAAAGGTAATGGCAAAGTACTATTTGCATGTATGCTTACATAAGACAGAGCATAGAGCATCACTATTATGCAAATGATGCCCAGGTAGGTCTATATGTTGCTCCCACCTGATGATAGTCTTGACATAATGTCAGATTGTCTCTCTGACATACAGTATCTACATAGATAAAAGCTAAAGCTAAACTGAAGTGCTAGTCTCTAGCCAAGCAAACCATCCATAATACTAAGAAGCAATTGGTCATTTAAGTGGATGCGTTGGACTCATGAACACACAGCTGTTCAAATCCTTGGAGTCACATTGCACAGATAGACACCCAATATGTTGTACTTAGCCTAGTATACAAGGCACTGTTGTGCTCTGGGGTTGCTTTAGTCTTTTTTTCACAATGACATGATTTCAGGTAGGGTGTCATGATGCTGTAATTTCATACTCAATACCTAGAAATACCAGAGGCAACTTTGACTAAAACTGATCACAAACTTATCACCCTTCAGCAGTAGCACTTGCCATGCTCAACCAGCTGAGTCAACCAGTGTTTCATGTGTTTATGCGATTTTCACTTTCCCTCCCTACCAGTGGTAACAACAACAGCTATTATGTGAAACCCCTAGTGTGCCATATTTATATCAAGAGGTTTTGCAGTTAATAGTTTCCTATTAATAGATTCCTGTTAATAGTACATCAAAATGATCCATTCCACATTGCCAACAGGGGTGTCCCTTTATTGTAAGTGACCAACAATTCTTCACAACTCCTCCTTTTTGTTACACCATGTGCTTATATAAATGCATAACTACTTTTCAAATTATGGCCACAGATCTGTTTTGTATTTAACAAACTTCTGTTTCTGTTCTGCTTTGTGCATACACTCAAAAAGTTGGAATTGTCATTTTTCTGGCTCTACTGCTGCCTGCTCTTACTGTGTTGGCTGCCCTGTACATAAAAGGTATGGACAATCTCAATTAATCTGTCACATTTAATGCCATACCCAGATAGTAAAATTGCAGTAGACAGTTCACGGCAGTGCGCCAGTGTCTTCCAATCTAGGTATTCAGACTGATTAAGATGTACACAATGTAATATTTAATTAATATTTCTTAACTAACTTTAATTAACTAGGTCTGTTGGTAGTAGTAGTAATGGAAGAAGCACTAATAGTAAAGTTTTATAAACTTTAGGATTCTAACTTTAGGATCTAATTTCTTTGACTAAGAGCAATTCACAAAGCTTTTTAATGCTACAATTAGAGAGCTTAGAAGCACTGCACCAAATAGGCTGTATCAATGTCCTAAATACACATACACATGGCTGTCTGTCTACTAGATCTAAAGCTCCAGTAACTACAGGAGAGTTAGTCTGCGTATGTCAAGAGCTGACACAGTATAAACTGGCTGATTGCCAGTCACAGGCCCACGGTTTATAGCGCAGTCTCTGCATGGCACTTCACACTATCACCAAGTCACAAGCAAGTCACAGGGGTGAGTCAAACCATGGCTGAGTCCTCCATTCCATTCACGGCATCGTCATGCACAGATGCTTATAGGCCAGTGTAAGGTACACTGGGGTGAGTCCAATCATGGCTCATGTCATTCCTGCCAGCCAGTTGATGCATTAGTTGATAGCAGGTAGAGGTTATTGGAGTATGTCAGAAAACAACTTGCATCTCCTTTGCCAGCCCTTAACCATGCAGAACAAATGTCCCCACCCCTGGTGCGTCGTCATGCCCAACCCCCATCTCCCTTGCCCCAGTTCAGTGTCACAGTGAAATACCAGAAGTATCTTTGTTTAAAATTCTTGAACGGTGTTACAACTCTGTGTACTGTTGTTGAGGTTTGCTCTCTTCAGGTGAACAGGAAAAAGTATTGTACTAGTTCAGAAAAGAACATTTGTTGGGTTAGATATAGTGTAGATGCCCAAAACATGTTGGCGAGTCTCAATGAGCAAGAGACAATCAGACGTTCAAGCGTACCTACACCAAACTTGCTTAGAAAACTGAGCATTCACGTCTGCTGGAGATTACCTGTTGTGCTGCCAGTGGCGTCTGCAGCTGTGCTACTCGGTCAGTTATTTTGTATGTGTCTGTTATGTGTACTGAGGGCAGTAGCCAATGACCAGTGGCACATGGCTGGAGGAGTGTGGATATCTCCCCAAACTATGGGTCTACCTCACTTTGAAACATTTTAGCTTGTGGCTAGTGGCTTGTACATGTTCTGGTGAGGGACAGGCAACCTGACCATAGTTGTGTATATTATTCAACAGTGTGGTGTGTGTTCAATGCAGTTTTGCTATCTGTTCAGCATGCAGTCAATGTATGTCTGTAACGGTGCGGTAGCCTGTTACCAGTTTTACACCACACTTAACACGCAAACAATCATCACGCCAACCCACATTTTAAACACAGCCCTTTTATTTTTCTTTACCACCGAACGTGAGCATGCAGCTGGCAGTCACGGGAGCACATCGTCTGCAACACAACACAAACAAACTTTTATCAATAACATGCTTTTACTTCAGGAGTTGCCAAACTGAAGATAAAGGACTATGGACATTACAAACATTTTACGTTTGGCAAATAATAGCTAGCTAGCAAGCAAACTGGTGAGCTAATTACAAACAAAGCAGAGCTTACCTTGTTGCAGATCAACTTCCTCGTGTTGTCTGAAGGACCCGACGGGAGCTCTCGAGGGACAATTATAGTTTGGAGAGTTCACATCGGAGTCAGGCATGTTACACCAGGGTGTGGGGAAGAGGGGTGTTTGTGTGTTTTAATATTTTATGGCGTTTATGAAGGGTGTGATGTATATACTGGTAAACCGGAGTATTTATTGTTTTTAAACAGAGTATTTATATATATTTTTGTATGTGTTCTTAGCTTTCTAACCATGATTGATTTTGCCCATGGTTTGGTTTGACCCTGGGGCTAGAAAACCCAGGGGAAACCACGCAGCGGGAAGATGGTTTTGAGGTGAGCTACAGCAAACACCTGACTAACCAGAGAGAGTTTGGGATACTAAATATGTTGGTATTGCTTTCTATTATTGAAGTTACTTTTTCGTCTAAGACTTTTGTTTGCATTTTGGAAAACGTTAAGTTCTGATTGATTTTGTTTGGAGTTTTTTTTTTCTTTAGTTTTTTTTTCCTCTGGACCATTTTTTCCTGCTTGGGAAGGAAAATAAACCAATTTTGTACCATCAGCATCTGACTCTCTGCACTGCCTTTTAGGCCGTAAGGCTAGCCTGACTACATTTGGTGTCAGAAGTGGGATAAGATGGTGCAGTCCCAGGACCAGCGATGGAAGTCCATGACGCACCAATTTAGCTTGCTTCAAGGCCAGGTGGAGGAGCTTCGAGAGGGCAGCGAAGGTTCCAGGTCCACAAAACCTCAGCCTCCTGCAGTGGTGGAGACACGGCCACAGCTGACCTTCAAGGAGCCCAAGCTCCACCCACTCACCAAAGAGGACGACATCGAGCTCTTCCTGGCCACCTTTGAATGGGTTGCGATGACCTGCAGATGGCCAGATTCCACATGGGCCATCAGGCTGGTGCCATTGCTGACTGGTAAAGCACGTAGCGCTTTCGTAGCGATGGACAGGCAGGAAACGGAGGACTACAACAAGGTAAAGGAGGCCATTTTGAAGAAATACAACATCAACGCTGATACCTACCGGGTGAGATTCCGCTCTGCTGTCATCATGTCTGATGAGACCCCTAAAGAACTTTATGTGCGTCTAAAAGAGCTGTTTGTGAAGTGGGTGAGGCCTGAGGAGCACTCACTGGAGGACATTTGTGAGCTGATGGTCCTGGAGCAGTTCATGGACATGGTGAGCCCGGACATGGCAGTGTGGATACGAGAGCATGACCCCAAGACCGCTGAGGAAGCAGCCAGGCTGGCGGAGGTGTTCCAAGCAGCTCGGCGGGGAACAAGAGGCCCAAGAACCAGCAAATGGACTATGTGTAAGTCTGACGGGGGTGGTGAGAGTCGTGGTCAGCACCATCAGAGTCCTAGCTTTAACCGGTACCCAGATAGACATAGACAGGGGGTTAGGTGCACAAACTGTGGGAAAGTGGGTCACACGAAGCCTAACTGTCAGGCTAGGAGCACTCATAACACCACAGTCTGCTATACACCTAGACCACACACACCACGCATCCAACACTCACCAAACACTGAACAGCTGGTACAGGTGCTGGTGAATGGGGAGGCAGCAAATGCCACGAGTGGACACGGGTAGCTCACAGACCTTAATTCATGAGAGCCTTGTCCCTGGAGAGCAGTCTAACGGACAGCCACCAGTTAAAGTGTGTTGTGTTCATGGGGATGTTAAGAGTTACCACACAGCTGAGGTTTTCCTCACAGTCAGCGGCCAAACATTTTTCATGCCGGTGGCCATAGCTGCTAAGTTGCCTTACAAAGTAGTGTTGGGTCATGATCTCCCCATCCTATGGGACCTCATTCCCAAAGTAGAGCACTGTAATGCGGTCACGAGAGCGCAGTGTGCGAGAGAACTGAAAGAGATGCCTTTTGCTGATGCAGAGCTGGACGTGTCACACCGTGAGCCGGAGAAACCTCTCCTGTCACGACAGCAGAAGCGCAGGCAAAAGCTGAATAGCGTTATTGAACAGGCAGAGCCAGAGGTATGGCCACAGCCGGAGTTGCCCATGGAGGTAGAAATACCCACAAACATTGCTGAGTTACAGAGGCAGGATAAGACCCTGGAGCCATGGCTTAACCAGGCAGTTAATTATAGTAAACCAGGCAGTTTGTTAAAAGATGAACAGTTTGTGGTGAAGAATGGTATTTTGTACCAGGTCAAAGGACATCAGGAGACATTGGTTGTGCCAGAGCCATTGAGACACAAAGTAATGACTTTAGCCCACTCCATCCCATGGTCAGGCCATCTGGGAAAATACAAGACCCTGGCTAGAGTAGGTAGCCGTTTCAGTTGGCCTAATATCTACACTGATATCAGTGACTTTGTTCGCACATGCCCAGAGTGTCAGCTCACCTCAGGCAAGGCAGTCCCACGTGCACCATTACACCCACTCCCAATTATTGATACACCATTCACACGTATTGGCATGGACATTGTAGGCCCTCTAGACAGAAGCAAGAGGGGTAATAGGTATATACTTGTCATGTGTGATTATGCCACCAGGTATCCTGAGGCATTTCCCCTGAAGAACATAAAGGCTAGGCAGGTGGCCAACTGCTTAGTGCAGCTGTTTACTCGGGTGGGGGTGCCAAGGGAGATAGTCACCGATCAGGGTACTAACTTCATGTCGGTGCTACTGAAGCAGGTCTATAGTCTGTTAGGGGTTAAAGCCATTAAGACCACGCCTTATCACCCCCAGACAGATGGGTTGGTTGAGCGCTTCAACCGGACCCTGAAGACCATGCTCCGCCGTTTTGTGTCCCAGACAGGGACTGATTGGGATGAATGGTTGCCATATCTGTTATTTGCATACAGAGAAGTCCCACAGGCCTCCACTGGTTTTTCGCCATTTGAACTTCTGTATGGTCGGCAAGTGAGAGGGCCATTGGACTTGCTGAAGGAGATGTGGGAGAAGCCAAAATCAGAGCAGCAGAACGTGGCAACGTATGTGCTACAAATGAGACAAAGGCTGGAGGAGATGTCAGAGCTAGCGCATCAGAACATGGAGCTAGCACAAAAGAAGCAGAAGACCTGGTACGACCGGAAGGCCAGGGGGAGAACCTTTGAGCCGGGGCAGAAGGTGTTGTTGCTACTGCCCACTGATGAAAGCAAGCTTCTGGCCAAGTGGCATGGGCCATACGAGGTCATCAAGAAAGTGGGAGATGTCACATATGAGGTCTCTATGCCTGAACGAGGTAAAAAGAAACAGACCTTCCACGTGAACCTCCTGAAGGAATACCATCACAGAGACCAGGTGGGGACACAGCTATTTGTCCGGGCTGTGGCTGAAGAGGAAGAGGCTGACGAGCAGTTTTTTCCGGTTGAACCCAATACTGGAACTGTTGATCTGTCACACCTGGAGCACCATCAGCAGGATCAGATGAGGGTGCTGCTGGATCCTGACCTTTTTTCAGGAGAGGCCGGGACGAACAACGCTGGTGACGCACAACATCATTTTGAAGCCTGGCACCAGAGGAGGAGCTATCGGGTGCCAGAACGCCTGCTTCCAGCATTAAAGGAGGAGCTGGATGTGATGCTGTCGCTTGGCATTATTGAGCCATCATGCAGTGACTGGTGCAGCTCAGTTGTACTCGTTCCGAAGAGGGATCATCAGGTTCTGCATTGACTTCCGGCAGGTCAACGCTTTGAGCAAGGTGGACCCCTACCCAATGCCCAGGATTGACGAACTCATAGAACGCCTGGGAAAGGCAAAATACATCACGACCATTGATCTGTCCAGAGGGTACTGGCAGGTGCCATTGAGTCCACGTGCGAAGGAGGTCACAGCATTTCGTTCCCCTTTTTGACTCTACCATTTTAATGTGATGCCGTTTGGACTGCAGGGGGCACCAGCAAGTTTTCAGAGGCTGATGGACCGTGTCCTACGGGGAACCCATCAGTTTGCAGCTGCTTATTTGGATGATGTTTGCATCTGGAGCAACTCCTGGGAGGAACATTGCCGCCACCTCAGACAGGTATTGGACCGCATCCGCAAAGCAGGGCTCACGATCAACCCCGGGAAGTGTGCCCTGGCGAAGCAGGAGGTCCACTACCTGGGCTACATCATTGGAGGTGGGGTCATACGCCCGCAGGTGGAGAAGGTCGACGCCATCCAGAGCTGTCTACCGCCGACCACCAAGAAAAAGGTGAGAGCCTTTTTGGGGTTGGTGGGATGGTATCGCAGATTTGTCCCTAATTTCTCAGAGCGGTCATCTCCCCTTTCAGAGCTCACCAAGGCGGCGGCACCGAACAGCGTGGTCTGGACAGACCAGTGCGAAGCAGCTTTCCAGGACCTGAAGGGGGCAGTCTGCAGTGACTCTGTGTTGTTGAGCCCAGACTTCAACAAGCCTTTTATAGTCCAGACGGATGCATCTGGAGTGGGTCTGGGTGCAGTCCTGCTGCAGGAGGAGGACGGACAGCGTAGACCGGTGGCATTCATCAGCCGGAAGCTGTTCGACCGAGAGAGGCGGTATGCTGCAGTGGAGTTGGAGGCCCTAGCCATCAAGTGGGCCCTTGACTCTCTGCGCTACTACCTCCTGGGCAGACCGTTTAAGTTGGAGACGGACCACCGAGCACTCCAGTGGCTGGAGAAGATGCGGGACACCAACTCCCGTGTCACTAGGTGGTACCTGTCTCTCCAACCCTACAACTTTTCAGTGGAGTATCGCCCTGGTGCTTCAAACAGGGTGGCGGACTTCCTGTCCCGCATCCCAGAAGATGAGGGGTAGGGAGTACCATGATGGAGCCCTGCTTGGAGGGGCCATCCCTTTTCCTGGGACGACGGGTGTCGTCTGCAGAGGAGGGGGGAAATGTAACGGTGCGGTAGCCCGTTACCAGTTTTACACCACACTTAACACGCAAACAATCATCACGCCAACACACATTTTAAACACAGCCCTTTTATTTTTTTTTACCACCGAACGTGAGCATGCAGCTGGCAGTCACGGGAGCACAGCGTCTGCTGTCTGCTGCAAACAAACTTTTATCAATAACATGCTTTTACTTCAGGAGTTGCCAAACTGAAGATAAAGGACTATGGACATTACAATCATTTTACGTTTGGCAGCTAGCTAATAGCTAGCTAGCAAGCAAACTGGTGAGCTAATTACAAACAAAGCAGAGCTTACCTTGTTGCAGATCAACTTCCTTGTGTTGTCTGAAGGACCCAACGGGAGCTCTTGAGGGACAATTATAGTTTGGAGAGTTCACATCGGAGTCAGGCATGTTACACCAGGGTGTGGGAAAGAGGGGTGTTTGTGTGTTTTAATATTTTATGGCGTTTATGAAGGGTGTGATGTATATACTGGTAAACCGGAGTATTTATTGTTTTTAAACAGAGTATTTATATATATTTTTGTATGTGTTCTTAGCTTTCTAACCATGATTGATTTTGCCCATGGTTTGGTTTGACCCTGGGGCTAGAAAACCCAGGGGAAACCACGCAGCGGGAAGATGGTTTTGAGGTGAGCTACAGCAAACACCTGACTAACCAGAGAGAGTTTGGGATACTAAATATGTTGGTATTGCTTTCTATTATTGAAGTTACTTTTTCGTCTAAGACTTTTGTTTGCATTTTGGAAAACATTAAGTTCTGATTGATTTTGTTTGGAGTTTTTTTTTCTTTAGTTTTTTTTTTCCTCTGGACCATTTTTTCGCTGCACTGCCTTTTAGGCTGTAAGGCAAGCCTGACTACAATGTTCTTGATGTTACTCGTTGCTGGTCCAGACCTGCTGCCTGTGCTCAGCTGAGTGATGTAAAGCTGGCACCACTACAGATTGCACAGGGGAACCTGTTTGTTATGAAAAAGAATACGTATTATGATATGCACCTGTAGCTGCAAACATTTGCCGCATGGCAGTTTCCTGTGCACAATGAAACGTTCTCACAAGCCAGGGACTCAATCTGGTACACAGAACCATAGCAGCTCAAGTTCAAAGCGTGGCTTATGAAGGATTTAACAAACTACTAAGCAGGCTACTCCCTAGCCAGGCCAGCACCGCCTTGTACTCAATAATGCATTTCACTACAGTTCTGTACCAAGGATCTCTCCACAGGCTTAGGTTTCCTTCAGCAAATATTTGGCTGACTAATCAGTGAACAGAGGGCTCTGGCATCAAGTTACTAGGTATTGTATTGTTGGTGAAACAATTCTGTGTGTGAAAACAGAACCCCTTTGTTGACCTTATCCTTAACTTAACAGATTGTGCTTAGTTTTATTACCAACCAGCTGATGATGAGGCTAGTGTAATGGTGTTGTATAGATGACCCAAGAGCAACACTTTGCAAACACAAACAGTTTATGGAGTTCAGAATCAGGGGAATGGAGGGAATTTGACCAGGCAGACAGCAGCTGAATCAGAGGCAAGTTGTGGGTTACAGGGACGCAGTGATGACCAGATGGACCAGCGGAGAAAACCAGACGAGGAGGGAGACAGAACTGGAAGGAGAGGTGACGGAATTAAGGACAGTGAAAACCGTGGAGAGCGGTAATAACTGAACAGCACAGTGATGTTTATTGAACAAGGACGAAGAAAACACAAGACAATGTAAGAGAGCAACTGACCGGATGAGTGAGAGTAGGATCGAGCACGGCTCTGATGAATCACTCTGGAAACCAGGAAGAATGCAGGAGGCAGACAGTGGCCTTGTAGATCACACCATGGGCTGGATAACCCACACGCAGGACACCAGGCGTTGGGAACAACAGGTATACCCTTGTGGAGGTGGCAGGACATCGAGACAGACAGCAGGTCAGGAGCAGGGATACTATCAGGGAGACTATCTGACAAGAACTGGCTGGATCCTATGGTTTAATATACAGCGGCAAGTAACAAGGAGCAGGTGAAGGCAATGATGAGTAATTGGGAACAGGTGCGGTGATGATTGAATGAGTGCAAGGTGGGCGTGGCAGGTGATTGAACAGGTGCAGTGTGGTGGAACGTTACTGACACAGAGTGAAACCATGACAGCTAGCTTCTTCCAAAAGGTCAACTCAGATTTTCAGCTCAAATTGTCTTCTTCCCGTTGTGCCAATCCCTGTTACAAATTAAATGTATTTATAAAATAAAATATATAGATAGAGTTATTTTATTTATCCAGATGGAAATTAAGGTAATATAGGTAATCACAAGTATTCAATAGCACACATGGATTTGTAGCAAAGATTTTGACAGTTTGTACTGAAGTTCTTGTCACATCAACTCATTTCTCTGTGGGCAGACCAACAGAAGAAATTGAAGACACAGGCGGGTGAGATTACAGGTAATTCAAAAGCTGTACAGCTGTGTGTTTCTAGCTACTTACTAGTCAGTAGTGGTGTGAATAATTTTCTCTGAAATTATGTGATATAGATGAATTAATTACTAAGCCCATGTAAGTACAAAACTGTGAGGTACGTAAAAACTCAGACTGACCCAAATGCAGATTAAGACAAAATTTATTTACAACAGTTCAAAAATCACAAAAAGGGAAAACGCTCAGAAGATCAAAAACAAAAATGTAATCCACAAAACTGGTAGGCGAAAGTCCCAACAAAAAGGCAATAATCCAATTCGGTAAATCACAGTCAGAACTCAAAATTATCCATCCAAACTTCAGAGAACTCGGAGGAGGCAAAAAACACGGAACGGGAATCGGGCAAACACGGGAGCATAGAGACAATAACAGATAGCAGGAAACTTACGGACAGGTACACGGTCAGACATTCAGACAAAGAGCCATGAACGGACTGGTGAATATATAGGGAAGGGAGCAATGTAACAAACAAGGGGCAGGTGAAACTCATTAGGGGAAAACAGAATCATGGGACACAGGTGTGGAACAATGAGGGCAGAAAGGGGCGGGTCAGGTGAACAAAACATAAGCACATGGGAGACATAGAAAAAACAAAACAAGGAAGCTGCAATACAGCGAGAGTCCAGCGGGGGCCGATGTCCCGGAGGACAGAATCATAACAGTACCCCCCTCCTAACGGACGCCTCCTGGCGTCCCTTTGGTTGTCCTGAGGCGTTGGTGGCGAAACTGCTTAATCAAGTCCGGGTCCAAGATGTGTCGGGCCGGGACCCAGCACCTCTCTTCGGGCCCATAGCCCTCCCAGTCCACAAGGTACTGGAGTCCCCGGCCCCGGTGGCGAACGTCCAAGAGGCGTTTGACGGTGTAAGCCTCTGAGCCATCGATGAGTCGGGGTGGTGGTGGGGGAGCAGGGGGAGGGTGCATGGGGTTGCAAATAAACGGTTTTATCCTGGAGACGTGGAAGGTGGGATGAATGCGGCGTAGGGGCAAGAAATGGGAAACAGGCCAATGAAACGGGGGGGAAAGCTTACGGGACTCCGTCTTTAGGGGTAGGTCTTTCGTGGAGAGCCACACACGTTGCCCCTGCCGGTACTGCGGAACTCGGGAGCGATGCTTGTCAGCCTGAGCCTTCATCCTTGCTGACGAACGGAGAAGAGTGGCACGGGTGCGTTTCCAAGTTCTCGGCTGACGGCACTCCAACCTCCTGCTCCTGATCCGGGAACAACGGTGGTTGGTAACCCACTGAACACTTGAAGGGGGAGCGGCCTGTGGCAGAAGAAACGTGAGAGTTAATAGCGTATTCAACCCAGGGAAGCTGTTGGCTCCAGGAGGTAGGATTCTGGGACACCATACAGCGCAGGATAGTCTCCAGGAGCTGGTTCGCCCTCTCTGTCTGGCCGTTGCTCTGTCTGTCTGGCCGGAGGACAGACAGACAGAGGCTCCCAGCAACTTACAGAAAGCCTTCCAAAAGGCTGAGGTAAACTGGGGCCCTCGGTCCGACACCACCTCTACTGGTAACCCGTGGATTCTGAAAACGTGTTGTATTAAAAGGTTAGCAGTCTCTTTGGCAGATGGAAGGCCAGGCAGGGGGTCGAGTAGAGGTCTTGTTTTGTGCACACGTAGGGCAGGACTGGACGAAGCGTTCAACATCCTCCCTTAGTGCAGGCCACCAGAACCGTCTCTCGATGAAAGCGAGGGTCCTCCGGCCTCCGGGGTGACAGGAAAGTTGGGAAGAGTGACCCCATTGCAGGACCTGTGGACGTACAGAATCTGGAACAAACAGACGGTTAGTGGGGCATTGGCTAGGAGAAGCCTCGTCGGCTTGGGCCGCAATCACCGCGGCTTCAATATCGAGGCGGGCCGCGATAAAAATTGTGGCACCTTGTAACAGTTCAAATGCCGAAGACATGAGAGGGAGAGGGTAACGATTCTTCACTGTGACATTGTTAAGGCCCCGATAATCAATGCAGGGCCAGAGTGAGCCGTCTGTCTTTGAAACAAAGAAAAACCCTGCTCCGGCTGGTGAAGAAGAGGGACGGATAATACCCGCTGCTAAAGAGTCTTTGATATACAAGTCCATCGCCTCCGTTTTGGCGCGGGACAGAGAATATAAACGCCCCTTGGGAGGTGAGGAGCCAGGAAGGAGATTGATAGCACAATCATAGGGTCGATGAGGAGGCAGGGATAAGGCACGAGATTTACTGAAGACAGGTTTCAGATCCATGTACATAGGGGGTACACCCGACAGGTCAGGAAACTCCTCCACGTGGACGGGAACAGTCCTAACGGGAATGCGACCTTGGGTAAAACATGAGGATTGGCAAGACGGGGACCACTCTACTACACGCCTCCCTACCCAGTCAATGTGCGGGTTGTGCCTTACTAGCCAGGGATTTCCAAGAACTACTGGGGTGTCAGGGGAACTAATAACATAAAATTTAAAAAGTTCATGATGAGACCCAAAAAGACTGAGACTCACCGCTATGGTGGTGTGTCGGATGGTGGCCAGTCTCACCCCCGTCAGTGCATTGGCCACCAGGGCTTCAGCCAGGTCTTCGATGGGTAAGCCCCATTGGGCTACCAGGTCGGCGTCAATAAAACTCCACAAGGACCGTCGTCTTACGCTCACCCGTACCCCTCTTACGGGTGAGTGCTGGCTTTTACTGGGCACGTCGCAATAAAATGTCCTGGTTGGCCACAGTATGTGAGCGTAGTCTACGTTGCCTTTCCTCAGGGGTCAGACGTGTCCGATCCACTTGCATTGGTTCAGGTGTTGGTACTGTAGCGGGTGGAGGAGGCGAAGATGCAGCACAACGAACGGGTTCCCCTCTGGCAGCCCCGGGTGTTTTGAAATGACGACGCTGCTGTAGCCTAGTGTCAATCCGGATTGCCAGGTTAATTAATCCCTCACAGGAATTGGGCAGATCATGGGAAACCAGCTCATCCTTCAGGTCTTCGGAGAGTCCGTTTAAAAAAGTGTCAAACAGGGCCTCCTCTCCCCAGCCTGAAGAGACCGCTAAGGTCTGGAATTCAATCGCGAAGTCCGACACTGAGCGAGAGCCCTGACGCAGATGGAGGAGTTCGCGGGCCGCCTCATGCCCATGCTTGGAGCGGACGAACACCCGCTTCATCTCGGCAGAAAACTCCCGGAAGTTGTCGCAGACTGGAGACTCATTATCCCAAACCGCCTTTCCCCACTCCCTGGCACGCCCCGACAGCTGGGTGATCACGTAGGCAACCTTGGCTCGATCAGTGGGGAAAGACCCAGGTTGGAGGCTGAAGACCAGGGTACATTGAGACAAAAAGGAGCGGCAAGTGCCTGGCTCCCCAGCGTATCGTTCAGGCGGAGGAAGCCTAGGTTCGTGATAGGTTGGGGTTGCGGAGACTAATGGGGCAGGTACAGAAGGTTCCGTCTGCACGGGAAAGGGTTAAACTGGTTCGCCCTGGGCTATAACCTCTCTGAGGCTTGTTGCTAGATCTTGTATTTGAATCTGTTGGCGGTCGAGCAGAGCTCCATGCTGCTGAACTGCCGCCGAGAAATGTCCAAAATCCGCTGGGTCCATTATGGTCTGATTGTACTGTGAGGTACGTGAAAACTCAGACCGACCCAAATGCAGATTAAGACAAAATTTATTTACAACAGTTCAAAAATCACAAAAAGGGAAAACGCTCAGAAGATCAAAAATAAAAAGGTAATCCACAAAACTGGTAGGCGAAAGTTCCAACAAAAAGGCAATAATCCAATTCGGTAAATTACAGTCAGAACTCAAAATTATCCATAGAACCAAGAGAGGCAAAAAACTTCAGAGAACTCGGAGGAGGCAAAAAACACGGAACGGGAATCGGGCAAACACGGGAGCATAGAGACAATAACAGATAGCAGGAAACTTACGGACAGGTACACGGTCAGACAATCAGACAAAGAGCCATGAACGGACTGGTGAATATATAGGGAAGGGAGCAATGTAACAAACAAACAGTTTGAATTGAAGTTCTTGTCATATCTTATCATCTTATCATTCTGGGGATTGCTGCATTTCTACTGTCAGATATCACCTTCAACACACCCCAAAAGACAAAAAAATATCTGTCTGCCTGACAAATTGTCATGAAAAGTGATCATTTTCAAGCATTTTATCATACATATCACTGCCTCAATTGTATATGAAAAACTTCTCCACTCTAAAAGCTCCAAATGTTCTCCACTCTACCTTAAATCAGGGAACTTATGAGCTTATGAGAACTTATGAGCATTACCATTCCATATGGGATTAAGCTTATTGCATATATATACAATATTTTGAACGAGAGTGTTACTATAGCACCTTGCTAGTATACACATTGTTACTGCTATTGATTAAGTTTGTGTGTGTGGGGGACAGAGCACACGCTATGCAAAGAGGGAGTGTTGGGGGATGTGTGTGTGCAGATGGGTTGTTTCCATCTCCCTCAGCACATGCCAGGCAGAGTCGATGGGTGGCTTCTATTTCTGACACATAGCACACACCTCATAGGTCCCAGCCTCTGTATTCTAGCAGCATCAGCATCCCTGGCCAGTGTCCCAGTCCCAGCAGCAGCAGCAGCCTGACAGAGCAGCAGTAGCAGTGGTACCCATGTGATGTGATATATGTTATTTAGCTGTTCTCATTTGGAGATCTGTGATCTGTCGCCACAGACAGCTTTGTCACTCAATTACAGCTATTTTTTGCCTTTATCTTTATCTTATTCTTTACACATTTTTTTTATTATCTTTCTTGATGCTCTCCCCCTCTCTCAGCACCACTATTCAATGCAGTCAAGAACTATGACCCATCCACAGGAGCAGGCTCACCTACACACACACAGATATTCCTTCACAATGCAGGGGTTCACAACCTCACTACTGCTGGCTGCCCATCATCGACTTAAGGGGCGCAGGACTAACAGACACACAACAGTCAATTTACTTTTTTAATTCTTATATTCTTATCTATTTATTGAGTGCAAAATGGTTACTATGCGTTCTTGTCTATGTTGTTTTCTCTGTGTCTTTGTTAGGGTTCAAGCTTCATACAGTCAAGCAAAATTTCAACATGGGGACATTAAACACAGCACTGCTGACTTAGCTGATGCACATAAATTGATTGGTGTGCTGTACAACTGCAACACAGCTGTGAACTACCAGACATGGCCAGTACAATTGAAACACCTGCACATTGCACAGTAAAGCTGACTACTAACACACAAGTAGAAACACCATTTACTTACAACTCAATAAAAAATGGAAGAAAGAAGAAAGACGTTCAAGTAAAAAAAGCTTGTATTTGTCTAAACTTACTAAACAAAATTGTTGTTACATTACACTGACATTAGAGCACTGGTTGTAATATTTAATAATGACTAATGAAGCAAAATATTTCTAAACTTTGTTAGGAACAAAAAGTTAAAAATCAAAAGATTTGTAAACTTTTTTAGTAACTAAATGTAACTACATTTGTCTAAATGTACTAAACTAAATTGTTGTTGCATTACACTATTAGAGCACTGGTTGTAATATTTAATAATGACTAATGAATCAAAAGATTTGTAAACTTTCTTAGGAACATTCCTTTCCATTGCCTGTGTTTCACAAAAATTCACAGATGTTCTTCCATGTCTGGTAAAACATAATAAAGTTCATAATAAATCATAAAACAGAAACTATGTGCCCTGGCCCAAGGCCCAAAAATAACTTTCACACACTGTATGTAGTGTTGAAACATTATGGAGACATCTAGAATAATTACTGCAGTAGTATCAGTGAGGACACCAATCTCCTAATAGACCAGAAAAATAGGTCAGCTTTCCCCAAAATTGTCTTTGCTTAATTATTTCTGGTGGGATGTGACATTAAGGGTTAGGGTGTTGGTTGTTTGACTGGCTGGTTTGTTTGTGTGTGTAACATGGTTACCATTTTATATGTTTTTTATTTGCACCCTGACCCCCTGACCTCCTAAGGGCTTCATATTATACACCTTTCATCTGAAGTACAGTGGAGAACTTTGCCAGCTGTACCAGCTGTAATCTTCTAGATTGAAAAGTCATCTTGGAGTTAAATTGAAGCTTATAAACTTTTCATGTACATTTTGAAGCTTATAAACTTTTCATGTACATTTGAGGCACTGATATGTGTAATAAAATGCTTCAAAATGATCATATATGATGACAATTTGTCAGCTGGACAGACATGTTTTTGTCTTTTGGGGTGGGTTGAAGATTATATTTGACAGTAGATAAGCAGCAAGCCCCAGAATCTTTTCCCTACTAGTTTCCCATACGTGTCAGGATACACCATGCAACATTTTAGGGTTATTTGACAATTTATGAAGTTGAAACCACAATGTGCACCATGCTTTGGTAAACACTCATGTTTATTATTTATTGAATATTTATTATTTATTATTTATTTATTACCTCAATTCAAACTAACTTACTAATACATTGAGAACTATAGATATGAGTTGATATATGATCTCACGCTCTCAGAGCGGACGAATAAACTGGCACAGGAAAAGGCTGAAGTGGAAAAACTACAGAAAGAGAACAAAGGTAAATTTATTACTATTTAAACCAAATTATATTAAACTGAGAGTTTTGCCTACTTTCATTACAGACTAGCAGGTGATGAGGCTAGCTCCATCCCAAAGATCTAGTCACTGTGTCATAATGAAATGGGTTGATAACATACAGTATTTACAATAAAATCTTCACAGTAATTTGAGTCCCACACCGAAAGACACTTAAACAGTGGAACACCGAGTCTAGAGTAGAGTTATGTATCAATAACATGCCCACTTTTGATTCAAACTTCTTCTTGTAACATATCAACTTATGTTTGTGGCAGGGGTAAAGGAAAAACTGGATGAAAGTGAGAGAAAAGTGAAGACACAGGAGCAAAATATTTCAGGTAATTTGCATGGGTGTATTTTTCCATTTAGAAACTTGTGCCACTTTTCCATGACATTGTACCAGCTTGACTTGACTCTACTGTTTGTTTTGATCAACTGGTGCTCGTTCATTCAGGCTACCAACAAGTAACCTGTAAAGTCAGTATGCCATTGCCTACATTATGAACAAAATGCTTCTCCATTGTAGGAATCAATAATGTTTAAGCTAATTTATTTAGCTCAGCAATATTACTCATTCAGTTAACTGGAAATTTCCATCACCTGTCGATATAACTTTTCCAAATCCACCTGTATCGGGCGTATCAACTTAACACAACCAAATTGCGCCTGAGCAATATAATTCCTTTTTCCATCATATATATCACACTAACTTTTTGATGCGCATCATTTTGAAGGGAATCATCTCTTTGGTGGAAAAAAGGGTTAGTAGTTGATATATCCTGCCCCTATGTGTCAGGATATATCATATACCATATATTTCACCATTTATCCAGTTGCAGTACCTTAATATTTACATTTTACCAGAAGCTTTTCCCAAAAAAGGGGAGATACTGGCGGGTAGGCATGACAACATAACTTACCAGCCGATGGATGTTTCCCATATGTGTCAGGATACACCATGCAACATTTTAGGGTTATTTGACAATTTATGCAGTTGCAGTAACTTAATATTTACAATTACATTGTTTTACCAGAAGCTTTTCCACAAAATGTAGTTTTTTTGCCCCTGACACCAAACCGGTCTGAGTTAGGGGTGGTAGTGGCGGGTAGTGAAAAAAAGGTAGCAAACAACATTCTGTGGGATGGACCTGGCTCCCGGCCTATCTAGTTAATTCAATGTTTCAGTGTAATAGGCCTGTTTATTCTGTGTAATGAACATGTTTTCTGCACTGAATGCATTTGTGCGGTATTAAAATACCTGAACTTGAAAGGGGTTAATTTGTTTATCTTATTTGTCTATGTTATTTGTTTAGATGCATATTTCTTACACAGCTGTGATTCTTATTTATTATTCCCTGCAGAACTTAGGAATGAAGTGTCACAAACTAGATCTGAACTGCTGGAAGCGAAAACAGGTAAACTCTGTGAGCTCTATTTTTGAAACCACAATGTGCACCATGAGCACCATGCTTTGGTAAACACTAATGTTTATTATTTATTGAAGATTTATTATTGAAGATTTATTATTTATTATTTATTTATTACCTCAATTCAAACTAACTTACTAATACATTGAGAACTTTAGATATGAGTTGATACATGATCTCACACTCTCAGACCTGAAGAATAAACTGGCACAGGAAAAGGCTGAAGTGGAAAAACTACAGAAAGAGAACAAAGGTAAATTTATTACTATTTAAAACAAATTATATTTTGCCTACTTTCATTACAGACTAGCAGGTGACGAGGCTAGCTCCATCCCAAAGATCTAGTCACTGTGTCATAATGAAATGGGTTAATGGCATACATTATTTACAATAAAATCTTCACAGTAATTTGAGTCCCACACCAAAAGTCACTTAAACAGTGGAGCACCACTTATCAACAGGCTACTTGCTAAATGAAGCAAAGAATGATACTGACATGACATTCTCATATTGGTGAGAATGTCACCATTGATATGGTGCTCAGTTTTATTTTTTGATGGTAGGAATGGTTATGACAATGGAAACATTATAGTAATTTCTAAAAATAACAGAATGGGGGAAAAAAACTACTTAAAAATTCTTCAAGGTTGGCAGGCCTGGATCTCAGTGTATGTGTATTCTTCAACATTTGCATGATGCAGAGTATGTCTTTTAGGACCTCTAAAGGAAGAACATAATACCAGTAATGGACCAAAACTGGATGTTTGAAAAGTAATGCTGAATATATCAGCAGATAAAGCCACGATGCTTTATTGCACAAGTGATGCAAAAGCTGAGCAAAAATATCACTGTCCCAAAAAAATATAGTCCCCTGCTAATGCAGGATGTCATTTAACGTCTTTTTTGTTTTGATCAAGTGGTCCCGTTTCATTTAGGCTACCAACAAGTAACCTCTAAAGTAAGTATGCCATTGCCTATGAAATTAATGAAATGGCTCTCCATTGTAGGAATCAATCATGTTTAAGCTAATTTCTTTAGCTCAACAATGTTACTCATTCAATTAACTGGAAATTAAGCATGCACGGAACAATTTGATGTGCTCTTTGAGCGTGCGTGACATTCTATAGTGCCAAACGTTTTTCTATAGCCAGAAAACTAGGTCAGCTTTCCCCAAAATTGTCTTTGCTTAATTATTTCTGGTGGGATGTGACATTAAGGGTTAGGGTGTTGGTTGTTTGACTGGCTGGTTTGTTTGTGTGTGTAACCTGGTTACCATTGTTTTTTATTTGCACCCTGACCCCCTGACCCCCTGACCTCCTAGGGGCTTCATATTATACACTTTTCATCTGAAGTACAGTGGAGAACTTTGCCAGCTGTACCAGCTGTAATCTTCTAGATTGAAAAGTCATTTTGGAGTTAAATTGAAGCTTATAAACTTTGGAAGATTTTCATGTACATTTGAGGCACTGATATGTATAGTAAAATGCTTCAAAATGATCATATTTGATGACAATTTGTCAGTTGGACAGATATGTTTTTGTCTTTTGGGGTGTGTTGAAGGTGATATCTGACAGTAGAAATGCAGCAAGACCCAGAATCTTTTTCTGCCAGTTTCCCAAATGTGTCAGGATACACCATGCAACATTTTAGGGTTATTTGACCATTTATGAAGTTGAAACCACAATGTGCACCATGCTTTGGTAAACACTCATGTTTATTATTTATTGAATATGTATTATTTATTATTTATTTATTACCTCAATTCAAACTAACTTACTAATACATTGAGAACTTTAGATATGAGTTGATATATGATCTCACGCTCTCAGAGCTGACGAATAAACTGGCACAGGAAAAGGCTGAAGTGGAAAAACTACAGAAAGAGAACAAAGGTAAATTTGTTACTATTTAAACCAAATTATATTAAACTGAGAGTTTTGCCTACTTTCATTACAGACTAGCAGGTGATTAGGCTAGCTCCATCCCAAAGATCTAGTCACTGTGTCATAATGAAATGGGTTGATGACATACAGTATTTACAATAAAATCTTCACAGTAATTTGAGTCCCACACCGAAAGACACTTAAACAGTGGAACACCGAGTCACAAGTAGAGTTATGTATCAATAACATGCCCACTTTTGATTCAAACTTCTTCTTGTAACATATCAACTTATGTTTGTGGCAGGGGTAAAGGAAAAACTGGATGAAAGTGAGAGAAAAGTGAAGACACAGGAGGAAAATATTTCAGGTAATTTGCATGGGTGTATTTTTCCATTTAGAAACTTGTGCCACTTTTCCATGACATTGTACCAGCTTGACTTGACTCTACTGTTTGTTTTGATCAACTGGTGCTCGTTCATTTAGCTACCAACAAGTAACCTGTAAAGTCAGTATGCCATTGCCTACATTATGAACAAAATGCTTCTCCATTGTAGGAATCAATAATGTTTAAGCTAATTTATTTAGCTCAGCAATATTACTCATTCAGTTAACTGGAAATTTCCATCACCTGTCGATATAACTTTTCCAAATCCACCTGTATTGGGCGTATCAACTTAACACAACCAAATTGCGCCTGAGCAATATAATTCCTTTTTCCATCATATATGTCACACTAACTTTTTGATGCGCATCATTTTGAAAGGAATCATCTCTTTGGTGGAAAAAAGGGTTAGTAGTTGGTATATCCTGCCCCTATGTGTCAGGATATATCATATACCATATATTTCACCATTTATCCAGTTGCAGTGCCTTAATATTTACAATTACATCATTTTACCAGAAGGTTTTCCCACAAAAGGGGAGATACTTTTAGGCATGACAACATAACTTACTGAGTTCGATGGATGTTTCAACTTATGTGTCATACACCATGCCCAGGTATAAGATAACAGGTACAGTGAAAAAAAGGTAGCAAACAACATTCTGTGGGATGGACCTGGCTCCTGGCCTATCTACTTAATTCAATGTTTCAGTGTAATAGGCCTGTTTATTCTGTGTAATGAACATGTTTTCTGCACTGAATGCATTTGTGCGGTATTAAAATACCTCAACTTGAAAGGGGTTAATTTGTTTATCTTATTTGTCTATGTTATTTGTTTAGATGCATATTTCTTACACAGCTGTGATTCTTATTTATTATTCCCTGCAGAACTTAGGAATGAAGTGTCACAAACTAGATCTGAACTGCTGGAAGTGGAAACAGGTAAACTCTGTGAGCTCTATTTTTGAAACCACAATGTGCACCATGAGCACCATGCTTTGGTAAACACTAATGTTTATTATTTATTGAAGATTTATTATTTATTATTTATTTATTACCTCAATTCAAACTAACTTACTAATACATTGAGAACTTTAGATATGAGTTGATACATGATCTCACACTCTCAGACCTGAAGAATACACTGGCACAGGAAAAGGCTGAAGTAGAAAAACTACAGAAAGAGAACAAAGGTAAATTTATTACTATTTAAAACAAATTATATTTTGCCTACTTTCATTACAGACTAGCAGGTGACAAGGCTAGCTCCATCCCAAAGATCTAGTTACTGTGTCATAATGAAATGGGTTAATGGCATACATTATTTACAATAAAATCTTCACAGTAATTTGAGTCCCACACCAAGAGTCACTTAAACAGTGGAGCACCACTTCTCAACAGGCTACTTGCTAAATGAAGCAAAGAATGATACTGACATGACATTCTCATATTGGTGAGAATGTCACCATTGATATGGTGCACATTGATATTTTTTGATGGTAGGAATGGTTATGACAATGGAAACATTATAGTAATTTCTAAAAATAGCAGAATGGAGGAAAAAAAATACTTACAAATTCTTCAAGGTTGACAGGTCTGGATCTCAGTGTATGTGTATTCTTCAACATTTGCATGATGCAGAGTGTGTCTTTTAGGACCTCTAAAGGAAGAACATAATACCAGTAACGGACCAAAACTGGATGTTTGAAAAGTAATGCTGAATATATCAGCAGATAAAGCCACGATGCTTTATTGCACAAGTGATGCAAAAGCTGAGTAAAAATATCACTGTCCCACAAAAATATAGTCCCCTGCTAATGCAGGATGTCAGTTAAGGTCTTTTTTGTTTTGATCAATTGGTTCTGTTTCATTTAGGCTACCAACAAGTAACCTGTCAAGTCAGTATGCCATTGCCTACGAAATGAATAAAATGGCTCTCCGTTGTAGGAATCAATAATGTTTAAGCTAATTCATTTAGCTCAACAATGTTACTTATTCAGTTAACTGGAAATTAAGCATGCAGGGAACAATTTGATGTGCTTTTTGATTGTGCGTGACATTCTATAGTGCCAAACGTTTTTCTATAGCCAGAAAACTAGGTCAGCTTTCCCCAAAATTGTCTTTGCTTAATTATTTCTGGTGGGATGTGACATTAAGGGTTAGGGTGTTGGTTGGTTGACTGGCTGGTTTGTTTGTGTGTGTAACCTGGTTACCATTGTTTTTTATTTGCACCCTGACCCCTTGACCTCCTAGGGGCTTCATATTATACACCTTTCATCTGAAGTACAGTGGAGAACTTTGCCAGCTGTACCAGCTGTAATCTTCTAGACTGAAAAGTCATCTTGGAGTTAAACTGAAGCTTATAAACTTTGGAAGATTTTCATGTACATTTGAGGCACTGATATGTATAATAAAATGCTTCAAAATGATCATATTTGATGGCAATTTGTCAGGTGGACAGATATGTTTTTGTCTTTTGGGGTGTGTTGAAGATTATATTTGACAGTAGATAAGCAGCAAGCCCCAGAATCTTTTCCCTACAAGTTTCCCATATGTGTCAGGATACACCATGCAACATTTTAGGGTTATTTGACAATTTATAAAGTTGAAACCACAATGTGCACCATGCTTTGGTAAACACTCATGTTTATTATTTATTGAATATTTATTATTTATTATTTATTTATTACCTCAATTCAAACAAACTTACTAATACATTGAGAACTTTAGATATGAGTTGATATATGATCTCACGCTCTCAGAGCTGATGAATAAACTGGCACAGGAAAAGGCTGAAGTGGAAAAACTACAGAAAGAGAACAAAGGTAAATTTATTACTATTTAAACCAAATTATATTAAACTGAGAGTTTTGCCTACTTTCATTACAGACTAGCAGGTGATGAGGCTAGCTCCATCCCAAAGATCTAGTCACTGTCATAATGAAATGGGTTGATGACATACAGTATTTACAATAAAATCTTCACAGTAATTTGAGTCCCACACCGAAAGACACTTAAACAGTGGAACACCGAGTCTAGAGTAGAGTTATGTATCAATAACATGCCCACTTTTGATTCAAACTTCTTCTTGTAACATATCAACTTATGTTTGTGGCAGGGGTAAAGGAAAAACTGGATAAAAGTGAGAGAAAAGTGAAGACACAGGAGGAAAATATTTCAGGTAATTTCCATGGGTGTATTTTTCCATGCACCATGCTTTGGTAAACACTAATGTTTATTATTTATTGAAGATTTATTATTGAAGATTTATTTTTTATTATTTATTTATTACCTCAATTCAAACAAACTTACTAATACATTGAGAACTTTAGATATGAGTTGATATATGATCTCACGCTCTCAGAGCTGATGAATAAACTGGCACAGGAAAAGGCTGAAGTGGAAAAACTACAGAAAGAGAAGAAAGGTAAATGTATTACTATTTAAACCAAATTATATTAAACTGAGAGTTTTGCCTACTTTCATTACAGACTAGCAGGTGATGAGGCTAGCTCCATCCCAAAGATCTAGTCACTGTGTCATAATGAAATGGGTTGATGACATAAAGTATTTACAATAAAATCTTCACAGTAATTTGAGTCCTACACCGAAAGACACTTAAACAGTGGAACACCGAGTCTAGAGTAGAGTTATGTATCAATAACATGCCCACTTTTGATTCAAACTTCTTCTTGTAACATATCAACTTATGTTTGTGGCAGGGGTAAAGGAAAAACTGGATAAAAGTGAGAGAAAAGTGAAGACACAGGAGGAAAATATTTCAGGTAATTTCCATGGGTGTATTTTTCCATGCACTATGCTTTGGTAAACACTAATGTTTATTATTTATTGAAGATTTATTATTGAAGATTTATTTTTTATTATTTATTTATTACCTCAATTCAAACAAACTTACTAATACATTGAGAACTTTAGATATGAGTTGATATATGATCTCACGCTCTCAGAGCTGACGAATAAACTGGCACAGGAAAAGGCTGAAGAGAAAGAGAAGAAAGGTAAATGTATTACTATTTAAACCAAATTATATTAAACTGAGAGTTTTGCCTACTTTCATTACAGACTAGCAGGTGATGAGGCTAGCTCCATCCCAAAGATCTAGTCACTGTGTCATAATGAAATGGGTTGATGACATACAGTATTTACAATAAAATCTTCACAGTAATTTGAGTCCCACACCGAAAGACACTTAAACAGTGGAACACCGAGTCTAGAGTAGAGTTATGTATCAATAACATGCCCACTTTTGATTCAAACTTCTTCTTGTAACATATCAACTTATGTTTGTGGCAGGGGTAAAGGAAAAACTGGATAAAAGTGAGAGAAAAGTGAAGACACAGGAGGAAAATATTTCAGGTAATTTCCATGGGTGTATTTTTCCATGCACCATGCTTTGGTAAACACTAATGTTTATTATTTATTGAAGATTTATTATTGAAGATTTATTTTTTATTATTTATTTATTACCTCAATTCAAACAAACTTACTAATACATTGAGAACTTTAGATATGAGTTGATATATGATCTCACGCTCTCAGAGCTGACGAATAAACTGGCACAGGAAAAGGCTGAAGAGAAAGAGAAGAAAGGTAAATGTATTACTATTTAAACCAAATTATATTAAACTGAGAGTTTTGCCTACTTTCATTACAGACTAGCAGGTGATGAGGCTAGCTCCATCCCAAAGATCTAGTCACTGTGTCATAATGAAATGAGTTGATGACATACAGTATTTACAATAAAATCTTCACAGTAATTTGAGTCCCACACCGAAAGACACTTAAACAGTGGAACACCGAGTCTAGAGTAGAGTTATGTATCAATAACATGCCCACTTTTGATTCAAACTTCTTCTTGTAACATATCAACTTATGTTTGTGGCAGGGGTAAAGGAAAAACTGGATAAAAGTGAGAGAAAAGTGAAGACACAGGAGGAAAATATTTCAGGTAATTTCCATGGGTGTATTTTTCCATGCACCATGCTTTGGTAAACACTAATGTTTATTATTTATTGAAGATTTATTATTGAAGATTTATTTTTTATTATTTATTTATTACCTCAATTCAAACAAACTTACTAATACATTGAGAACTTTAGATATGAGTTGATATATGATCTCACGCTCTCAGAGCTGACGAATAAACTGGCACAGGAAAAGGCTGAAGAGAAAGAGAAGAAAGGTAAATGTATTACTATTTAAACCAAATTATATTAAACTGAGAGTTTTGCCTACTTTCATTACAGACTAGCAGGTGATGAGGCTAGCTCCATCCCAAAGATCTAGTCACTGTGTCATAATGAAATGGGTTAATGGCATACATTATTTACAATAAAATCTTCACAGTAATTTGAGTCCCACACCAAGAGTCACTTAAACAGTGGAGCACCACTTATCAACAGGCTACTTGCTAAATGAAGCAAAGAATGATACTGACATGACATTCTCATATTGGTGAGAATGTCACCATTGATATGGTGCACATTGATATTTTTTGATGGTAGGAATGGTTATGACAATGGAAACATTATAGTAATTTCTAAAAATAGCAGAATGGGGGAAAAAAAATACTTACAAATTCTTCAAGGTTTTCAGGTCTGGATCTCAGTGTATGTGTATTCTTCAACATTTGCATGATGCAGAGTGTGTCTTTTAGGACCTCTAAAGGAAGAACATACCAGTACCAGTAACGGACCAAAACTGGATGTTTGAAAAGTAATGCTGAATATATCAGCAGATAAAGCCACGATGCTTTATTGCACAAGTGATGCAAAAGCTGAGTAAAAATATCACTGTCCCACAAAAATATAGTCCCCTGCTAATGCAGGATGTCAGTTAAGGTCTTTTTTGTTTTGATCAATTGGTTCTGTTTCATTTAGGCTACCAACAAGTAACCTAAGTCAGTATGCCATTGCCTACGAAATGAATAAAATGTCTCTCCGTTGTAGGAATCAATAATGTTTAAGCTAATTCATTTAGCTCAACAATGTTACTCATTCTTAAACAGTGGAGCACCGAGTCACAGGTAGAGTTATGTATCAATAACATGCCCACTTTTGATTCAAACTTCTTCTTGTAACATATCAACTTATGTTTGTGGCAGGGGTAAAGGAAAAACTGGATAAAAGTGAGAGAAAAGTGAAGACACAGGAGGAAAATATTTCAGGTAATTTCCATGGGTGTATTTTTCCATTTAGAAACTTGTGCCACTTTTCCATGACTTTGTACCAGCTTGACTTGACTCTACTGTTTGTTTTGATCAACTGGTGCTCGTTCATTCAGGCTACCAACAAGTAACCTGTAAAGTCAGTATGCCATTGCCTACATTATGAACAAAATGCTTCTCCATTGTAGGAATCAATAATGTTTAAGCTAATTTATTTAGCTCAGCAATATTACCCATTCAGTTAACTGGAAATTTCTATCACCTGTCGATATAACTTTTCCAAATCCACCTGTATCGGGCGAATCAACTTAACACAACCAAATTGCGCCTGAGCGATATACTTCCTTTTTCCATCATATATGTCACACTAACTTTTTGATGCGCATCATTTTGAAAGGAATCATCTCTTTGGTGGAAAAAAGGGTTAGTAGTTGGTATATCCTGCCCCTATGTGTCAGGATATATCATATACCATATATTTCACCATTTATCCAGTTGCAGTGCCTTAATATTTACAATTACATCATTTTACCAGAAGGTTTTCCCAAAAAAGGGTGTTTTTTAGCCCCTGAGACCAAACTGGACTGAGTTAGGGGTGGTCGTTATCAACTTGTGATGGCCCAAGGTATAAGATAACAGGAAACAGTGAAAAAAAAGTAGCAAAAACATTCTGTGGGGTGGACCTGGCTACTGTCTTATCTAGTTAATTCAGAGTTTCAATGTAACAGACCCGTTCATTCATAAGTGTAATGAACATGTTTTCATCCACAAGTTGATTTTGTGTATCCAATACAGTTACACTCTGAATTGAAATTCCTATTCTATATCACCTCATGTCAGAAGAAGGACATGTCAGGTAATTTACATGACTGTATTTTTCCCATTTAGCTACTTATTGGTCAGATATAGTGTCACTTGATGTGAAATATTACTACTCAAAATGTGCCTAAAGTGATTTTGAGCAATTAATCACAAAGCATAAAAATGCAAAACAGTTTTTTTCACTTTATGTGGAGTTATGTGTCAATGATAGTTCCAATATGAATCAAACTTCTGACTGATATTAGAGCACTGTTTGCAAATGCAATATGTAACAACGACTAGCACATGTAACATAACTAAAATGCCTCTCCATTGTAGGAATCAATCATGTTTAAGCTAATTTCTTTAGCTCAACAATGTTACTCATTCAATTAACTGGAAATTAAGCATGCACGGAACAAAAATTAAATTTCTAAAATTAGTTGTTAGCATTAGACAATTGCACTTGCCACTTAATGCAAACTACAATATTACATGCATGTTCAAATTCCCACCACGAGTACTTATTATTATTTACAGAGCATTAATCAGGAGCTGTTATCTGACTCATTTTCTTCATCTGTCTTGTCCTTTTTGAAACCCCATGTATCCACCTACATTGTTCTCTCTATTTTTCTAGTTCTCTCTATTATTTACAGCAGCCTAAATAGTCAGATAGTCAGATAGGGCAGATGTTTTTGCGTGAGAGATTGGAGGTGTGGCATGAGGGCGTGTGAAGGCATTCAAATCCGTGTGTATCATGCTCATTGTGTGAGATTTGACAGCCCTGCAGAGACCAAATAGTGAAACGGCAGCTAAAGCTAACTGGGGGGCAACTAAACTCAGTTTCAGCGTCATTTTCCTTGCCCTTTGCAGTTAGCATCAGTGTCAGGGATGAAATAAGACAGAATATCCATTGTGCCAGAACGAGAGTATAGTTCCATTACATATGGGATTTTGAAAACGGTTACATTTTATTTTCACATAAGATCTTCGATCTTAGTACACCTTGTAACTACAGAAGACAAAAAAAACGAATCTACCCTTTAAATATCCTGTGATAACAGCAAAAAATGTTTGCAATCCCAATAAAGTGAAATTGCATTAATGCATTATATTATATTATATTAATGCATTATTGCATTATATATAGTTATATATATTTTTTATATTTAGCTTCTCAATAGGTGGCGCTACACTACACATAGGTGGTTGATAGCCTGTCATAATTATGCAACATCATCTGGGGCAGTACGATTCACAAGTAATTGTGCACAAACCAATCAGTCCTGTCCAGCCAGCACAAGGAGGTCGGTCTTTGGGAACCAAAACAGCTTATGGGCCATGAGGTTACTGGGGCTACATGTCCATCGGATTTCAATTGACCCGGTTGTTCATTGTCCTGGGAACATGACTTGACCAGTATCTGAACATTCCTGAATCTGACGATTATGGTCCCAAATTTAATGGAATAGTTGACAGTTTTCTCAGAAGAAAGAATGCTTCATGTGGGCACTGCACTACATGTAAAGCCGAGATATTCAGCAATTCCCTACTGACCAGCTGATGATGAGGCTAGCTTCTTCCCAAAGATCCAGTGGGCACTGCACTACATGTAAAGCCGAGATATTCAGCAATTCCCTACTGACCAGCTGATGATGAGGCTAGCTTCTTCCCAAAGATCCAGTTGCTCAAATTATCTTATTCACTTTGTGCTAATCCCCTAAAAGTAAGTTGTGCAAGTTTTTTTTTTTTAATCAGAAAGCATGTAAGCACAGAACATTTTGTTTTCATCATGAGGATAGAGTATATCTATGTTCTACTTTTTATTCCTAATTAAAATCTAAGAAAAAGGAGAATACAAGTCCTCGGGTACTCAGTGTTGCACAAGTGGATTTATGTATCAATCATTATTCCACTTTGAATTTGAGTTCTTGTCATATATTAACTCATGTGTCTGTGTTAGACCTATAGGCAAAACTGGATGAGAGGGAAAAAGTGAAGACACAGGAGAAGCAGATTACAGGTAATTTATATGGCTGTATGTTTCCCATATAGAAGCAGTTGTGTCACTGGGGTGAATTGATTTAGATTTTTCACTTTCTAAGGAAGTCTGTATCTTTCATACCCTCCCAGAGCCAACTGGAGCACAACCTAAAGAAGAAAAGGGTGGTTGGGCAGGGATAATGAAGAAATCATTTGACATTTCACGACATACTTTCTTTCCTGTCTATTTAAAGGTTTATAAACATATGAGTATAACACACATGCTTGTTGTGCAATGATATTACATAGGATATTACAGTTTTCATACTATTACATTCATTAAAGCAGTGTATCTTTGTGTACATTGTAAAGAATTGGAATATACTATTGTATTATAATAGTATCTGTGTGGATTTCCTGATAACACTAATGCCAAAAATACCATGTTCCGCTACCACATTGGAACATATTCACTGCAAATGTGTTGACACGCAGAATACTTTACTAAATGTGCACTTTTAATCAGTGTTTAGTATACCATTCTTGCTGATCTGAGCTGTTTTGATACAGTGTAATTACCATCATATATATATGGTAGCCAAAATAATCCCCTATAAGTCCTCTCTCATCCAAACCACTGCATGTTGCCTGTTTTACCTTCTGGAAGACATATTAATGTATTTATCTTTCTGTAACTGTAACAAGAATTACCACCTACATTGTTGTTGGTGTTGATTGTTGACATTACAACAGAATTTGTTGCCTATAACAACTTGTGAGGGAGAAAGATCATTTACACAGATTGTATTAAATGAACTCTGAACATTGATGCATTCATCAATGTTCATCAGTGCATTGACGCACTAATCCACTGATGTATTAGTGTTGTCACTTACACCATACACATACGCTTGTCAGGTACTTGAAACTGGTGTAGGCTATGCGAGAGAGGATAGCCAACATTATTTCTAAAAATTGGACATATTCTGCTTCCTGCCTGAATGCATCGCGGCATATGTGTGGTATACACATTCCCCTCTTGCCTTTTGTGAGCAGTCATTCATCCTCAAGGCTGCAGCGTCCCCACTACAACTGAGACCATTACCTCCAGCTTCCACATCTTTTCTCTCTGTCCTTGGTATGTCTCAAGTTTCTCATGTTTCCTCTGACTGATTGCTGTCTCTTGGTACTATGACATCTATTTGTACAGACTTCTTGTTTTGTTTGTCCAGCACTATCTTTGACTGGTTGATATAGACTGATACAGTTAGTCAGCTTGTATTTGTGTCCCAGAGTCAGGAAAGCTACTTTAAAACTGTTGTTACTTCTCAAAAAAGGAACTCTGTACTATAACTGCATTATAAAAGTAACTAGTTATTAGGGAAAGTAACTACAGTGACTTGTATGAGTGTATTTTTTTCCCATTCAAATGTCATCAGTCTGGTAGGATGACAGGATGTTTTTGATTAGGGAGTTTTACTACACTTTCCAGGAAACTGAATGTGATAAGACATCAGTAACATGCTACATCTACAATGTAATCATGCTCATGAATAAAGTTAATCTCAAAGCACCTGTTGATGTTATGTCCTATTTGTATCTGTAAGAAAGTAAAGTGACTGATATTTAGTTGCAGACACATAGTAACTACACAACAATGATATTGCAAATATTTGTTTGTCCATTTGTTTGTAGATAGACAGAATGCTCCTTTATCAGTGATGGGGGAAAGTTCCTTTGGAAATGGAATTTGTGACATATACAAGTTAGCCTACCTAAAATGTAATGTTGTAACTATTTATGACCGGCGCTAGCGAAAGCTGTCATACTGGTTTTGTGAAATTTTTTCAGTTTTTTCACTTTTGTCTTCACCGATTTTCCATTATCTATTATCTTATGTCATATAATGGATTTTTGTCTTAAAATCCATTAAGGTTATCAAATGATTTATCTTAAAATGAACCGTTTCAAGGTTACATTTCAATCAAAATTCAAAACGTAGCTTAAAATTCTTCAAAAGTCCAAATCTTGGCTTCTAATTGCTCAATCAAGTTGACATGCCAACTCAAAACAGCTTTCTTTTCATGTGCACCACATTTTGTAGCATTTCGTCACAGGGGTAATGTTTCTCATCGAAGCTAGGTGTCCAAAAACAGTTTTTGTTAAATAACTTCTCAAAATTTTGCCCAAGACAACAATTTTGTGTTAGTATGACAGTGTTACAGAGGCGTACCAGACCAGCCCATAAACACTCACTTGTAGCATAGCGCCACCTAGTGATATGGGTAAATGATATGAAGTGATATGGGGATTTTGAATTGCATCTTGGGCCGAGAAGGCGAGAACTGCACAAAATTTGTCGTATGATCAGCACAATGACCTCTGAAAGCATAGGAAGTACCATAAAATTTGGCCCATGGAGGGCGCTGTAATTGTACAAAATATAATTTTGCTTATTATCTATGGAACGCTAAAGTTTGCAACCAATTTTTTTTTTTGTCTTGAAATCCATTGACCCTCACGCATTGACAACACTGGTCACAGATCACTCCTACACACTACGCAAACACACAAAATGTCATTCCTTCAAAACCCACATCCATGCCCACTTTCAGAAAATCATTTCAAATTCTGACAACACAAACTCATCATACCAACGGTTCCAACATTTCAATACACTGCGGCGGTCATACCATGTTCCGCTATGCGGTACATCTAGTTCACAGCAAAATAGCAAATAGGCAGCTAACAGTAACCGAATGGGGCACAGAAATTCACTTTCAGTTTCAAGTCAACGTAGTCAAGTTCATAGCAGCTAAAATAACGCTCACACACAATGAACACATTACGGGTAATGTGAACAATCCGGTCTTCTGCAGACTGCAAAGTGCAGCTACCGTGCCCCGTTACACCTGACGCACAACTACAAGACCCAACCAAGCATATTATCAACACATGAAATATGTTTCTAGTAGTAACCTTAGTCAATATATTGTTGTTTTAGTCCTCATTTCTGCAATGCTGCTGGAACTGAAGTTCTTCATATGGAAGCCATAGGGGGTCCGTGTTTTGTTTACTTAAAGGAGATCAGTAGTTTGCTAGGCTTACTGAAAATATAACACGTCACTTTTTTTAAATGCAATGATTAAATTGAAATAGAAAAAAATCGGGGACATTTACAATTTAAAATAGCCTAATGTTTTAGCTTCAAAACTCGGGGACAAAGTGGGGTTTTTTGTATTTTACCAGGGCCATACCACCAAAAACGCGGACTGTCCCCAGAAATCTGGGTCATCTGGACACCCTATCTATAGGGGCAAACCTGTAAGACTTGCATTCAAAAGATTGTTTCATTTGAACGTAAATTCATTTTTTCCGATGACACATGCAGCAAGGTGTGGCTGTCATGTATTTTTAGGCGGTACATCTAGCTCTGATTATGTATAATATCAAATGTAGGCCTATTCCTAATCAGTGTTGTGAAGCACTGTGGGGTCAACTCTGTTGTTTATGACATTTAAATAAAAATGACGACTTATAAAATAAAAGACTCATAAAATAATGCTGCTTTCAGATTATTTTTAAAGACAGGTAGGCTAGGCTAGACCTGATTATGAATTTAACTTGATTTACTCTCTTTTCTTGTTTATTGTTTAAAGTCTGATTGCATCAATTTGAATTGTGACTTGCTGCTGGTGATTATCCTCTGGTTCACTCAACTGCATTGACTTCGAAAACCAGTTCGAACCAGTGGTTTGTCTACACTGCTTTTGTTTACACGGACTGCTGCAAAACGCTGCATCTTGGACTCATACGGTGTCTGAAAGCAGTGACGACTGATTCAAAAGCTCTTTGATTTCGTTAAAAGTCTTGCCGACTGAGCTCTCATGACGACATGGTGGTAGTAAAACGAAAACGAAAGTAACCATATTTCTGACGTAAATGATTAACTCACCCCTAAGAGACATTCCTTCTACCTTTGTCCTGTGTCTGTTTTCGAGGCTTCGTGACAAATACCCTGCCTATGTGATTCCCAGAGGACAGGTAGGGCTAAAAGCAAATGCATTAGGCTAATTTGATTGCTCTGTATATGTGTATCTGTGAATAGCTCTGCTTTCAATTCAGATTGATGAAGCTCTGTCTTGACTTTGCGCTATATTTTTAGCCACTGGGTCTGCGCCATAGCTCGGGTATTGTTTTGTGACGCGGTCATTTCAGAAATATCCGAATATCGGCGAGAGTGGGGACAGTTTTCGCATTTCATTTTCTCACAGACTATTTGAGGCTAAATAGAAAGACACAATTATTCAAGACTTTGTGGTTTCTCCGGCAAATATCTGTAACCTGACAACGCAAAATAATGGCCATGCAACAGCGACTTTCCTTTCATTTAAGGTTGTCAGTTGAAATCATGTGTCAGTAGGGATTTTTTCCCCAGTTGCAACAAAGGATAGGAATGTTATTTTTTTCAATGTTATTTTTTCATAACACAGCCTACCTACTAGATTTACTCTACTAGCTTGTGCAGCGATTCTGGCTCTGGGGCGCACTTCAATAGGCAGGCTAGCACCACCTAGTGTTTCTGCTCAATTTTCTTTAGCTCCACCACGCATCTGACAAGGATGTACAGCCTCTTAGATGTTAAAAAGGCAAAATCAATCACATTGGCGTCACCGTATGTGTTTAAAATGATTTAAAAAATCTTTGTTCACCCAGACTTTTTAGTCTGATTTTTTGGTGGGGACAATCCGTCAATCGTTGGATATTGGTTGGGACACCTCACGTGACATTATAGGTAAGTATTGTCATTATAGTGTCATAAATAAGAAAACAGAAATAAATCTGTGCATATTTGACAGTATTTTGTCTGTAGAAACACTCCAACAGTACATGAATCCAGCATTAATCAAATTATCTGTGTGTGGTGTGATGGGGGCTCTTGACACGACACTGTTGTAGACACATGTTAATCTGCACTTCATATCTTGTTTTGTTGTCAGTGATGTGGTGGTTGCTGCTCTTTATACCTGTTTATTTTTGTGCACCGGGTAAGTGATTTAGCTCATTTTATGTTGCATCATCCAGTCTGAAAGAGGTTAAAAATGAAGAAATGCAGAAGTCTGCCTTTCATTTTGGGTGCTATACTAGCCATTACCGTTACAGTAATAGCACGTGGTTCTGCGTGATTTCTGTCTAAATATAAACATTTTAAAATTTATTTGTAGGTTTTCCAGACACATCGGTTGCCCTCTCTGACTTTCTCTCTGTCTATCTGCAGTTCCTGAGAAATTCACCTTGTCTGTTCCTGATGGCGCCCTCGCTGTCAGGATAGGGTCCTCAATCATGCTGCCCTGTTCACTCTCTCCTGCATTCACTGAGTCACTGCAGGTGCGTTGGCATCGACCTGATAAGTACCAAACTCCAGTTCTGCTTTATGAGAAGCAGCAGATCCAGGAGCAGCCTGTTGACCCTCAATACAGGGGCAGGGTGTCACTGATAGGAGAACTGGAGAAGGGGAACGTGTCACTGAAACTGGACAAAGTTGCAGTGGAAGATAATGGAGAGTTTGTGTGTTTTGTTGCTGGAAATAAGTGGTATGAGCAGGCTAATGTTCAACTTATTGTGAAAGGTGAGAAAAACATAATCAGTGTATTGCATTAGTACAATATTTATAAAATCAAACATTCACTTTAATTTGTGAATTTGGAGAATAATAGCTATTCCTATCTCTTTCTTTTACCCACCTCATTAGCGGTGGGCTCCCCTCCAGTTCTCTCAGTCACTGATGGAGGCAGTGGGCAGGTGAACGTTACCTGTAAATCAGATGGTTGGTACCCACAGCCCACTCTCATCTGGAGAATTAATGAAGGTTCAGAAATCCCCAGTCAGAGCCTTAACAGTGTAATAGGTGCGTGCAGGAATATATTCATCTATTTAACTAAAAACTAATATACATTACTGTATTAGCTGATGATGGTGATTATTTATTATTATTATCTGTTTTTTATATTATCTGATTATTATTTTTATAATGCTGAAGAATGGTCCATTCACTTCATTCTTCCCAGTGTACTATGGTCTGATATGTTTTGATAAGGGACCGTTGCTAAGTATAACAGACAGAACAGACAGAACATTGCCAACCAAACCAATCAGCTCCAATAACTAGTTGTTTTTTTCCACACAGCTTTGTATTATCCATCTTAATCATTAAAATTACTATGATAGCAGTAATAAACATGCTTTGATGTCATGCTGTTGGTGTATTTAATAGGTAGCCTTGTAATAAGCAGGATAATGCGAGGCAGTAGTTATCGTGGTATAATTCCTTTCAGAGTGATTCAAGAGCCACCGCTACTCCACGATAATGACTGCCTCGCAGAACGTTATCCCTTACTTAATCAACAATTAGTTGATGACAAAATTGTAAGCATCTTGCAGTCTTCCAACCAAGTACCAACAAATACAGTGTCCCAGTGGAGAGCATGCTATGGTGATCATTCAGTTTGGGCAAATGTTTAAATATTACAAATAATCTCTATGATGTTTTTCCCAGGTGCACATGGATTTGTGAGTGTGACTTCCTGGCTGCTGCACTCTTCGTCTGATTCTGAGTGGATTTCATGCTCCGTTGGTCTGTCTGAAGAGGAGAGAAAAGAGAGCAGGATCTTGCCATACATGTTTTGGACAGACACAGGTATAGATGCTACATACTGTACATCTTTTGTAACACCTTCTTCACGTGATGCATCAAGAGTATTTACTGCATAGCTATGCACTGTATATATATTACTTTATTTCTCTTTTCCAAGTCAGCTATTACATCATAAGAGACAGTTTTAGGAGGCAAAACTTGTGAAAATGACATGCAAAGAAGAAAAGAATGTGATAATAATTGAATGAAATAATAATTACAATAGTGCAATGAGTAAGAAAAAAAGTAATAGCTTGTGGATAAAAGCTGTCTCTGAATCAGTTGGTACAAGTCTGAATGCTCTTCTGGTTCTGGCAGGTTGGGGACAGTTTGCTGTATGTATGTAGGGGTTGGGTGGCAGAAGGGGAGGCCAGACAAGGTCTTTGGGTTGTCAGGTCTTTGGCTTCATTGGTTGTGGAGAGGAATGTCACATGTGGAGAGATGTAAGACATGTCCATGGAGTAGTGGGAGATGTATGAAGTGCTGCAAGTCAGATGCATGTGAGTATGTGTGTATGTGCAATGTGTTAGGATGTGTTTGTGAGAGGAATGAATGTGTGCAAAGTCAGTATAGTGTGCGTTTAAAGGTTCGGATGGCCTGAGGCTAGAAACTTCTCCTGAGTCTCTCAGTTCTGGCCTTGTGACTACATCATCTTCTTGATCTCAGAGGTTTGAACATTACATTATTGGGACGAGAAGAGTCCCTCAAAATCTTTTGGGCCCTTAGAAGTACTCTTCTGCAACATGTCTTGCAGGGCAGGGAGTTGAGTCCTGATAGTTCATTCAGCTGAACGTACTACTCTCTGCAGAGTACTACAATCTCTGACTGTGGAGTTCCCATACTAGGTAATGATGCTACCTGTTAGAACACTCTCAACAGCTGTGTAAGGAACCAGTACAGATGACCCAAAAGCAACACGTTAAATCACCAACAGTTTATTAAGGATATGGTGGAAAGGGAGTGTGTGGATGCTCTTCGGGTGGTGAGTCGGGTAAGCCGGGGCAGGAGAGCAGAGCAGAGGTCGTGGCCAGGCAGCTGGTCAGAAGCCGGGGCAGGAGAGCAGAGCAGAAGTCGTTGGACAGGCAGCGGGTCAGAAGCCGGGGCAGGAGAGCAGAGCAGAAGTCGTTGGACAGGCAGCGGGTCAGAAGCCGGGACAGGAGAGCAGAGCAGAGGTCGTGGACAAACGGTGGTCGTTACCAGGGGCAGGAGAGAAGGGCGGTAGTCAATCGGTCCGGGATTGTCAACAGGATGGCAATCCGACAGGATACAAAGGACAGTGGACGGGAGCAGGCAGGAGAACAGGACAGAAACACAGGAACAGACGGATGACAGAAACACAGGATCTTCGGGTTTCGGGAGCAGGAACGGGAGTCGGGGTCTTAAATGCTTGCCTTGCGTGAGTAGCAGTAGGTTCGCGGACGATCTGACAGGGAACACTGGAAGACAGGGGTTTAAATAGAGGACAGACAACAGATAACGAGCAACAGGTGGAAGTAATGATTGAGGCTGATTAGCGAGAGTGAGTGGGAGGGGCAAGTGATCAGGGAGAGAACGGGTGATACAGACAGACAGACATGACAAGCTGAAGTGTAGATGGCCTTCAGGATGGATTTTGAAACCTTGAATTGCCTTAGCTGATGAAGGAAGAAGAGTTGTTGTCTGGACCTCTGTGAAGAGGTCATGTGAAGAAATTGACAATAAATTCATACCATACCATATCATACCATACCAGAACATGTTGGGTGTTAACAGTCCACTAAGTCTTCAGTTATGTGGACACAAAGGTGTCACCATGCGTGGGGAAGTGAATAAATTCAAGTATGATCAGTTTAGATGTCCTTGGTTGAAATCACCACCCCAAATAAGTGCAGCCTCCGGGTGCTTGTGTTGTTGTCTGTTTAACATTTCCTGCAGCTCTGATATAGCGTCTGTGTTGGCTTGTGGAGGGATATAGACAGCAGTAAAGATTACAGATGAGAGTAGAAGAGTCGACAGCGTCTGTGTTGGCTTGTGGAGAAGCAGAGGTGTGCCTACATGTGAGAGTGTCCTGGTACCTCAGGTAGAATGGTAAGACATCCCAAACAAAAAGGTAGGCTGTCCATATGTAATCATCAGATGATAAATCCAAAAAGTGAATATAGGCACAGCTTACATGGAGATACCAGAAAGGCATCCGAACGTGGTGGCGCCATGACAATGATTTTATTGTGTCTTACTTACATTGGATTGTTGTCCTGTACTGGTATTTTCACTGTGTGATGAATGGATTGTGTGGACTGTACTTTTCACATTAGCTTTTTGCATAGATAAAATATTGCCTTCAGTGTATGGGGTTACTTTAAAAAGCATGTTTTGTATATCTTCAGTGTATGGGGTTATTTTTAAAAGCATTTTTTGTAAATCTTCAGTGTATGGGGTTACTTTAAAAAGCATGTTTTGTTTGTTTTGGTTTAGTGGACCTGCAGAGAAAACTGGAGAACAAAGATGCAGAGATAGAGAGTCTGAAACAGAAGAGTGAAGGTAAGAGTTCCACTCAGTACTGTAATGATTCCTTCACACACTCATCACATCAAACATTATGTGTCATGCACAAAGATTTGATGGTGTTAATGTCTTACAATAATGACTCTGTTGCTCTTTGGCCCTGAAGCACAAGTGAAAGAGTTGGAAGAAAGACTGACCACAGGTAGTTTTTATTAAATCATTTAAAAATTTTTAAAGTATTATTTTCTTATTATCTCCTTAATTCACCAGCTATATAGTTACTTTGATGAGCAATTGAAGGGTCTCTCGGCTGGTCCTACCATTTATTCTTGATTTACCATGTTTGCAAGTTCAGCGATTGGCACCTCATAAAGAACAAAACAAAAGTAACTCACAATGAGCCAGAAAAAAACAAATCCATGTGTATTGGTGAAAATTACATTGGCGCTGCTGTAAGTTACAAAAAAAATCAGTGACAGTGAAAAATGCCTTGACTTAAATAGGATACTTTTAACAACATGTGAAGAGTCCTCTAAGTCAATGATTCCCAACCAGGGGAGCACACTGTAGGTGCTACGTGGAAATATTTAATAATAATTTATTTCCAAGATGATAAATAAATATTCTCAGCCATTTCATATTAAGTCCATCAATAAAATGGTACGTGTGCACAAACTAGTTTCCCCAGGGAGACAACAATAAACAATAAACAATGTTTATTCCATATACTGTTTGCAGCCCCTTGGAAAGAGCTCTTCATCAGTTTTATAGTTCTGTTGCTACTGGCTGGCATTGTAGTATTCATCTTGTACAGAAAAGGTATGAATTATTTCTCTAATGTGTTAATGGTGTGTTCAAATCAACTGGTACAAATGAAGTAAGTAACAATATAGGATATATCAGTAGTAATGGTAGTAGATGTTGTTTTATAAGTAGTAATTAGTAGTAAGAGCATAGTGTCAGTGCTATTACCTCAGTGTTTAGTAACTATATAGGATTTGATGAAATTATATAATCATACATTTCTATGTAGCTTGCTGATCATGTCACATTCCATATACTTTGCACATTGCTGTTTTAATGTCACATGATATAGTATATTTTGTGCTCATGCATGTTGTAGACTAGTAATGGACCATTTTCTTGTAGGCTTTATAAAATATAAAGACATCGAGAAAGCATCAGCAGGTAAAACATGATCCTTGTAAATTACTGCCATCATTGTGCTTGAGCTATCTGAGCTCTTGAATCAGAACTGGTTTTGAGCTAGCTGACAAAACATAACATCCAAATGGGTGTTATGAATAACTACATTACATAAAGACTGTCATGAATAATTTAGTAGTATTTTTACTTGTGTCAACATTCATCTCTACCATATTCCAGTAACCCAGCAGGACAAATCACAGGCCAGTGAAGGGGAGACAGAGAGTGAGTATTATTTACTGATAGTTCTTTCACTGTCTTTCCTATACTAAACTCAAGACTGTCAGACAAAATGAGCGAAACAGCAGACTGAGGACATTTGGACACTCAAATGTACTGAAACCTCCTGACCCTTACTGTAGACATTGGCTACATGTGCAAACAAATTAAAAAAAAATATGTCATGTCTTATTTACTAGACCTACTGAAGAGGGAGGATTTGGAGAATCTGAAACAGAAAAATGCAGGTAATACAAATACTCAGTGTAAACAGCACAGCAAGTTTATTGTCAAACTATTGTCAAAATGTGACACCATAAATTGACCTATGGTGTAAATGTCCTCCTTCCACCAACTCATGTTCATGTTTCAGAACTGCAGAGTGTGCTGGATGAGACTAAGGGAGAATTGAAAGAGCAGACTGAAGGTAATGCAAATATGTATTTTTTAATCTTTTTTTCTTTCCCGAATTTGCCTTAAAGGTGCCCTCCCACATAAAACAGTGTTTACCTGTTATCTTTGCTGTCTGCAATAGCCACTGAAAATAGATAAACAGAGAAATCAGGCCAATTCAGAAAGTTGGTCAATTTTACGTAGCATCGCCCAAACCAAGAGCCATGGGCTGATATTGCCCAATCCATGCTCTCCTGTATTTGATTACTGCCCGCCCACAGAGTCTTAACTAGGAGTGGAAATGGAGAACCGTGAATCAAGTGGAACTGAAAACTGAATGCTTCAATTTACCATAGTCGTACAGGAAATTTGCCTGAGTAAAATGTGGGTTTCTTCACCACTGTCCCTCAGGTAACAATGGTACTGTTATTCTCCTCTGTCAATTTATTCAATAATTTGAGGCTCTGATGGGGACCTGGGGGAAGGTAGCACTGTCTGCTAGTGTCAGTGTGTGAGTTCATCAGACCTGTGTGTGTGTGTGTGTGTGTGTGTGTGTGTGTGTGTGTGTGTGTGTGTGTGCAGAAATGTTCCAAGTGATGTGATGCAGCACTTTGGCTCAGGAGCCCCTGGTTCCACAGGGAACGGTGGTGGTGGACATTCATCTGCTTATAAACCTTTTTCCAAAATGTGAAGTGGGTGGGTTTTGGGGTTTAACTCCAAACTGGAGTAAATATCATGATTTTTAGAGAGGGACCAAATGTTATCTGAACAGAGTAAAGTTTACACTGGCAAATTTCCTGCATGATCAGTTCCTCTTATCACCGTCAGCATGCTATTTCAGACCATGGTGAATAGGCATTTGTGAATAAAAAATTGAAACAGATAGCACAGTTGTTAATGATTTCCCTCAAACTAAGAAGCTGTGATTGTCATCTTAGTATTATTGGCTACATTAAAGGCCTATGTGCTGATACTGAAAATCTGTGAAGTATATTATCTAAACAGTAAATTGATTTGAAAAGAGAATTGATGAAGAATTGGACTGATAATCAGACTAGACAGTGGCATTGATATTAATAAAATTTCCCAATTCCCACCCCTAATTCATAAAAGGCAAACTGAATGTGACAAAAAGCTAGTTTCTTGACTCACATCCCAATCTTTTTTACTTGCCTTATAAATTGACTTGATATAAACATCTTTTTTTTTTACACCAATTCATGTCTCTTTGTCAGAACTGCAGAGGACTTTTCACATTAGCTTTTTGTATATCTTCAGTGCATGGTGTGATTTTACAAAACAGAAATGTTTTGTTTGTCTTGGTTAAGTGGATCTGCAGAGGAAACTGATGGACAAAGATGCAGAGATAGAGAGTCTGAAACAGAAAAGTGAAGGTAAGAGTTCCACTCAGTGCTGTGTTCATTATGTTGTCTGTCAGCGTAACTCTTCAAAAATGATCACTGGTTTTTGTCCTTGATGTAAACTTGTGAACTACCCTGTTAATGTCACTAATTTTCTCTGCTTAGCCTCTTTGAAAACTCTTGTCTCTCCTAACTCCCCATAGGCCTTCATTCTGTCTTTTTTTTCATCACGTCAGACAAGTCAATAAGTTGGTATTATTAAACCTATGTGTTTAAGGCCATGTACATTAAAAAATGAAGACATATAAAAAGTAGTTTCTTGACTTAGACCAATCTTTCTGACTTGATGTGCATGAGGGTGGGGGTTAGGGGGACTAACATTTGCTGTAATTTCTTGCTGGGTTCGTTAATTCTACCTAAATCCAGTGTATTTCATGGTATTTTGATTTAAGGTTTATCATGTGTTTATCTCCTGGTATATACATCTTCCTTAAACCAATTCATGTCTCTGTGTCAGAACTGCAGAGTCGGGTGAATGGTAGTACGGGAGAACTGGAGACACTGAAACAGCAGATTAAAGGTAATGCATGGATGTAGATTTTTATCATTTTCTCTCCCTCAAGCAACAGATAGGAGCTGGTCTTAAGAAAGTGAAAACTCACCACATATTTTTCATCATAAATTGAGCTTATTCTTTAACTTCTCAACCAACCAAATTACTTGATTAGTGGAATCACCTGTGTTAAGTGCACACCAGTACAGGATAGGAGTTTTACTCTCTTCTTTTTACTCTCAACTTCTTTCTGTGTACCATCACATGTATTCTCACAGGCACAATTGGTCAACATAAAGATCCCCATAGCAGTTATGTTTTAAAATGTAACAATGTTTCCACTTATTAGATTGGTTATGGATGTCATCACCTATGGCTTTAGAAAGAGTAGTGAAAAATACATGTCTAAGTATAATATGGAAAGTAGCAACATATGTGTAAATATGTGTAATAGAAACACTGCATAGGTATGGTATGGAAAATAACTAATGGTGTCTCCAAGCACGAGAGAGAGGGCCTTAGACATGAAGGATAGACCAAACCTATGCACCAGACTTTTCACATTAGCTTTTTGTATATCTTCAGTGCATGGTGTGATTTTACAAAACATGTTTTGTTTGTCTTGGTTAAGTGGATCTGCAGAGGAAACTGATGGACAAAGATGCAGAGATAGAGAGTCTGAAACAGAAAAGTGAAGGTAAGAGTTCCACTCAGTGCTGTGTTCATTATGTTGTCTGTCAGCGTAACTCTTCAAAAATGATCACTGGTTTTTGTCCTTGAGGATGTAAACTTGTGAACTACCCTGTTAATGTCACAAATTTTCTCTGCTTAGCCTCTTTGAAACCTCTTGTCTCTCCTAACTCCCCATAGGCCTTCATTCTCTGTCTTTTTTTATCACGTCAGACAAAATAAGTCAATAAATTGGTATTATTAAACCTATGTGTTTAAGGCCATGTACATACAAAAATGAAGACATATAAAAAGTCGGTTCTTGACTTAGACCAATCTTGACTTGATGTGCATGGGGGTGGGGGGTGAGGGGACTAAAATCTGCTGTAATTTCTTGCTGGGTTCGTTAATTGTACCTAAATCCAGTGTATTTCATGGTATTTTGATTTAAGGTTTATCATGTGTTTATCTCCTGGTATAAACATCTTCCTTAAACCAATTCATGTCTCTGTTTCAGAACTGCAGAGTCAGGTGAATGGTAGTAATGGAGAACTAGAGACACTGAAACAGCAGATTAAAGGTAATGCATGGATGTATATTTTTATCATTTTGTCTCCCTCAAGCAACAGATAGGAGCTGGTCTTAAGAAAGTGAAAACTCACCACATATTTTTCATCATAAATTGAGCTTATTCTTTAACTTCTCAACCAACCAAATTACTTGATTAGTGGAATCACCTGTGTTAAGTGCACACCAGTACAGGATAGGAGTTTTACTCTTTTCTTTTTACTCTCAACTTCTTTCTGTGTACCATCACATGTATTCTCACAGGCACAATTGGTCAACATAAAGATCCCCATAGCAGTTATGTTTTAAAATGTAACAATGTTTCCACTTATTAGATTGGTTATGGATGTCATCACCTATGGCTTTAGAAAGAGTAGTGAAAAATACATGTCTAAGTATAATATGGAAAGTAGCAACATATGTGTAAATATGTGTAATAGAAACACTGCATAGGTATGGTATGGAAAATAACTAATGGTGTCTCCAAGCACGAGAGAGAGGGCCTTAGACATGAAGGATAGACCAAACCTATGCACCAGTTCACAGCAAAGCACAGCAGCAAAAACCATAGAATGGAGTAGAAAGGGTAAGCCATCCAATGCTTGGACATACTCAGATTAACTTGAACATGGCTGAGTAGACATATCACTGTCCTGCACGTGCTCAGAACATCACAAATATGGCTGATTCATGGCGTTTTCCTGATTGAGCCAAGCATATGTCTGGAACGACTGTAGATGGATGTGTTCAGGTAAAATGTCAACGACATATCAGTAAGCCACATTAGTAATCACACTTTTGGCAGCAAAATTTGCAAGAAAAATTTCACAACTTTGACATGATGAACCCTGATTGGCCCAGAGTTGAGCTATAGAGAAAACACTTAAATGTGATTGGAAGCATCATGTATCGAAAGATGGAGGCCCTAGGGCCTTAATTAGTTACTTATTAGTAATTAGTAATATAGTTTCTTTGTTGGATTCTTGCGATGATCCCACCAGAAACAGTTAGGCCTTCTACAGAACACCATCTCTCTTGATGCATTAACTGTGACTATTGTCTGGTTGATGTAACTTTGTGGCACAGTGAATAAAGACTTGCATCATCAGCATCTTCTTGTCAAGCTTGTCTCCCTGGATTGCACTAATTCAGAGTGTAATGTAATTTTGACTGGCAAACAGGGCAATATTATTGCCATACTACGCTGCTCATGCATGTTGGCAAAGACAGATTGAATGGTCTGGCACATAGGGATGGTGATTGCTTACAAAGTGAAAATCAGAAATTATAAAGGCAACTAACATTTTTTGACTTAGTTCAAATAAGCAAAACCTCTCCTCTGAATGCTGGATTTACTGTCTCGGGAGTTTCTCTCATTGAAGTACTGAACTCAACTCAGATTACACCTGCCTTAAAAAGGTGGAAATATTTCACCCTGTGTGCTATTTCATACACACAACAGAATACTTTAATGCTTGTGCCTCCCTTGCCCTTTACCTTTTCAGAGGTAGGAAGTAGGAAATAGGAAAGCAGAAGTAGGAAATACACGGGTCACAATTCCCCACACCCAAATGACACATAATCTGCACTGTCACTGGCTTTTCAGTCTGTTCATACATGGACCTATGTCTATACACAGGTTTACAGCACAGGTGTTGCTAATGACAGCCAGTAAGATTCTGATTCAGTGTGGCATAATCAGATCCTTGTTGGATATCATCAAGACGTAACACCTGTGCCTACGTTGTTACTCCCTGGAGAATTGGCTGCTGTGGCAGGGGTCCATACAACACCACTTTCAGTCTCACTTGTGATGCAGTGTGGGTTTGTCCAAGTTAACATATCACTGGGACTTTTTTAAGTATTAATTTATGTGATTGTTTAACTTTCCAGATGCTTTTCTTCAAAAACATGTTCTAGCACTACCCACCTGGGACAGGGTGAAAGATTTTAAAGGTAAAGAATTCACATATTGATCACATGAATGGTTTCAAATAGTTCCCAGGGTCCTATGTTTAAGCAAATGACAGGTTTGAGTCCTGTGTGCAATATTAATCTTGCTCTCACTCTCTCTCTATACAGAATGGCCCACCATGGATGTAGCCAGTGTGAAAGGTGACCTGAAAATACGTCAAGATGGAAAAAGAGTAGAATGCATTAAACCAAATAGTAGTCAAATACTAGACACTTCCTGTTATGTTCTTTGTAAAGACACCTTTAGCTCAGGACAGCACTACTGGGAGGTGAAGATAGGAGATAAGACTCAGTCTGTAAAGCAGTCTTGGTTTGTAGGAGTTTGCAGTGACACACTAAGAGAACAGACTGGAGTGTCTTTAGATTCACAGAATGACTGTTGGCTTCTCTGTTACAACAAAGAACATGGTCTCTTTGTTAACACTAATCCAGTAACTCCAGTCCAGTTGACCACTCCGTTAAACAGGCTAGGAGTTTTCTTAGACTGTAGTTCCCATTCTTTGATCTTTTATGATGCTGAGTCACAGTCATGTCTCTGCACTTTCATTGATATGAACACAACTCACCCACTGGTTCCTGTGATTAGCCCTGGAGTAAGAGATAAAAGTGCCCTGTATGTAATACATGAAGAAGCAAAAAAAGAGTAGATTTGATAGTTATTAAAGTGTGTTTGTTCATTGATTTCAAATATTAGATCTTCATCAATGTCTGTAATAGTCTGTTTTTATCTTGAAAAATAAAAAACTGATGGTGCTCTTCATTCACTATGTCTAGATTAACTCAAAGGGTCTGTACTGCAGCAGTTACTATACATTTAATAGAATGAAGAGAACAAAGTAGGTTCGTGTTTGTCAATATTCAAAGTTTCTTTGAGCAATTATAAAAGTTAGGTTTTGTCACATCCACAATGCCAATGAAATGCCACACACTTTAAGGAGAGAATTTGCTATATTCAGCTGTAGTTCATTTCCAGAATACTGGAAATGCTCTCTTAAAACTTAACATGATGCTGGTTATGACATGCACTCAGTAGATGCGCTTCCACACATTGACCAAAGAGCACCAAACCAGCTGAGACACTCATCTTATACAGAAAGTCCATGCAGCTGCCTGGTTCCATCTGCCTGTTGTCTTTTTGTCTTGTCTTTTGTCTGAATTGAAGTAAATGTTCATTAAAACATAATTCACTTCATAATAGTGGACAGAAGTAGACCTGTTTAAGCTTTGAGTATTACAGTGTATTTAAAACTTTATATAAATAAATATGAAATGCATCTCCATACACATAATTATAAAATGGCTAAAGAGGGAAGACATTCTATATTTACCAGAGACTATCTAAAAGTAGGTGTAATGGTGTTTTGATATTTATTGTAATTTACTGTAACTGAAAATTTCTCTGGCATCAATTTCCTTTTTCCACAACAGCATTCAGTGTCATGCACTCCTGCCTCTGAGGGATGCTGTTTTAATCTTTTGGTTTTTAGTTGAACTATAAGCAAATATTTACTGTACCATGACATGTAGGTAACAATTGTACACTACAGCAAGATTTAAGACATCATACTGAATTCTAAATTAACAAAGTGGTAACTATCCTATTAGGATGCACATAGAACACAGTTTATTGCTCACCAACATGGGCAGATTTGTAGAAAATATTTACATAGAATGTGCATTCACCCAAGAAAACATGCAGCTTAATGCTTATAATGTTCTTCAGTGCGTACATGTATAATAATATTTGCAGACAAAGCCCAAGACTAGATCACAAAGATGGCTAATTGCCAAACCTTTTGGGCATGACGGTATTTCATGCATGCAGTATTTTTTATTTTGTACATGTATTTTACATCACTCATTAGTTAAGTCTGTAAGGTATACTATATGTTAGTTTTAACTGGTGTATTATGTGGTTGTCAAAGTCATTTGCAATAGTGTCAACAACAGTTCAGCTTTTTGTTTCATTCAAGCATAATGTTTTCATTTTCATTTAGTAAGAGGGTAAGCTGCTGGACCAGATGGTGTTTGTGCAAGATTGTTTAAGGACTGGGGGAGCCACTCCAACATGTCTTCAATATGAGTCTGCATCTGGTGAAGGTACCTACACTATGGAAAACATCATGTCTTGTACAGGTTCCCAAGAAGCCACACCTCGGGGAACTGAATGATTTTAGACCTGCTGCCCTCACCTCACTCTTGAAGACTCTTGAACTGCAGCTCCATGTGATAAGACCCCAGGTCCACCATGTACTTGACCCTCTACAGTTCATCTACCTGGGGAAGGTGGGAGTGGACAATGCTATTCTCTATCTGCTACACAGGGGGCACTCTCACCTGAACAAAGGAGGCAATGCTGTGAGAATCATGTTTTTTTTATTTCTCCAGCACCTTCAACAGCATCCAGCCCCTACTTAGAAACAAACTACTTCAGATGAGAGTAGACCGGCGCTTGGTAACCTGGATCACAGAATACCTAGGGAGATGGTGGCTCAGGTGGTAGAGGTACTGTTCAGCAACCGGAGGGTTGCAGGTTTGAGCCCCATTCTCCCTGGCTCCATCAAAGTGTTTTTAAGCAGGTTACTGAACCCCAAATTGCTCCCAGTGGCAGGTTGGCACCTTGCATGGCAGCCTCTGCCACCGGAGTGTTAATGCGTGTGTGAAAGTGAGGCATACACTGTAAAGTGCTTTGAGTACTCGTAGGAGTATAAATGCCGTCCATTTACTACCTCACACAAAGACCCCAGTTTGTTAGACTGGGGGACCTCACACCTGAGACTGTTGTAAGCAGTACTGATGCACCACAAGGAACTCTTCTATCTCTTGTACTGTTCACTCTACACCTCTGACTTTAGATACAACACTCAAACATGCCACATGCAGAAGTTCTCTGATGACACTGCTGTTGTGGGGTGTTAGAGATGGACCGGAGGGGGAGTACAGGAGCCTTGTGAAGGACTTTGGGATTGTTTAAGACAAATCATCAACAGTTACAGTTGAACACCACAAAAACCAAAGAAATGGTGGTGGACTTCAGGCCATTATCTGCCTGTCTATTGATGGGGTAGATGTAGAGACGGTCAGTATGTATAAATACCTTGGACTACATCTTGACAAAAAACTGAACTGGTCTAACACCATGGCAGATTTTCATAGCATCCTCCTGCACATTCCACACTACTTCCACACCAGACAAATTAGTACCGTAAAAGGCACACATAATATCCTCTGTGTTTTTGTAATGTATGTACATCATGTGTATGCCCTGTTGTGGATGCACGTAACTGTTAAAACACAGTTTGGACAAGGCAGATACGTAATAGTGCCTACATACACTATTGCGGACCTACACAGATTCACTCACCCACTCACACACGCATTCCACACACACAACTACACACGCACGCTTGCACACTTGTACACATGTGTACATACATTACAACACAGTTGTAAACAATTGTCAGGTCAAAATACAGGTGACCTAAAACAAACACGCTAGACAGGGCATGTTTTTTAGCAGAGCACTGTGGCTAGTGGTGTGATTTGTAAACAGAAGACTGTTCATTATAAATATAAATAATAGCAGCAAGGCTAGGGGTTATGATTTGTAAACAAGAGACTATTCTACATAAATATAAGCGATAGCAGCAAGAAAGTGCGGGGGGCATAAAGGTGCAGTGTGCTGTGACGCGCTGGTTTGCATCCTGAGTTACTAAGAAACTCCAGTCCAATTGCACTACAGTTTGTTCAGCACTAAGAATGATGTCAGAAATAAAACCTAGGTATATGCATGACGTTCTGACAATTCTAGTTACAAATCAAAATACGCTTCCACATTAGTAGGCGCAAGTAGGACCCTATGACAGTTAAATTTACCTCGTCAGAATATGCTTCCACAATTATATACTAGGTAGGACGTTTTGACAATTCAAATGACCCTGTCAGAATATGCTTTTACATTGATATATGCAGGTAGGGCGTTCTGACAATTCAAATGACCCCGTCAGAAAATGCTTCTACATTGATGCAGGTAGGACTTTCTGACAATTCAAATGATTGATGAGAAGGTAGGACGTTGACATTTATACTTACCCCGTCAGAATATGCTTCTGCATGGATGTAGGCAGGTAGGACGTTCTGACAATTCAAATGACCCCTTCAGAATACGCTTCAGCATTGATATAAGCAGGTAGGACGTTCTGACAATAAAATTTACCATATCAGAATATGCTTCGGCACTGATAGGAGCAGGTAGGACCTTCTGACCATTAACATTACCTCGTCAGAATATGCTTCAGCATTGATATAGGCAGGTAGGAAGTTAAAATGACAATTAAATGACCTCCACATAATATGCTTTTATGTAAATATGTTCTGTTATTCAAACAAACCTCATTTGAGTATGTTTTTACATAGCCTAGATGTACTGAAGTAGTTTGTTCTAAACAAACTCCATATGGATGGATGGCTAAGGATGGATAGCAAATAATGTATAAGAACATTTCAAACTCTACTTAACCAAAAATATATTTTAATTTAACAATTAAATGACATGGAAACGTATTAACTATAAGTTAACTATAACTATGGTTAACTATTTACACATCAAGATTAAGTTAGTGTCAGATCTGCATCGGACCTGGTCACGGCCACGCCCCCTCACTCAGCACCACAGACTGAAAGCGCGTCTCCTCGTTTGCACTCACCTCCTCGCACACGATCCCCTTCACCTGAGTTCTAATTGGTATCACCTGGTCTCCACCTTACTGAAGCCTCCCCTCGGCATCACTCTTTGTCTGGTCTCGTCAATGTTCCGTCATTGTAATCCTGGACTCTTAGCCTGTGTGTTGTACTCCCTACGTTCCCGTGATCTCCCGTGTATTTCCTCGATTCCTAAGTTTGTATTTCTTCTCCATTGAGTTTATTCGTGATTCTCTGCTACAGTAGCAGACGTGACTTTTGTTACTCTTGTTAGTGAAACTTCTGAGCGTTGTAATCTTATCTTATCTTTCGTTATCCCTGATTTCTGCTAAGTCATTAAATCCTCATTTCTTTGGAAACTGTTGTCTCTGCCTGTCTGAGTCTGACACTTAGTAACTATTACTACTATTTACATTGAATTGTACAACACTCACAAATTAAACTGTTTGTAAATTCAAAATTATAACACTAAAATAAATTAATTTAAACTATGTACATTTACTACAAGTGTAGTCAGTCTGAGTGTGTATATAGCCTACTTGGCACATTCAAAACGGGCCCATCTCAGGCATGTCCCACACTGCAAACTTACTCCAGCACTTGCAACTACTTAACTTTCCAAACATGATTTAAAAATAATTCTTACGAAATGACAGAAAACTACTGACCTTTGATGGTGATGGTTTTGCCTCTGAGATTTATCATATTCTGCTGGGTATAAACCAGCAGAGAGGAGGGCATGAACTTCGTCCCACTATTTTCCATAACTACAAAGACCGTTGGATATCAGTTCTGGTACAGTTAACATTGAAGAGCAAGCAGGCAACATCAACGAACACATAACTGCATCCTCAGACCATATCTGCTCGTGTCACAGTACTAGCGTAAACAAGGGGCTGTTTTTGTTTGTCATAGGTGGCTGAATTCGCTCATTTACCTAGCATAAGTTGTTTCAAATGTCGTAAAACCAACAAGACTGAAATGCTTAAGTATTCCAAAAAGTACTTTTATTAACGATTTCAAACAGCGGTGCTATACATGCATTGCATGACTATCCTAGCCCACAAAATAACACCATGCTTAGACAGTGCTAATACAATTTTATTATTCAAAACAAGTCAATAACAGTTAATTGAGTCGGTGAAATCCTCAAACAAGACTCCAAAAAAGATTAGAAACAGGCATTGGCTTTAATTAAGTAGAAAACAGTAAATACAGATTTTCCAACGACGAAACTGAGTTGTGCGCATGCGCACTGAGCCTTGGTAGGATGTCTCGCCAGGTAGGAAGGAATTCCAGAACACCTGTTGCAGATGTATTTTTCCTTCTGCACGAAAGTTTGACTCGTGTAGATGCTGAAAAAGAGCCGAATAGCTTCAGCGCCAGTATATCACACTAGCTCTAAATTTGAAAACGAAATAAGTATCTTTACTCATTTTGTTTTTAATATCGAGTTTATATTGTCTGAATAGGCGTCACGTTCGCTAAAGCTCAAGACAGAAACCCAAATGCAGATTGGCACGGTTTATTTCAAAAGAACAAAAACTATACAAAAGCAGTATGCGGAGGAAGTAAGCTCAGGAGATCTTGGAAATTTCACGGTGGCAGAAACAGGTAAACAGGTATCAAAAAAGCAGGGGTTCGGGGAAACAAAATAAACTCACAAGAATTCCAGAGGCAGACACGAGAAACGAGAACCGGGAAAAAAACACGAAAACAGAACTCACGGGTAGGTAAGCAGAGTAGATACAACCTAACAACAAATGGGGAACGAGGTCGGCTGATCAGACAAAGGACAGAGAAAAGACTGGGGTTTATATAGGGAACAGGAGCACCAGGACAAACAGGGGACAGCTGAAACTCATTATGGGGAAAACAGAATCATGAGTAGCAGGTGTAAAGCAGGGGAGGAGAAAGGGGCAGGGCAGGCAACAGAACAGAAGCACATGGGGAATGAAAACAAAACACAGAGGTTGCAGTTCATTGATAGTCCAGTGGGGGGGCCAAGGTATCAGGAAGCAGGACCATGACAGTACTCCCCCTCTAACGGACGCCTCATGGCGTCCTTTTGACTGAGGCGGGGCGCTGGTGGCGAGTCGGGAACCGTGGCAGAAGAGCAGGTGAGAGTTGCAGGCAGGCGACGAGTCGGGAGGCGGGGCAGGAGTGAAGAGCGTTGGTCGGGACTGAAGCACGGGTCGGAGTCCAGAACGGCCGAGTAGAGCGTAGGTCATAGGCAGGCAAAGGGGTCGTACCAGGGACGGAGGAGCAGAGCCGTAGCTCAGCGGCAGTCCAGGTTGGGCAACGGGCAGACGATCTCTCCGGAGACCGAGACAAACAGAACGGCCTGGAAACCGGTGCAAGGAACAGGTCACAGGCGGCCAGGTTCGGGGACAGGCAGGCAATCCTACAGGAGACAGAGAACAAAGCAGAAACAAGGCGGGAGACAAAGACAGAGGACAGGGTGGTGACAATAGGTTCTCATTTATGCCAAAGGAGCCTTTGGTATGTGTCCATTATAAAAATGCAAACTGTGGTAGGCTACGCTCGCGTGCCATATGCTCAAGATAAAGATGACCACGCACCACCAAATAAAGTTTAACGTCTTGTTTTATTGTTGGCTGCTGCTGATCCAAGTAAGTATATTTGTTATTTAGATTTCAGATAGCATTTGTTTCCTCTGTAATGTTATCTGGTTAGAAATATATTGCTATGACTGTAGAAATACAGATGAATGCCTACGGTTCTGTTTCAGTTCTTGTCTGTTCCTGATGGCGCCCTCGCTGTCAGGATGGGAGCTTTAATCATCCTGCCCTGTTCACTCTCTCCTGCATTCACTGAATCACTGCAGGTGCATTGGCATCGACCTGATAAGTATAAAACTCCAGTTCTGCTTTATGAGAAGCAGCAGATCCAGGAGCAGCCTGTTGACCCTCAATACAGGGGCAGGGTGTCACTGATAGGAGAGTTGGAGAAGGGAAACATGTTCCTGAAACTGGACAACCTCACAGTGGAAGATAATGGAGAGTTTGTCTGTTTTGTTGCTGGGCAGAAGGACTATAAGAAGGCTAGTGTTTATCTTACTGTGAAAGGTGGGGAAAATTATGTTCTAGATTAATAATTAACACACATATATATTAATGACAATTCAGTATATACTGTTTATGATTATTCAGAACAAACAATCAGTTTCTTGCAACAATGCTCATTTGGAAATGAATGGTTGTGCCTCCTTGTCTCCTCCACCCACTCCATCAGCGGTGGGCTCCTCTCCAGTCCTCTCAGTCACTGGAGGCAGTGGGCAGGTGAACGTTACCTGTAAATCTGATGGTTGGTCTCCAAAGCCCTTTATCACCTGGAGAAACAATGAAGGCTCAAAAATCACAAATTGGATCAATCACAGTCTAATAGGTAGGTGCATTATATTGAAAGGCAACATTTTCCTGAAAAATATGTTGTAACTGTTTATTTACATTACAGTTTTTTTTTTCGATTGTTTTGATTCTGCAGTCACCTCAGAATCCACATTTTCAATTCAGTGAACACACAGGCCTAACCAGAAGTATTCTGGTAAAAATGACACAATGAATATCCATGAAATAAGGATAACAGAACAGCAACAGTCTCATTTTTAGTTTTATGCATGCCTGAGTCCATTATTGTTTATGTCCAGCAAGCTTAGAAAAGAAAGCCTTGTCAAATTTGGTGAAAACAACAGGCTTCGTAAGTTTTAATGTGGTCGTAAGAGTAACCTGGCTAGTGTAAAAACCTACGCATTACAAGCTTACTGTTGCAAAGTGTTTGTTTCTAATCTCCAAGCAACTGGTGGATGTGCATACAATAAGCTATGTTTTCCTAATATTCAAAACATCTTTCATTCTTCTTCACTTGCAGTTCTGACAGTAGTGAGCTAATATAAATATTCACTGACATGCAACGCTGAAACAGCAGCGAATCAGAACACAGCTCATAGGCCCAATTTTGATTAAAAAAAGAACCTTCCTTCTTCATCAAAGATTGATACTTTCAACATTATTCTATATGCTCTGGCCTCTTTGACCCAAACTTGACTCATCCTCTTAGACCTAATCCTAACAGCATTCAAGTGCACGTTGAATGATTATGGACTGAAGAAATATGGAGGAGGCTGACACAGAAGTCAGAGTATGGTTAACTGTCTCTGACTTTTTTCTCAGATGCACATGGATTTGTGAGTGTGACTTTGTCACTGCTGCACTCTTCCTCTGATTCTGAGTGGATTTCGTGCTCTGTTGGTCTGTCTGAGGAGGAGAGAAAAGAGAGCAGGATTTTACCATATGTCATGGACTGATACAGGTATAGATACTACACCTCCTTCATCAAATTTATTGCAGTGCTATGCACTATATTTAATGCAGTTTCAATACATCAAGATCTCTCTTTTTCTGAACTAAAGGAAGTTTTAGTAGTCAAAATGTTTGAAAATACCATAAAAAGGTCTATAGAATAATAAACAATTTTCAGTAATTGTTTTAACTTATGTACCTGCAGTGGTGGTTCTACAGGGTTAGACACTGAAGCTGCCACCTGATAAATTTTGACTGAGCCAGCTAGAATTATTTTCATCAAATAATAATTCTATCTGGCTATCACACAGAAACATATACACATGAAAAATAAACAAAAAACTAAATCAATTTGGTACACCAGATTCGTCACAGATTAACCTAACAATTTCTAGGCTACCAGCATGCATAGTGTCCACAGACATTTGTGGACACTATGCATGCATTGTTTTTTAATGCTTGCAGTCTGTTTTCTCGGGGGGATTGCTGCAAAATATAGACTGCAAAATATAGGATAGAATGCAAAAATTTGAATTTTGAATTGCCGAGAAGGCGAGAACTGCACAAAATTTGTCGTTTGATCAGCACAATGACCTCTGAAAGCATAGGAAGTACCAAAATGTGGCCCATAGAGAGCGCTGTAATTGTACAAAATATCATTTTGCTTATTATCTATGGAACGCTAAAGTTTGCAACCGTTTTTTTGTCTTGAAATCCATTGACCCTCACGCATTGACAACACTGGTCGACGCCTAGTTCCAATAAAAATAATTCGAGAAATGTTAAAATTGCAAAAGTAAAATAAGAAATGTACATACACACTATGCCAACATCTATCTCTTTCACAGATCACTCCTACACACTACGCAAACACACAAAATGTCATTCCTTCAAAACCCACATCCATGCCCACTTTCAGCAAATCATTTCAAATTCTGACAACACAAACTCATCATACCAACGGTTCCAACATTTCAATACGCTGCGGCGGTCATACCATGTTCCGCTATGCGGTACATCTAGTTCACAGCAAAATAACAAATAGGCAGCTAACAGTAACCGAATGGGGCACAGAAATTTACTTTCAGTTTCAAGCCAACGTAGTCAATTTAATCGACAAAAAAATCTGTGTCAATGCGTTGGTATCAAACAGCTACATTTTATAATTTCATAGCAGCTAAAATAACGCTCACACACAATGAACACATTACGGGTAATGTGAACAATCCGGTCTTCTGCAGACTGCAAAGTGCAGCTACCGTGCCCCGTTACACCTGACGCACAACTACAAGACCTAACCAAGCATATTATCAGCACATGAAATATATTTCTAGTAGTAACCTTAGTCAATATATTGTTGTTTTAGTCCTCATTTCTGCAATGCTGCTGGAACTGAAGTTCTTCATATGGAAGCCATAGGCGGTCCGTGTGAGATCAGTACTTTGCTAGGCTTACTGAAAATCTAACACGTCACTGTTTTTAAATGCAATGGTTAAATTGAAATGGAATAACCGTTTAAAAACTGCCACTAGCTCCAAACCAGCACTGTAACTGCGCTGCTGTGTAGGCTATGTAATGAAAATCGGGGACATTTACCTCAATTTTCCTTGGGAAGCAGGAAGGTTCCTATTTCTACAGTCAATGTCATTAAAAAAGCCTAATGTTTTAGCTTCAAAACTAACTCGGGGACAAAATGGGTTTTCTTGTATTTTACCAGGGCCATACCACCAAAAACTGTCCCCAGACATCTGGGTCATCTGGACACCCTATCATAGGGGCAAACCTGTAAGACTTGCGTTCAAAAGATTGTTTCATATGAATGTACCTTCATTTTCTTGCCGACTGATCTCTCATGGCGACATTTCACACAGCTTTAAATAAGCCTATAGGTGGCAGTAAAACGAAAACGAAAGTAACCATATTTCCGACGTAAATGATTACCTCACCCCTAAGCAACGTTCCTTCTACCTTTGTACTGTGTCTGTTTTCGAGGCTTCGTGACAAATACCCTGGCTATGTGATTCCCAGAGGACAGGTAGGGCTAAAAGCAAATGCATTAGGCTAATTTGATTGCGCTGTATATGTGTATCTGTGAATAGCTTTGCTTTCAATTCAGATCAATGAAGCTCTGTCTTGACTTTGGGCTATATTTTTAGCCACTGGGTCTGCGTCATAGCTCGGGTATTGTTTTGTGACGCGGTCATTTCAGAAATATCCGAATATCGGCGAGAGTGGGGACAGTTTTTGCATTTCATTTTCTCACAGACTATTTGAGGCTAAATAGAAAGACACAATTATTCAAGACTTTTTGGTTTCTCTGGGAAATATCTGTTACCTGACAACGCAAAATAATGGCCATGCAACAGCGACCTTCCTTTCATTTAAGGTTGTCAGTTGAAATCATGTGTCAGTAGGGATTTTTTACCCAGTTGCTAGGATAGGAAATGTATTTTTCTCCTTTGCAGCATCAATGTTATTTTTTCATAACACAGCCTACCTACTACATTTACATTACTAGCTGAGTGTAGAGATTCTGGCTCTGGGGCGCACTTCACTAGCCAGGATAGCACCACCTAGTGTTTCTGCTCAATTTTCTTTAGCTCCACCACCCATTTAACAAGGATGTACAGCCTGTTAGATATTAACAAGGCAAAAACAATCAAATTGGCGTTACAGTATGTGTTTAAAATGATTTTCAAAATCTTTGTTCACCCAGACATTTTAATCAGATTTTTGGTGGGTCAATTGTTGGATATTGGTTGGGACACCTCCCCTCTGTTCTCCTCAGTTCTACACCATTGTGTGCACGTGAAATTATGGGTAAGTATTGTCATTATATTGTCATAAATAAAAAAACAGAAAAAAATCTGTGCATATTTGACAGTATTGTCTGTAGAAACACTCAGTACACGAATCCAGCATTAATCAAATTATCTGTGTATGGTGTGATAGGGGCTCTTGACGTGACACTGTTGTAGACACAAGTTAATCTGCACTTCATATCTTGTTTTGTTGTCAGTGATGTGGTGGTTGCTGCTCTTTATACCTGTTTGTTTTGGTGCACCAGGTAAGTGATTTAGCTCATTTTATGTTGCATCATCCAGTCTGAAAGAGGTGCGGAAGAAATGCGGAAGTCTGCCTTTCATTTTGGGTGCTATACTACCTATTACCGTTACAGTAATAGCATGTGGTTCGGCGTGATTTCTGTCTAAATATAAACATTTTAAAATTTATTTGTAGGTTTTCCAGACACATGGGTTGCCCTCTCTGACTTTCTCTCTGTCTATTTGCAGTTCCTGAGTCGTTCACCTTGTCTGTTCCTGATGGCGCCCTCGCTGTCAGGATGGGAGCTTCAATCATCCTGCCCTGTTCATTCTCTCCTGCATTTACTGAATCATTGCATGTGCGTTGGCATCGACCTGATAAGTACCAAACTCCAGTTCTGCTTTATGAAAAGCAGCAGATCCAGGATCAGTCTGTTGACCCTCAGTACAGGGGCAGGGTGTCACTGATAGGAGAGTTGGAGAAGGGGAACGTGTCCCTGAAACTGGACAACCTCACAGTGGAAGATAATGGAGAGTTTGTCTGTTTTGTTGCTGGGCAGAAGGACTATAAGAAGGCTAGTGTTTATCTTACTGTGAAAGGTGGGGAAAATTATGTTCTAGATTAATAATTAACACACATATATATTAATGACAATTCAGTATATACTGTTTATGATTATTCAGAACAAACAATCAGTTTCTTGCAACAATGCTCATTTGGAAATGAATGGTTGTGCCTCCTTGTCTCCTCCACCCACTCCATCAGCGGTGGGCTCCTCTCCAGTCCTCTCAGTCACTGGAGGCAGTGGGCAGGTGAACGTTACCTGTAAATCTGATGGTTGGTCTCCAAAGCCCTTTATCACCTGGAGAAACAATGAAGGCTCAAAAATCACAAATTGGATCAATCACAGTCTAATAGGTAGGTGCATTATATTGAAAGGCAACATTTTCCTGAAAAATATGTTGTAACTGTTTATTTACATTACAGTTTTTTTTCTTGATTGCTTTAATTCTGCAGTCAACTCAGAATCCATTTTTAATTCAGCGAACACACAGGCCTAAACAGAAGTATTCTGGTAAAAATGACACATTTTGTTGATAAAAAGGCTTTAATAGTGACAAACAGTTAAAGGTGCACTGCCACACAAAACCGTTTTTACCTTTTGTTTGAAATATGAGTCTATATGAGTTTGTTATATACATGTGAACATGTAGTACTATCTGCAATAGCCAATGAAATGAAATAAACGGAGAAATCAGGTCAATTCAAAATGCTTTTGGCTGGTAGAACTGAATTATCGCCCAATCCATGCCATCCTGTATTTGATTAGTGGCCACCGTACAGAACCCTAACTATGCTAGGTCAGTGAATATCCATGAAATAAGGATAACAGAACAGCAACAGTCTCGTTTTTAGTTTTATGCATGCATGAGTCCATTATTATTTGTGTCCAGCACATTTAGAAAAGAAAGCCTTGTCAACTTTGGTGAAAACAACAGGCTTCGTAAGTTTTAACGTGGCTGTAAGAGTAACCTGGCTAGTGTAAAAACCTACGCATTACAAGCTTACTGTTGCAACGTGTTTGTTTCTAATCTCCAAGCAACTGGTGGATGTGCATATAATAAGCTATGTTTTTCTAATATTCAAAACATCTTTCGTTCTTCTTCCCTTGCAGTTCTGACAGTAGTGAGCTAATATAAATATTCACTCAATGTGACATGCACCGCTGAAATTATACAGCAGTGAATCAGAACACAGCTATCATAGCTGTCATCACAGCTATCATCACAATTATCATAGTCCCAATTTTGATTAAAAAAGAACCTGCCTTCTTCATTAAAGATTGATACTTTCAACATTATTCTATATGGCCTCTTTGACCCATCCTCTTTGACCTAACCCTAACACCATTCAAATGCACGTTGAATGATTACGGATTGAAGAAATATGGAGGAGATTGACACAGTCAGAGTATGGTTAACAGTCTCTGTATCTGACGTTTTTCTCAGATGAACATGGATTTGTGAGTGTGACTTCCTCACTGGTGCACTCTTCCTCTGATTCTGAGTGGATTTCATGCTCTGTTGGTCTGTCTGAGGAGGAGAGAAAAGAGAGCAGGATTTTACCATACATGTCATGGACTGATACAGGTATAGATACTACACCTCCTTCCTCAAATTTATTGCAGTGCTATGCACTATATTTAATGCAGTGTCAATATATCAAGATCTCACTTTTTCTGAACTAAAGGAGGTTTTAGCAGTCAAAATGGGTGAAAATACCATAAAAAAGGTCTGTAGAATAATAAACAATTTTCAGTAATTCTTTTAATTTATGTATCTGTAGTGGTGGTTCTACAGGGTTAGACACTGAATGTCACGAAACAGACAGGATGGACCACAATAGCGTCAAGTTGCATACAGTCTTTATTTAAGAATTAGGGGGAAAGAGACTGCGAGTGTGCTCCGTGAAGGACCCTCGGTGCGAATGTGCAGGAGGCGGGCAGGAACTCTGGTGGTCGGACAGGCGTCGGGTCGGGTTACCAGGGCAGAGGAGTAGAGCTTGGTCGGAGACAGGCGGCTAGTCGGATACCAGGGCAGCAGAGCAGGCGAGTCACAGGCAGGCGGCGGGTCAGTAGCCGGGGCTGGAGCGCAGAGCGAAGGTCGTGGGCAGGTAATGGGTCGGCAGCCAGGGGCAGAAGAGCAGAGGCGTAGGTCACAGACGGTCCGCGTTCGGCAACAGGCAGACGATCTTACAGTAAACAGAGACAAACAGAAACAGACCGGGAACTAGGCGGGGAAAACAGGAGATGGGCTGGAACAGAGGCAGGTAGCAGACACAGGGAACAGAGGAGCAGACACGGGAGTCAGGATTCAGATGTTTGCCTTCGGCGATACTGCGTGCGGGTTCGCTAATGCTCTGACAGGGAGTGACTGAAACAAGGGAGAATAAAAACTAACTGTGATTAGGGGGAAACGAGACACAGATGGGGAGAACGATAGGGAACAGGCAGTGAAAACAGGTGAAGACAATTTGGTGATTAACGGGGAAATGAAGAAGTGAGATGACGTGATTGAATTCAATTGAGCTTGTTAACGGTGGAGACAGGGGGAAACGAGAGGAAACAGAGGAAGACTAGACAAGGTGGTGACACTGAAGCTGCCACCTGATAAATTTTGCCTGAGCCAGCTAGAATTATTTGCATCAAATAATAATTCTTTCTAGGCTATCACATAGAAACATATACACATGAAAAATAAACAATAAACTAAATCAATTTGGTACACCAGATTCGTCACAGATTAACCCACAATTTCTAGGCTACCAGCATGCTTGCCAGGTTCCTTAATCTCTACGCTACCACCGCCCCCAGACATTTGTGGACACTATGCATGCATTGTTTTTTAATGCTTGCAGTCTGTTTTCTCGGGGGGATTGCTGCAAAGGATAGACTGCAAAGCGCCATATTCTCACATCACAGTGATCAAGTCTGTCAACTGGCATCATCTAAGTAGCTAAATTAGGCTACTAAATCTCACACAAAGTCCATGGGCATTAGTTGTTAATGGTAAGCCTATTATTAATTATCAGACAACCAATATGTAAATAGCCTTGTCTTTTCATTGCTGTATTGTTTTGCTTTTCTGCGAAGGGCTCTATATTGTTGTTGCTATATAGGCTAAACCATATTAATCTTCAAAATAGGCTGCTGGCTGTTCATGCAAACTGCAAGGTTTTGAAACGCCATGAAACACTGCCCATGCAGTAAGGCTATCCCTCCCACCGACAGCCATGACAGATGCGCAATGTGCCTTGGCCCAGATCATGCACACGCAGCACTTTCGGTAACACAGCGTAGCCCACCCAGCTGTCCTCCGGTCTCGTTTGTTGGCATCGGCCATTGGCCACCTTCCACAAAGGGAGGTCAATGAAATTGTCAATGAAAATTGGGAAGTTACTTCACTGTATGATTGTACAGTGTATTTGTCTAGGTACGCTGGGTGGCATCGGCCATCGGCCACCTTCCACTGGAGCCCACTATGTTCAGAAGCACCGCTCCATTTGTTCTTTTAAAAGACTTCACCATGACAGTTTTGATAATTTTGATAATCACATGACAAAACTGCAAAATTATACTATGAAAAATACTGTAGTACACAATCTTCATTATGAAAGCGCATCTAACCTTCACTTAATGAACCCAACAGTGGTTTGTATGATATTTAGCCACTATATATTTCAGCAAAGGTGTCAGGTCGGCATCGGATCTGGTCATGGCCACGCCCCCTCACTCAGACTCACTGTTCGTCTCCCCGTTTGCAATCATTTGATTTATAATTGCTATCACCTGATCCCCACCTTATTTAAACCTCCCTGCCACATCACTCAGCGTCTGGTCTCGTCAATTTCACTTCAAAGTCACGTCAATGTTCCATCATTGTTTCCTGGACTCTTCGCCCGTGTTTCCTTCGTCTCCGTTCTCCTCCTCGTTCCCTAAGTTTGTATTTCTGCTCCTTTGAGTTGTTCTAGTGTATTCCCTGCTTGTGTAGCAGACGTTATTTTATTAGTTAGTGTTTTCTAGTTTTCTGTTAATCTTAGTAGTTAGTGATTTTCTGTTTTCCTCTACTTGAGAAGTGGACGTGACTTTTGTTTATTCATTGATTTATGTCATTAAATACCTCCTTTGTTTATCTACCCCTGCCTCCATCCGTCTGTGTCTGACAAAAGGATTATGGGATTCAATTTCAGCTCTTCCTCCAGCACACCAATTAGAGTTGTCTGAACTTACATATTATGAGTTGATACAGATTTAGCTGTTACTTACCTGTGGTGAAAATTCTCAAAGTTGCATCCCAAGGATAATGGGAGTGAGTTCTGAATTGGTGTGAAAGCTATTTTTTGCATAAAATTTACAGTAGTTCCGTTTTTAAACTGAAAAATTGAAATGTTAGTGGTAATAAGTTTACACAAAAACATTATGTTCATCAAACATTTAAAACAGGGTTTACAGTGTAGAACTAAAACCTTTGACACATAAGGTTTATGCCTTTTCCATTTGCATTTGAATTGAGTGTATGAAAAGCATAATATAACTGCAAGACCCTAGTACAAGTGTCAGCATATCAGTGAACCATACTGACCACTCAGTGATATTCATGTCTTTACAAATGAAAGTTTAATGCGCTTTAGAAAGATCGCAGCCTTGCAAGTATGCAGCCATTTAGTCATAAATGATCAGAAAACAAGGCGTAATATGTGTAAAAAAAAACAAACTTCTGGTGTTTTCTGGGTCCTTCTGCTAGATACAAACAATACAAGAAGGTATCTGTGCCATTTGTGCACTGAGTGTGTGAAAAGGAGAATATAACTGCAAGACCCACAATAAGTACCTAGACAAATACACTGTACAATCATACAGTGAAGTAACTTCCCAATTTTCATTGACCATTTCATTGACCTCCCTTTTTCATCAGACATGGCTACTTTCAACATTTTTCCACAGTATATGCTCTTGGCTCTTTGACCCAACCTTGTGAATAAACACCAAAGGTGGTATCTTACGTGCATGATGAATGAATGTGGATTAAAAATATGGAGGAATGAGGTTTACACAGTGGTATTTAAAAATTCTAGGCAGAGAATATCTGATGACCCTGATGTGAATGAATATGTAAAACATGTTTTGTTTTTCATGTAGTGGAACTGCACAGGATACTGAAGGACAAAGAAACAGAGATAGACAGCCTGAAACAGAAGAGTGAAGGTAAGAGTTCAGAGCTGCAATGGCTCATAATGTACACAGTTTTGATGGTGTTAAAGTCTTACAATAATGACTCTGTTGAACAGTGTATTCTCAAATGGGACTGAATAGCATCACTATTAAACTAACCCTTCATGTTCATTTAACCAAGATAAAAGAACATTTTGTTATCATGATCTTGTTAAGTGAGATGTATGTTTTAGAGGTTGATGCTGTTTATTAGGTAATCATCTGCTTCACTTTTTAGTTAATAGCTTAGCTACAATCGTCTGTTAACTACCATACACATAGGGCTAGCGATAAGATACTTCCAAGTGGTAGAACGCTATTTTTTACCAATATTCTGAACTCTACGCTTGGAAGTTCAGCTACTCTGAAGAACAAAACAAAAGTAACTCAGAATATATGAAGATTTATAGATATATAGATATATGAAATTGTGTTTATTACCTTGTCAGTTACTCGTATGTCTTTATTAATTATCATTGCTAGTTCCTATCCTTTAGTTTGTAAAGAAATCTAAATGTATTGATGAGAATTAAAGGCACTGAAGTAAGATACAAAAAATCAGCGACCGTAGGATTCCATAAAAGTCAAAAAGTAAAAAAAAAAAAACCTTTACTTGCATAGTATACCTGTAACCACACCCATGTTTTAATGACTATTAAACATTACTTACAATAAAGTAGAATCAAATCATGATCTCTCAGTCAAGATTCAAGATAGTCTTTATTACATCTCTTTATACTAGAGAGTAAAACTCTTGTGTTACTCCTCAAAAATAAATAAATACATAGTATGTCAAGGGTTGAGAGTAAGTGTGTGTGTGTGTGTGTGTTTGAGAGGGAAAAAAAATGGAAAGTGTAGTGAAATGACAGACGGTTCAGTTGTTTCAGTGTTCATAAGCCTTGTTGCTTGGTGCTTGCTTTTCTGGAGTCTGGAGGTCCGAGCCTTAAGACTACAATATCATTTTCCAGATGGTAGCAGCTGAAACAGTCCATGACTGGGACGGCTGGGGCCCTTACTGATTCTTTTGCCCTTCCCGATGCATCACCTCTTATACAAGTCCTGGATAGAGGGCAGATCACATCCACAGATGCTCTTTGCAGTGCCTTTCGTTTGGTAGCAGAGCAAATTCCAAACCATGCAGTGATGCTTCCTGTCAGGATGCTGTCTGTGGTGGCTCTATAAAAGGCCTTCAGGATCTTTGTTTGCACACCAAACTTCCTTGGCTGTCTGAGGTGGAAGAGACATTACTGAGCAGTCCTGGCCAATCACAGTCTATCTTTATACAGTGCTGGCCAATCGCCTGCCTCTCATACAGCATTTCTGTAGACCAGTTATATCTTAACACTGATAACAGAAACAAATGACAGCAGCAGTTATGTTGCTGTATACTGCTTGAATATAAAAGTCAACAGTCAGTTTTAACAATATGATTGGCTGGAGTCAGCATGTATTTTTGGCTGGTCACTATATCTTTTTTGCATCATTGTAATTGTGCTTGATTGTTTATGATGTTTTTAGTTTGTGTTTAGTTCATGTTTATTTTCTTGTTCATTTTTGCAGCCCCTTGGAAAGAGCTCTTCATCAGTTTTTTAGTTCTATTGCTACTGGCTGGCATTGTAGTATTCATCTTGTACAGAAAAGGTATGAATTATTTCTCTAATGTGTGAATGGTGTGTTCAAATCAACTGGTACAAAAAAAGTAAGTAACAATATAGGAAGTACCGGTAGTAATGGTAGTAGATGTTGTTTTATAAGTAGTAATTAGTAGTAAGAGCATAGTGTCAGTGCTATTACCTCAGTGTTTAGTAACTATATGATTTGATGAAATTATATAATCATACATTTCTATGTAGCTTGCTGATCATGTCACATTCCATATACTTTGCACATTGCTGTTTTAATGTCACATGATATAGTATATTTTGTGCTCATGCATGTTGTAGACTAGTAATGGACTATTTTCTTGTAGGCTTTATAAAATATAAAGACATCGAGAAAGCATCAGCAGGTAATACATGATCCTTGTAAATTACTGCCATCATTGTGCTTGAGCTATCTGAGCTCTTGAATCAGAACTGGTTTTGAGCTAGCTGATAAACATAACATCCAAATGGGTGTTATGAATAACTACATTACATAAAGACTGTCATGAATAATTTTGTAGTATTTTTACTTGTGTCAACATTCATCTCTACCATATTTCAGTAACCCAGCAGGACAAATCACAGGCCAGTGAAGGGGAGACAGAGAGTGAGTATTATTTACTGATAGTTCTTTCACTGTCTTTCCTATACTAAACTCAAGACTGTCAGACAAAATGAGCGAAACAGCAGACTGAGGACATTTGGACACTCAAATGTACTGAAACCTCCTGACCCTTACTGTAGACATTGGCTACATGTGCAAACAAATTTAAAAAAAAAACGTCATGTCTTATTTACTAGACCTACTGAAGAGGGAGGATTTGGAGAATCTGAAACAGAAAAATGCAGGTAATACAAATACTCAGTGTAAACAGCACAGCAAGTTTATTGTCAAACTATTGTCAAAATGTGACACCATAAATTGACCTATGGTGTAAATGTCCTAGTTCCACCAACTCATGTTCATGTTTCAGAACTGCAGAGTGTGCTGGATGAGACTAAGGGAGAATTGAAAGAGCAGACTGAAGGTAATGAAAATATGTATTTTTTTATCTTTTTTTTCTTTCCCGAATTTGCCTTAAAGGTGCCCTCCCACATAAAACAGTTTTTACCTGTTAATCAGGCCAATTCAGAAAGTTGGTCAATTTTACGTAGCATCGCCCAAACCAAGAGCCATGGGCTGATATTGCCCAATCCATGCTCTCCTGTATTTGATTACTGCCCGCCCACAGAGTCTTAACTAGGAGTGGAAATGGAGAACCGTGAATCAAGTGGAACTGAAAACTGAATGCTTCAATTTACCATAGTCGTACAAGAAATTTTCCTGAGTAAAATGTGGGTTTCTTCACCACTGTCCCTCAGGTAACAAAGGTACTGTTATTCTCCTCTCTGTTAGTTTATTCAATAATTTGAGGCTCTGATGGGGACCTGGGGGAAGGTAGCACTGTCTGCTAGTGTCAGTGTGTGAGTTCATCAGACCTGTGTGTGTGTGTGTGTGTGTGTGTGTGTGTGTGTGTGTGTGTGTGTGTGTGTGTGTGTGTGTGTGTGTGTGCAGGTGTCCAAGTGATGTGATGCAGCACTTTGGCTCAGGAGCCCCTGGTTCCACAGGGAACGATGGTGGTGGACATTCACCTGCTTATAAACCTTTTTCCAAAATGTGAAGTGGGTGGGTTTTGGGGTTTAACTCCAAACTGGAGTAAATATCATGATTTTTAGAGAGGGACCAAATGTTATCTGAACAGAGTAAAGTTTACACTGGCAAATTTCCTGCATGATCAGTTCCTCTTATCACCGTCAGCATGCTATTTCAGACCATGGTGAATAGGCATTTCTGAATGAAAAATTGAAACAGATAGCACAGTTGTTAATGATTTCCCTCAATCTAAGAAGCTGTGATTGTCATCTTAGTATTATTGGCTACATTAAAAGCCTATGTGCTGATACTGAAAATCTGTGAAGTATATTATCTAAACAGTAAATTGATTTGAAAAGAGAATTGATGAAGAATTGGACTGATAAGCAGACTGGACAGTGGCATTGATATTAATAAAATTTCCCAATTCCCACCCCTAATTCATAAAAGGCAAACTGAATGTGACATAAAAGCTAGTTTCTTGACTCACATCCCAATCTTTTTTACTTGCCTTATTAATTGACTTGATATAAACATCTTTTTTTTTAACACCAATTCATGTCTCTTTGTCAGAACTGCAGAGGACTTTTCACATTAGCTTTTTGTATATCTTCAGTGCATGGTGTGATTTTACAAAACATGTTTTGTTTGTCTTGGTTAAGTGGATCTGCAGAGGAAACTGATGGACAAAGATGCAGAGATAGAGAGTCTGAAACAGAAAAGTGAAGGTAAGAGTTCCACTCAGTGCTGTGTTCATTATGTTGTCTGTCAGCGTAACTCTTCAAAAATGATCATCACTGGTTTTTGTCCTTGAGGATATAAACTTGTGAACTACCCTGTTAATGTCACTAATTTTCTCTGCTTAGCGTCTTTGAAACCTCTTGTCTCTCCTAACTCCCCATAGGCCTTTTTTTATCACGTCAGACAAAATAAGTCAATAAATTGGTATTATTAAACCTATGTGTTTAAGGCCATGTACATACAAAAATGAAGACATATAAAAAGTTGGTTCTTGACTTAGACCAATCTTGACTTGATGTGCATGGGGGTGGGGGGTGAGGGGACTAAAATTTGCTGGGTTCGTTAATTGTACCTAAATCCAGTGTATTTCATGGTATTTTGATTTAAGGTTTATCATGTGTTTATCTCCTGGTATAAACATCTTCCTTAAACCAATTCATGTCTCTGTTTCAGAACTGCAGAGTCAGGTGAATGGTAGTAAGGGAGAACTAGAGACACTGAAACAGCAGATTAAAGGTAATGCATGGATGTATATTTTTATCATTTTCTCTCCCTCAAGCAACAGATAGGAGCTGGTCTTTAAAAAGTGAAAACTCACCACATATTTTTCATCATAAATTGAGCTTATTCTTTAACTTCTCAACCAACCAAATCACTTGATTAGTGGAATCACCTGGGTTAAGTGCACACCAGTACAGGATAGGAGTTTTACTCTCTTCTTTTTACTCTCAACTTCTTTCTGTGTACCATCACATTTATTCTCACAGGCACAATTGGTCAACATAAAGATCCTATTGCAGTTATGTTTTAAAATGTAAAAATATTTCCACTTATTAGATTGGTTATGGATGTCATCACCTCTGGCTTTAGAAAGAATAGTGAAAATATACATGTCTAAGTATAATATGGAAAGCAGCAACATGTGTTGTTGGAACAATGTAAGTGCATTATGGGAAAACAACAAATATGTGTAATAGAAACACTGCATAGGTATGGTATGGAAATAACTAATGGTGTCTCTGTCAGAATTGGATGGGAGTCAGAGAGAAGTGGACACACTGAAAAAGCAGTTTAATAGTAATAAATGCATATACTGTCTTTTGTCTTTTGTTCTGTGTGCCCTCTTATTTCATAGCATAGTTATTAAATTGTGTAGAGGGTCATTTATTATTGATTTACTCACCAGTGCAAAAAATTACAGATTATAAACGAAACACTCAGATTATGAACGAAACACTCTTGACGGAAAAGCGAAAGGCCTTGAGGAAGAGAATCAGAAGTTGAAGCAGCCAAATGAAGGTAATTCAATGATCTGAAAGCTTTAGAAAACCAGATGTTTCTCACTAACTAATTCACTTATTACTTTTTATTACAAGCCTTAGCTCAGAGAATGCAAAACAAATTTAAACAAATGGAATACCTGTCACTGAGGCATTATGTGAAGAAAATGAACACTATTTACTACATTTCACAGTAATAATCAGGAATGTCACCAGCTTTCAAATAAAGGGATTACTTAGGGGATTCACTAAGGCTTGTTACCTAACTTTTTTGTTACCTGACTTTTTTAAGTATTAATTTATGTGATTGTTTAACTTTCCAGATGCTTTTCTTCAAAAACATGTTCTATCACTACCCACCTGGGACAGGGTGAAAGATTTTAAAGGTAAATAATTCACATATTGATCACATGAATGGTTTCAAATAGTTCCCAGGATCCTATGTTTAAGCAAATGACAGGTTTGAGTCCTGTGTGCAATATTAATCTTGCTCTCACTCTCTCTCTATACAGAATGCCCCACCATGGATGTAGCCAGTGTGAAAGGTGACCTGAAAATACGTCAAGATGGAAAAAGAGTAGAATGCATTAAACCAAATAGTAGTCAAATACTAGACACTTCCTGTTATGTTCTTTGTAAAGACACCTTTAACTCAGGTCAGCACTACTGGGAGGTGAGGATAGGTGATAAATCTCAGTCTGTAAAGCAGTCTTGGTTTGTAGGAGTTTGCAGTGACACACTAAGAGGACAGACTGGAGTGTGTTTAGATTCACAGAATGACTGCTGGCTTCTGTGTTATAACCAAGGGGAAGGTCTCTTTGTTAACACTAATCCAGTAACTCCAGTCCAGTTGACCACTCCGTTAAACAGGCTAGGAGTGTTCTTAGACTGTAGTGCCCATTCTTTGATCTTTTATGATGCTGAGTCACAGTCATGTCTCTGCACTTTCAATGATATGAACACAACTCACCCACTGGTTCCTGTGCTTAGCCCTGGAGTAAGAGATAAAACTGCCATGTTTTTAATACATGAAGAAGCAAAAAAAGAGTAGATTTGATAGTTATTAAAGTGTTTGAAAACATCATTTCAAATGTTAGATCTTCATCAATGTCTGTAATGGTCTGTTTTTATCTTGAAAAATAAAAAACTTTTAAAATGATGGTGCTCTTCATCCATTCACTATGTCTAGATTAACTCAAAGGGTCTGTACTGCAGCAGTTACTATACATTTAATAGAATGAAGAGAACAAAGTAGTTTTGTGTTTGTCAGTATTCAAAGTTTCTTTGAGCAATTATAAAAGTTAAGTTATGTCACATCCATAATGCCAATAAAATGCCACACACTTTAAGGAGTGATTGAGAATTTCCTATATTCAGGTGTACTTCATTTGAAAAAAAATACAAATCTGTCACATCCATAATGCTGGAAATGCTCTCTTAAAACTGAACATGATGCTGGTTATCACATGCACTCAGTAGATGTGCTTCCACACATTGACCAAAGAGCACCAAACAAAGCTGAGACACTCATCTTATACAGAAAGTCCATGCAGCTGCCTGGTTCCATCTGCCTGTTGTCTTTTTGTCTTGACTTTTGTCTGAATTGAAGTAAATGTTCATTAAAACATAATTCACTTCATAATAGTGGACAGAAGTAGACCAGTTTAAGGTCTGAGTATCGCAGTGTATTTAAAAGTTTATATAAATAAAAATGAAATGCATCTCCATACACACAATTATAAAATGGCTAAAGAGGGAAGACATTCTATATTTACCAGAGACTAAAAGTAGGTGTAATGGTGTTTTGATATTTATTGTAATTTACTGTAACTGAAAATTTCTCTGGCGTCAATTTCCTTTTTCCACAACAGCATTCAGTGTCATGCACTCCTGCCTCTGAGGGATGCTGTTTTAATCTTTTGGTTTTTAGTTGATGAACTACAAGCAAATATTTACTGTAACATGACATGTAGGTAACAATTGTACACTACAGCAAGATTTAAGACATCATACTGAATTCGAAAAATTAATAAAGTGGTAACTATCCTATTAGGATGCACATAGAACACAGTTTATTGCTCACCAACATGGGCAGATTTGTCTGCTGGAAAGAACCGTTACCAAAATATTTACATAGAATGTGCATTCCCCCAAGAAAACATGCAGCTTAATGCTTATAATGTTCTTCAGTGCGTACATGTATAATAATATATACAGACAAAGCCCAGACCAGATCACAGTGATGGCTAATTGACAAACCTTTTGGGCATGACGGTATTTCATGCATGCAGTATTTTGTACATGTATTTTACATCATTCATTAGTTAAGTCTGTAAGGTATACTATATGTTAGTTTTAACTGGTGTATTATGTGGTTGTCATTTTCAATAGTGTCAACAACAGTTCAGCTTTTTGTTTCATCCAAGCATAATACTTTCATTTTCATTTAGTACAAGGGTAAGCTGCTGGACCAGATGGTGTTTGTGCAAGAGCAAGGACTGGGGGAGCCACTCCAACATGTTTTCAATATGAGTCTGCATCTGGGGAAGGGACCTACACTATGGAAAACATCATGTCTTGTAGAGAAGCCACACCTCGGGGAACTGAATGATTTTAGACCTGCTGCCCTCACCTCACTCTTGAAGACTCTTGAACTGCAGCTCCATGTGCTAAGACCCCAGGTCCACCATGTACTTAACCCTCTACAGTTCATCTACCTGGGGAAAGTGGGAGTGGACAATGCTATTCCCTGCTACACAGGGAACACTCCTACCTGAACAAAGGAGGCAATGTTGTGAGAATCATGTTTTTTTTTTATTTCTCCAGCACCTTCAACAGCATCCAGCCCCTCCTTAGAAACAAACTACTTCAGATGAGAGTGGACCGGCACTTGGTAACCTGGATCACAGACTACCAGGGGCGATGGTGGCACATGTGGTAGAGGTACTATTCAGCAACCGGAGGGTTGCAGGTTTGAGCCCCATTCTGCCTGACTCCGTCAAAGTGTCCTTGAGCAGGTTACTGAACCCCAAATTGCTCCCGGTGGCAGGTTGGCACCTTGCATGGCAGCCTCTGCCACCGGAGTGTTAATGCATGTGTGTGAAAGTGAGGCATACACTATAAAGTGCTTTGAGTACTCGTAGGAGTATAAATGCCGTCCATTTACTACCTCACACGAACACCCCAGTTTGTTAGACTGGGGGACCTCAAACCTGAGACTGTTGTAAGCAGTACTGATGCACCACAAGGAACTCTTCTATCTCTTGTACTGTTCACTCTACACCTCTGACTTTAGATACAACACTCAGACATGCCGCATGCAGACGTTCTCTGATGACACTGCAGTTGTGGGGTGTTAGAGATGGACCGGAGGGGGAGTACAGGAGCCTACAGGAGGACTTTGTGGGATTGTTTAAGACAAATCATCAACAGTTACAGTTGAACACCACAAAAACCAAAGAAATGGTGGTGGACTTCAGGCTATTATCTGCCTGTCTATTGATGGGGTAGATGTAGAGACGGTCAGTATGTACATTGGACTATATCTTGACAAAAAACTGAACTGGTCTAACACCATGGCAGACTTTCATAGCATCCTCCTGCACATTCCACACTACTTCCACACCAGACAAATTAGTACCGTAAAAGGCACACATAATATCCTCTGTGTTTTTGTAATGTATGTACATCATGTGTATGCCGTGTTGTGGAGGCTTAAGGATACCAGAATTTCCTAAGGGATAATAAAAGTGTCTATATATCTGTCTGTCTATCTATCTATCTATCTATCTATCTATCTATCAAACAACATACAGTACTTGGATATTTCAGCAGTCCCCCCACCATGTATGACTTTTAAAAATTCTGTCCTTGACAAATGTAGTTTATGACCTTTGATGAAACTCTCCCATAATGAGCGAAAGACTTCAAGGTCATCATTGACTGGGACTTCTCTCTTAATAGTCACGTTAAAACATATTTCATAAACATCCTTTATCGTGTACATAATATCACTCGGGTTAGAAAGTTTCTATCCTTTGAGGATGCATAAAAAATAATACATGCATTTGTTAGCTCTAGGCTTGATTTTTCTAATGCTCTGTTCTCTGGGTGTAGTAATATCTGTATTAAAAACCTACAGCTAATTCAAAGTGCTGTGGCCCGAACACCCACTAGGACTATGAAATATGAACATATCTCTCCTACTTCCTTACACTGACTTCCTATTAAAAAACAAATCAATTTTGAAAATACTTTTTGATTTTGATACTGGCCTTGCTCCACTATCTATTACAGACTTACTTGTCCCTTACTGCCCTGCTAGACCCCTAAGATCCCAGACTGCTGGTCTCCTTGTAATCCCAAGTATATTCAAATCCACAACAGGAGGAAGAGTTGTTTGCTACCGTGCGCCTCTCTTGTGGAATAATCCCCCCACACACACACACATTCGACAAGCAGACACTCTCAATACCTTTAGTTTAGACTTAAAACCTTCCCCTTTACCGCTTCCCATAGTTAGGGATGGTGCACAGTAGATCATCACTCCTCATGGGTTTCATTGGGAAGGACTGCCTCTGCTGTTGCCCCCAGCTGTGAGGCATGGTGGACACTGACCATGCAGTAGTGTTGGGTAGCCATGCACCATACCTTAGCTATCCTGCTAAAGCCAAGTGCCACCACAAACCTATCATGTGTCATGCATGCTGTAGAACTCTCTCTCTCTCTCTCTCTCTCTCTATATATATATATATATATATATATTCCTCTCACTGTCTGGTGCGAGCAACTTCACAGGAGGCCCATGTCATTCCTTGACGTCCATGCCAGGATTGATTCTCCTTCCTACAAAACTTTTGATAACCACGTATGTCTTGACTACCATGCAATGTTGTGGGACAATATTTTGGAATTATTATGATGCTCAGCTAAAATAATGGACAAATTATAGTCTATCATGATGACCACTATTTCCCTGCAGGACCCCTGGCATTGCTTTTTCGATTAACTATTACAATTACTAGATGAGAGCTCTGCATAGAAAAATGTTTCTGACTTTTGTAGACTATATGTATAGGCATAGTTTTAAAAGCTGCCAGCATTGTCAATTGTGTGATTGCCTATTTGATCTTGGCACTCCTCTACATGCTCCTCTGCAAGTTCGACTTATTATATTTAATAGCCTAAACAAAATGGTGAATAACAAAGGTGATATTTAATATCACAGTGCTCTCAGACAAACACTTAACACTATTAATTAATTGCAATTAATTGTTCAGATTAATTAGGCGTATTCACAAATACAGTCTTGTCAATCAAACAATATTCAAAGTAGCCATCTCGCTTTGTCATTGTGATATCCTTACCATATTATTGTGTTAATGTAGTGGCAGATTGCCTGTCGCACACAAATATGCGGCTCAGCTTAGGTCCTTGGTTTTAACATCTAGCCCGAATGAATTTCTCATTGAATAACCCTACACTAGGGTATTGGGATCAATAAAACTGAACCCTTAACATTGCAATTAGTTTTGTTTGGCTATTTTTTGGGCTCATTGACACACAGTAGTTGTGGTTGCTCTGGAATTAACACAAGGCCTAGTTGTTCCAGGGATTGGTTTGTAGTTGGTCAAAGAGCTCAGTGCAGACAATAAGTGTGTGCATCAGGAGTATAGGCATAAGACCAAGCTAAGTGTTTTGGTTAAACACGTTTGTTAAACGTGCAGATTTAGTCCGACGTGGGTTTGAGCTCTGTGCTTTTTTGCGGAAATTTGGTTAATCAGTGGTCAACAGTTGTTTAATTCTCTAAAAGTTATATTTTCAATAATTGTATTAATTTTAATACTTAATTTCTTTTTTCTCAGTATTTTCATATAATTTTATTTTCTATTATTCTCTTTTCTTTGCCTTTATCTTTGTAAAGCACATGCCTCTGTGTATAAAATGAACTGCCTCTGTGTATAAAATTTGCAATATAATTAAACGTGCCTTGCCTTCCCTATGAGTCTCTGGACCCTCATGGGTGTCTCATGGACACCCTTTCTCAGTCTTCCTTTGGATGTAATTCCCTTCTGATTAGTTGCCATTTCTCCCTTCTGGTAGCTTTGTTATTTAAATTTATAAAATGTAACTTTGTCTTGTTGGTGGTACAGTTCGTCACACAACTTTGAGGCATTTTTTTCGTACTGTTATCAAAAAAGATAACGACTGGGACACACCCGAAAGTTCGAAAGTTCACCTTTGAGCAAGATAACAAATGTCAGTCATCCCATATCTCTGTTGGGTCCTCCTCCTCACTTCACTGTATCGACAAGGACTTAAAGTCCTCGTCTTAGGTGAGGAAATTTTGTCAGGTAGGCACACAAATTTCTTAAGAGCTATAGGGAATGTAAAAAGTATCCCATGCTTTATTTCAGAAAATGACCAGTGAGTGAAACACCGGCGCTGAAGCTTCTAAGGGCCCTTTCACCATGGGCGTAAATCAAACTTTGTTCCAAAAGGAAAATTACGTCGGTAGCTGGCTTTTGAAGTTTGACCAAATTAGGGTACCAGTGTCACTTGGTATAAGCATCAAAATCACAGTTTTTAAAATACTAAAAAGTCGAGTTGTCCTACTTCCGCGAAACGTCCACCGTAGGAAGAAATGACAGACATGTCTGTCGAGCTGTGCAACCTTGTCAGAAAATCCTACCGTGCGCTTTCAGTTTAATTTTTTGTCGCTGTTCGCTGTTTTAATTGTTTTTTTCTGGAAGTACGACGCTCAAACAAGTCAAGTAAGTTTTTATTTTATTGTTTCACTGGGAACAATTGGCGATGCACGTAACTGTTAAATCACAGTATGGACAACACATATACGTAATAGTGCCTACATACACTATTGCGGGACTACACAGATTCACTCACCCACTCACACACGCACTCCACACACACAACTACACACGCACGCGTGCACACTCATATCGTACACATCCATTACAACACAGTTGTAAACAATTGGCAGGTCAAAATACAGGTGACCTAAAACAAACACGCTAGACAGGGCATGGCTTTTAGCAGAGCACTGTGGGTATTGGTGTGATTTGTAAACAGAAGACTGTTCAGTATAAATATAAATAATAGCAGCAAGGCTAGGGGTTATGATTTGTAAACAAGAGACTATTCTACATAAATATAGGTGATAGCAAGAAAGTGCGGGGGGCATAAAGGTGCAGTGTGCTGTGACGCGCTGGTTTGCATCCTGAGTTACTAACAAATTCCAGTCCAATTGCGCAACAGGTTGTTCAACACTAAGAATGATGTCAGAAATAAAACCTAGATATATGCATGACGTTCTGACAATTCTAATTACAAATCAAAATATGCTTCCACATTTGTAGGCGCAAGTAGGACCTTATGACAGTTAAATTTACCTCGTCAGAATATGCTTCCACAATTATATACTAGGTAGGACGTTTTGACAATTCAAATGACCCTGTCAGAATATGCTTTTACATTGATATATGCAGGTAGGACGCTCTGACAATTCAAATGATCCCATCAGAATATGCTTCTACATTGATGCAGGTAGGACTTTCTGACAATTCAAATGACTCCGCCAGAATATGCTTCTACATTGATACATGCAGGTAGGATGTTCTGATAATGGAAATGACCTCGTCAGCATATGCACTGATATAGGCTATGCATCTAGGACGTTCTGACAATTCAAATTACTCCTTCAGAATATGCTTCTACATTGATTTGAGCAGGTAGGACGTTTTGACAATTGCATTTATCCCATCAGAATATGCTTCTGCACTGAGGAGAAGGTAGGACGTTGACATTTATACTTACCCCGTCAGAATATGCTTCTGCATTGATGCAGAAGGCAGGTAGGACGTTCTGACAATTCAAATGACCCCTTCAGTATACGCTTCAGCTTTGATATCGGCATGTAGGACGTTCTGACAATAAAATTTACCATATCAGAATATGCTTCGGCACTGATAGGAGCAGGTAGGACCTTCTGACCATTAACATTACCTCGTCAGAATATGCTTCAGCATTGATATAGGCAGGTAGGACGTTCTGACAGTTAACATTACCTCCACATAATATGCTTTTATGTAAATATGTTCTGTTATTCAAACAAACCTCGTTTGAGTATATTTTTACATAGCCTAGATGTACTGAAGTAGTTTGTTCTAAACTAACTCCATATGGATGGGTGGCTAAGGATGGATCACAAATAATGTATAAGAACATTTCAAACTCTACTTAACAAAAATTATATTTTAATTTAACAATTAAATTACATGGAAACTTATAAGTTAACTATAAGTTAACTATAACTATGGTTAACTATTTACACATCAAGATTAACTTAATAACTATTACTACATTGAATTGTACAATACTCACAAATTCAACTGTTTGTAAATTCAAAATTATAACACTAAAATAAATTAATTTAAACTATGCACATTTACTACAAGTGTAGTCAGTCTGAGTGTGTATATACTTTCAACATTCAAAAATTCAAAATGGGCCCATCTCAGGCATGTCCCACACTGCACCTAGAGATGTAAAAATACATTAAAACAAATATTGTGAACGTCATTACACCTATGACAAAGAATTTCCACCCAAACTTACTCCAGCACTTGCAACTACTTAACTTTCCAAACATGATTTAAAAATAATTCTTACGAAATGACAGAAAACTACTGACCTTTGATGGTGATGTGGTGATATTTTCCATAACTACAAAGACAGTTGGATATCAGTTCTGGTACAGTTAACACTGAAGAGCAAGCAGGCAACATTAATGAACACATAACTGCATACTCAGACCATATCTGCTCGTGTCACAGTGCTATCTTAAACACGGGGCTGTTTTTGTTTGTCATTTTGTTCGCTCATTTACCCAGCATAAATTGTTTCAAATGTCGTAAAACCAACAAGACTGAAATGCTTAAGTATTCCAAAAAGAACTTTTATTAATGATATCAAACAACGGTGCTATACATGCATTGCGTCGGTATATCACTCTAACACTAGCTCTTAATTTGTAAGCGAAATAAGTATCTTTACTCATTTTGTTTTTAATATCGAGTTTGTACTGTCTGAATAAGTTCTCATTTACGCCAAAGGCGCCATTTACGCCTTTGGTAGTCGATGTGTCCATTATAAAAATGCTAACTGTGGTAGGCTATGCTCGCGTGCCATATCTTGCTCAAGATAAAGATGAGTTTGCACACAGATGAGAAGTACACAGTTACACTGTATCCTGTTGACCTCTGTCTTTCAGTTTTTGGACACACACACACACATACACACACACCACCACCACGCACCGCCAAATAAAGTTTAACGTCTTGTTTTATTGTTGTCGGCAGTGATGTGGAGGCTGCTGCTGATTTTAACAGTCTGTTGTAGTGATCCAAGTAAGTATATTTGTTATTTAGATTTCAGATAGCATTTGTTTCCTCTGTAATGTTATGCTGTTAGAAATATAATGGTATGACTGTAGAAATACAGATTAATACCTACGGTTCTGTTTCAGTTCCTGAGTCGTTCACCTTGTCTGTTCCTGATGGCCACCTCTCTGTCAGGATGGGCACCTCAATCATCCTGCCTTGTTCACTCTCTCCTGCATTCACTGAATCATTGCATGTGCGTTGGCATCGACCTGATAAGTACAAAACTCCAATTCTGCTTTATGAGAAGCAGCAGATCCAGGATCAGCCTGTTGACCCTCAGTACAGGGGCAGGGTGTCACTTATAGGAGAACTGGAGAAGGGCAATGTGTCCCTGAAACTGGACAAAGTTACAATGGAAGATAATGGAGAGTTTGTCTGTTTTGTTGGTGGGCAGAAGGGGTATAAAAAGGCTAGTGTTCATCTCATTGTGAAAGGTGGGGGAAATGATGTTTTAGATTACTAATTACTATATATCTATATAATGTTTGTTAGATAATGTTTATGATTATTCAGAACAAACATTCATTTCCTTGAAACAAAGTTAATTTGGAAATTAATGGTTGTGCCTCCTTGTCTCCTCTACCCACTCCATCAGCGGTGGGCTCCCCTCCAGTCCTCTCAGTCACTGGAGGCAGTGGGCAGGTGAACGTTACCTGTAAATCAGATGGTTGGTCTCCAAAGCCCTATCTCACCTGGAGAAACAATGAAGGCTCAGAAATCGCTAATCGAATCCATCACATTCTAATAGGTAAGTGCATTTTATTGAAAGACAACATTTACATTACAATTTTTCTTGACTGCTTTAATTCTGCAGTCAACTCAGAAACCACATTTTCATATCAGTTAACACACAGGCCTAAACAGAAGTATTCTGGTAAAAATCTTGTTGATAAAAAGGCTCTAATAGTGACAAACATTTAAAGGTGCACTGCCACACAAAACCGTTTTTACCTTTTTTTAAAAAAAAAAAAGATAGATCTATATGAGTTTGTGTGATATGGTGCATTAGCCAGTGAAAAGAAATAAACAAAGAAATCAGGTCAGTTCAAAAGACCCATGAAAGTTATTCATGGAATTGACTGGTAGAATTGAATTCCAGTTGGCTGGTAGAACTGAATTATCACCCTATCCCTATGCCCGCCGTATAGAACCGTTACTTAGCTAGGTCAGTGAATATCCATGAAATAAAAATAACAGAACAGCAATGATCTTGTTTCTAGTTTTATGCCTGCCAGAGTAACGTCAACACTGTGTGTTACCGGCTGCATTTTGTGCAGTGCAAAGATCTTTGCAGTAAAATTTCCATGATAATTTTTGTGTCCAGCGCATTTAGAAAAGAACTTTGACGAATACAACAGGCTTTGTAACTTTTAATAACAGTAACCTGGTTAGTGTGAAAGCCTAAACATTACAAGCTTACTGTTGCGAAGTGTCTGTTTCCAGTCTCCAAGCAATTGGTGGATGTGCGCATCATAGGCTATGCCTTCCTCCGTTTCTTCTGAAATGTATGTAATATTCAATGTTTTTTTGTTCTTCTTCCCTTGCGATGCTGACATTAGCAAACTAATGTAGATAGTCACTAAATGTATGACATTCTACAGCAGTGAATGAGAGCACAGCTCATTATCATAAGGACAATTTTGATTGAAAAAGATCGTCCTTTTTCATCAAAGATGGATACTTTCAACATTATTCTATATGCTCTGGCCTTTTTTTCTATGAAATGTTTTGGTAAAGGGTGTGAAAATGTGTGAATCCAATGAAAATGTGTTACAGTAACACATTGTGGAAGGGACAGTTTCTGCAGTGCTAAGTGAGGAAAAAGACCGAGTGGCTTCAGAGCTCCATACAGCATTGTCTCGTTCTCTCCCACTTACTCGTTGCACAGAGAAAGTGGTCATGATGTCCAGAAGTCTGACTATCCTTCAGATATAGGAGGAGGATGTGCTAAAGTCCCTGGCTGCAGGAACTCATCTGGGAGGAACTAACCTCGACTTCCAGATGGAACAGTATGTCTATAAGAAGATCATAAACCTTAAAAAGACCTGGGAGAAGCTGCTGCTTGAAGCCTGTGCCATTGTTGCCATTGAGAATCCAGCTGATGTGTGCGTCATCTCCTCCAAAAATATAGGCCAGAGGGCAGTGTTGAAGTTCGCCTCTGCCACTGGTGCCACCAATTTTGCCAGCTGCTTCACCCCCGGTACCTTCACTAATCTGATCCAGGCTGCCTTCAGAGAGCCCCAACTGATCACCAGCCTTTGACTGAAGCCTCCTATGTCAACATCCCTACCATTGCTCACTGCAACACTGACTCTCCCCTCAAATATTAGGATATCACCACAACAAGGGACCACTCTGTGGGTCTGATGTGGTGGATGCTGGCCAGGGAGGTCCTGAGAATGTGGGGCACCATCTCCAGGGAACATCCTTGGAAGGCCATGCCAAATTTGTACTTCTACAGGGATTGAGAAGGAGCTGAGAAGGCTGTGAGCAAAGAGGAGTTCCAGGGTTAACGGACCGCTCCCATTGCCAAATTGTCAGCCTGAGGTGGCTGACAGGTCCGAGGTTGTGGAGGTGTCCTCTGTTCCCATTCAGCAGTTCCCTGTAGCCATTGACGCTGGACCTGCTTGCAAGGCTGCCCATACCACAGAGGTATTCTCAGAGGACTGCCACTGAGGACTGGTCAACTGCTCCAACGGCACAGAGACTGGGGTGGGGCAACCGCTGATTGGTCACAAATGCCAGTGTGCCAAGGGTTTTGTTCTTAGCATTTGTTCAATAAACTTTGGTTGATTGGTTTGAAAAAAAAAATTGGAAGAAGATTGAGTGGATCCCAGCTTTATTATGTGCATCTTAGCAATCAACAAACAAAAAAAGTTTGTATTTATACGGGAAGAAATTTACAGTTTTTCCAGTTGTACAGCATGCAACAAATGCAGATGGTGCTCCAGTCAAAGTATGGTTAACAGTCTCTGTCTGTGACATTTTTCACAGATACACATGGATTTGTGAGTGTGACTTCCTGGATACTGTACTCTTCTTCTGGTTCTGAGTGGATTGCGTGCTCTGTTGGTTTGTCTGAAGAGGAGAGGAAAGAGAGCAGGATCTTACCATACATCTCTGGGACTGATACAGGTATAGATGTGTTACAGTAATGTGATGCATCAAGAGGATTCTATTTACTGCAATGCTATGTAATATCTATGTGTACCCACTATCAGCTCCTTGATGTTACTGACATTGAGCAACAGTGTATTGGCCTGGTACCATGATGTTATGGTTGCTAACTCTGCTCTGTAAAGTTGCTAATTACCTCTGCTCCACTCTTTCTTATCTTGAATTTGTAAAAAACTGTGGATTGTTCATTTTACATTTACTGTTATACATCAAAAGCATCTGTGTGAGCCTCAATGTATCATATTTATAAAGCATATTTGGTTTGACATGGTCAAGGGCAACTGCTGAAGACACTGAGGGACAAAGAGGCAGAGATAGAAAGTCTAATACAGACGAGGGAAGGTAAGAGATATAATGATTCCTCCCACTCATCATACCAAGCATTATGTCTCATATACGCAAATGTGATGGTGTTTATCATTGACTCTGTTGAGCCTTTGGCCCTAAAGCACAAGTGAAAGAGTTGGAAGAAAGACTGACAACTAGTGTAGGGCCCTATGATTTTCACAATTCGGAAAATGTCGACAGAATCGCAGAATCCAGACATGAAAATAGAATTTTCCTACAAACACAGAATCGCCCAGCATTTTCGATTTTTTACATATTGACATTCAAGTCAACGTCAGAACAGCCTTTTCAGATTTTCCTGTCTAAAACCCCATATAAAACCACTGATCTGCAAAATCTGGCCAATTGCTACGATCTAGTCTGTAACCATCAGGAACGTTCACCATATTAGTTTATGTGAGTGTTTATATCTGCTATACGCAACATTTCTACACAATAAAGGAGTAGCCTACCTCCTCATAAGACATTTTCTCAATGAACTGGTAAAAACTTTTTCTTGATCAGGAAATAATTTTGTGTCATATCAGTAGACATATCAGTAGACACTTGTACACACACATTCACATTACACATGAAAAGGTTACATGCTCACAAAACATGCACACACATACCACTTTATATTGAAAATACTGTGTTTTACTTCACACATTCACATAAAAAAAAAGTTTGCGCACAAACCGCTGCTTCACACACACACACACACACACCGCACACATACCACTTTGTACACACACTACTTTTACCTTGCACATCCACAATTTTTTCTTCACATGTTCAACTTTTACTAACTGCAAATGTTGTCCCACATTTTTCAAAATGTAAAGATAAAGGATATGAACATTTGAAAAATCATGGCATTGAAAACAGTGATTGCTTTTAATTATGTAGGCCTGCTCCACAACAACAGCTAATTCATAATTATAATTAATTTATAATTTTATATCCAGAAAGATAGATAGGCTAGCCTATATGTGGTATGTCTGGAGGGCAAGGTGTATGGCATGTGAGTGTGGAAGAGCATGTGGATTAGGCCCTCTGATTCCAAGAACATCTGACAGGACTGGGTCTCAAATCAAAGTTTTAGAGGGAAAAAATAAAATGTAATTTGAGAAGAGGCAGAAGAGAGACTGAAGGAGACCACAGGTAGTTTTCATTAAATTCTTTTATTCTTTCATTTATTGTTAAGTGGAATTTTCTTAAGCAGTACAGCAATTCCCTGCATATAAGCAACACCGTATATGAAGCTCAGGACAGTGTTTTGATGGTTACATGACTCATTGTGGGACGAATGAAGCCTCTCTCAGCTGCCCTTACCGGTTCCACTAGATTTACTACACTTGCACGTTCAGCCATTGTCACCAAGAATGAAACAAAATGAACTCAGAATGAGTCATATGAAAACTGGTTTATTACCTTGTCGGTAGGGATTCCATTGTCAAAAAATTCCTCTACTTGCATAGTATACCTGTTACCACTCCCATGTATTAACCACTGTTTATTAAACATTACTTACAATAAAGTGGAATCAGGATGGAACGAGGAAGTAGACTGACAAAAAGAAGTACATTGCCATGTGTAGCGCTTGCCCATGTATGCAAGGAACACCCAAGAGCAATAGGGGCAAGAAAAAACTCCCTTGTGGTAGATAGTCTAGGACAAAACCTCGGGCAGATCCACGATTTAAGGGAACAACCCAACTGCCAGGGCTCATGCAGGAAAAGTAAAATCAGTAGTTAGGATGATAGACAACAATTTGCCAAGAGTTTTAGTGGAGCATCATAATAATTTCAAAATATTGTCTCACAACATTATATGGTAGTCAAGCCATAGGTGGTTGTCAAAAGTAATGGCAGGACAGTAGTAGCAGCCATACATACTTTTAAAGTCATTGAGTGAGATTGAGCATGGGGGTAGCATTGGGAGGGTCCATTTTGACAGTGCCATTGTGAGGAGGGAACAGTTGTGGGGCCTCTGGAAGGAAAGGCGGTCCTGGCAACGCATGTATTTTGGCAGGTCAAGGGTTTTTTGTGAGTGCCATTGATGTAAAGTGATTGTTTATAAAGTTTTCAGCTTGTCGTTAATGTTCTTATACTGTTTGCAGGCCCTTGGAAAGAGCTCTTCATCAGTTTTATAGTTCTGTTGCTACTGGCTGGCATTGTAGTATTCATCTTGTACAGAAAAGGTATGAATTATTTCAGTGATGTGAGAATGCTGCAGTGTGTTCAGATCAACTGTAACATTTGCTGTATCCTGCATTTATGGAGTCGGCACTAGGGTGCAGTAGCATGCATGAGTTTACATATACAGGAGTTAGGAGATGAGAAGTAAACTCAGTTCATGTGAATTTAACAATGCACTTACGCTGTTTTTTCTTGTTAGCTACAACAGTAAGAGCAATATAACAACAGTATAGGAAACAGTAGTGGTAGTAGATGTTGTAGAAGTAGTAATTAGAAGTAAGGCTATGATTAGGTTAAAAATCAGTGCTATTGGTTCTGTGTTTGCTGACAGGGTTTGATAAATTTATGTTATCATATCTATGTTGCTTGCTGATCATGTTGCGTTCAATAGAATTTGCACACTGAATTTGCACACTGCCTGTGCTTGTTGTATACTAGTAATGGACCATTTTCTTGTAGGCTTTTTTAAATACAAAGGCTCCAAGGAAGCATCAGCAGGTAATACATGATAATATATGAAGATTAATGTTATCATTGTGTATGAGCTGAGCCATTGAATCAGAACTTATTTTGAAGGACAGTTAAAGATGTGTATATACAGTGCAGTATATACAGTATATGCAGTATGTACAGTTTAAGAGCAAATTATATTCAGATAAGAGTAGTAATAATAAATAGGGAGAATAATAATTAGGCAGAAGAGCAATATACATATAAGGTGAAGAGATAATGAGGGTAATATACAGATGTGCTGCATAGATTCAATATAAAGGCCAATATACAGATGTGCTATAGAGATAGTTATGTACAGATGAATTAAGTATATACAGATGTACATATGTGCAGTCCAAGGGCTATAGCAGCAGAGTGCAGTGTGAGGTTCAGGGGGGACAGAGTTCAGTAGTGTGACGGTTGTGGGGTTTTAGTCTGGAGGCTCCTGTAGCGCCTTCTGGAGGGGAGGAGTTGGAATAGTTTGTTGGCAGGATGAGAGGTGTCCTTCAGAATGCTGCGTGCCCGCTGCAGACATCTTTTCTTGTGGACATCCTCAATGGCAGGAAGTGGAGTTCCTGTGATTCTCTGAGCAGTTTTCACCACTCGCTGCAGAGCCTTGCGACCAGCGGCAGAGCAATTTCCATACCAAACTGTCACACAGTTTGTCAGGATGCTCTCGATCCATACATCCTTGATCCTTGATACATGTTGTATAAGGGGCCTGCCTTGATAATCTTGCTCATGGGCTCGGTGTTGGCTTGTTTGCCAATCTGTGTGCAAAAATCCACAACTTTCCTCCATAGGGTTCTTTAGGCTGTAATACACTTATATTACAGAGGAAAGCATAATAAGAATACATAGAAACACAATAGGAGCTTTGCTGCTAAACCCCCAATACATAATAAAATATAAAATAATGTTTCTTTTTGCTAGACCTATTGAAGAGTGAGGATTTGGAGTTTCTGAAACAGAAGAATACAGGTAATACAAATACTCTATGTAAACAGCACAGCAAGTTTATTGTCAAAGGTTATGTCACCATAAATTGAATTAAAATGTAATGTATGATAAACTGATGAAGATGAAAGAAATTTTCACCTTCATTTGGTATCACTACTATCTACTTAAACCAACAGAAAGGAGCTGGTGTAAATGATCCCAAACTACTCCCAGAGTATGTAAATGGCTTTCTTACCCCAACTCATGTCTCTGAGTGCGTTTACATGGACAGCAATAATCCAATTATTGAGCTTATTCCAAATACGGTCATATTGTAATTATGGTGCGATTATGAGTGGCTAATAGAATATTCCGTTCATAGTCCCCATTTATACGCAATACCGCATAGTCTGATTAATAACTAGCAGAGACGTTTCATCAGAGTTCTGAAGAATCTTTTCAGCTATTGTTCAGCATTCCTTCAGCGAAAAAGGTGGAAGATGCAATTATGGTGTCTACATGTCCAGAGTGCACCTCAATAATACAACTATTTAATGGATAATGAATGACACAGCTTGTGTATGTCATAAAATAATGCTCATTCGAAGTGGTAAAAAGCCCACGAAACGAAGTTGAGTGAGTTTACGCTTCAGAGGTCATTATTTTATGATATACGCACACCATGGAGTTGATTATCCCATTTATACCACTGTTGCCACATTTGTGTTAGGTGGTTTTGCCAACAATTTACACGTTTTGATAGCTAAAACAGACTTGTTTTCAGAACTACGTCTTTCCGCCACACATCGTCTCAGTCAGAACTTACCAGGATAAACTGCCATTACTAGTTCTAAATAGGTACGTGCACAGTGAGTTGGGTGAATTTATATACAGTTATCATGCAGAGAAATGAAAAAATGGGTGTGCATTACTCCCTGATAACGTGACACCTATAAAGTGGATCTGGTAAAAAACTTTAATCACCATTCCCTATCAATGCTCTTTTGAATGGTGACTGTAGCAATTATAGTAAACGACAGTTGAACTAGTCTATAAGGATGAATTGCAACCGGGTGATAAGCGGGATGAAGGCCCTCGATTCATTATTCCCTATATCGGGACACCTCGGTGGCCATTATCCCCAGCGTCTAATATGGCCAGAAAAGTGGAACTACTCCATAGGTGTGCGAAATTATCACCCGGAGAAATGAAATACTGTTTTCTGATTGGCTGACATGGTGTCCGTCATTCCCCGATAACAGAATACCTGTGACGTAGATCTGGTAAAAAAGTTTAATCACCATTCCATATCAATACTCTTTTGAATGGTAACTATTACAACTAGAGTGAACAACAGTTAACTTGCAAGCAACAATGGAATCAGCTGTTATCGAGCTCGCTGTGATTAGTAACCAAAGAAAATAGTTCAGCAACTTCTATTTTATCACTTCGAAAACAGAAAAAAGTCACCAAAATATTGTCCTCCCTTACTCCCTCACTGATATCCATTATAAACACTATGAACCCGGGTGATTTGCGGGCTCCTCTTTTAACATGCATTTCTTATTTTCACTTTGTAAGCAAAAGATGCTACTTGAGTAGCATTCTGGTGGGTGATTCAATAGTCTGAAATTTGTGTGGATTGCTTACAAAATTAGAAATTAGAGAGGCAAACAACAGTTAAAGTTGTTTTTGACTTAAATGGCACTTTGGTCTGATAAGCAAACTGCTGCTCTGAATGCTGGATTTACTGTCTCAGGGAGTTTCTCTCATTAAAGCACTGAATGCATTTTTGATTATTTCTTGCCATCTGGCCATCACTATTACTCTCCATTAGACATACTCTTAGTCTCTACTCTGGGGTAGTTTGGGTTTACCCAGGTTAGCCTCATATTGCTGTGACATTAAATATTAATTTATGTGGTATGACTTTTCAGATGCTTTTTCTCAGAAACATGTTCTAGTACCACCTACCTGGGACACCCTGAAAACTTTTAAAGGTAAAGATGGAGCATTCACATATTGATCACATGAATGTTTTCATATAGTTTCTAAGGTCTCAAGTGTAAATAGATGACAGGTTTGAGTTCTGTGTGCAATACTGATCTTGCTCTTACCCCTCTATACAGAATGCCTCTCCTTGGATAGAGCCAGTGTGCAGGGTGACCTGATAATATGTCGTGAGGGGAAAAGTGTTAAATGCATGAAACCAAATAATAGTCAAATACTAGACACTTCCTGTTATGTTCTTTGTAAAGACACATTTGACTCAGGTCAGCACTACTGGGAGGTGAGGATAGGTGATAAATCTCAGTCTGTAAAGCAGTCTTGGTTTGTAGGAGTTTGCAGTGACACACTAAGAGAACAGACTGGAGTGTCTTTAGATTCACAGAATGACTGTTGGCTTCTCTGTTACAACAAAGAACACGGTCTCTTTGTTAACACTAATCCAGTAACTCCAGTCCAGTTCACCACTCCGTTAAACATGCTAGGAGTGTTTTTAGACTGTAGTGTCCATACCTTGATTTTTTATGATGCTGAGTCACAGTCATGTCTCTGCACTTTCTTTGATGTGAACACAACTCACCCACTGGTTCCTGTGCTTAGCCCTGGAGAGAGAGAAAGATTTTGTATAGGTTTATATGAATGAAGAAAACAGATTAGATTTGTAGTTATGTGTTTCTTCAAAGTGGGTTTGTTCATCCTCAAAGGTTCTTTGGGCAATTCAATAAAAAGTGGACTTTTCTGTCAGATCCACAATGCCAACAAAATGCCACATTCATTATGGCCATGCAGCTCCCGAGATCAACCTGGCATATACTTTCATTATGACCATGCTGCTCCAGAGATCAACCTGGCACATACTTTCATTATATCCATGCAGCTCCAGAGATCAACCTGGCACATACTTTCATTATGGCCATGCAGCTTCAGAGATCAACCTGTCAGTTGTTTGTTGTCTGGCACTGAAGGAAGTGTTCATTAAAACATAATTAACATCATAATAGTGAATCTGATTAATCTAAGCTGTACATTGAAAGACTGGACAGAAGTGCACCTTTATAACATAAACAAGTGTGTCTGAGTATTACAGTGTATTTAAAAATGTACATAAATAAATATGAAATGCATCTCCATACACATAGTAATGAAATTACAAAAGAGGAAAGACATTCTGTATTAACCAGGGTGAGCTATCTAATAAGGTTTTTATGGTGTTTTGATATTTATTGTTATTTTACTGTAAATGAATAACAAGCTGGTTCCTTCAGTTCAGAGACAATTCATCCTTCTCCATTTACACATGGGGATGTATAGAACACATTTGCATAGTACCACAACAAGAAAAGGATGAACACTTCTCTACACCACATATTCTCCTTTTGAGAGAATAACTTTGATGGCAATTTTGAAAGGCAATTTCTTTTACTTTAAGTAATACAATCTGGGAAACAAATCTGTATTGAAAAAGCTACTAAAAAATAAAATGTCCGTTTGCACCAAATGTGAGTAGTAGGAGCAATTTTCATCGGACAGAAATTCTGTTACAGAACATGTGTACATCACACAAACGTGTTGACACGAAACAGCATCACATTGCTGACACCTCTACTAGTTCTCTATGGGCTTAGCCTTGTTTATACCACCCTGCAATTTCAGCCATGTTCTTTCTCTCTCTCTTTTGTCTTTCTCTTTCTTTTCCAGTCTTTACTGACCCTATTCTTCTATTGTATATTTGGTATGTGTCCTTTTACCTGTTATTTTTTACCAAGATGTATGTATATTAAATGTTATTATCTCTTTTAATATGCATCTGACCTTTTAACACCAGTCCATGGACAAGAGATGTAAAATAGCCATTTTGCCTCATTCTGGCACATTTACATTTTATGTTTGTTAATGTGCACTGTCCAAATGTCTAATAAACCCTAAATAAATAAGTAAAATAAATGACTGTGGCATCAATTTCCTTTTGTCCTCTGTGCTGTTTGTGTTGCTCACTCTTTAACGCTTCAGATTTTGTAATGGTAATTTGTACTGCTGATAGATTATTGTGTAAAGTGTTTAGATGCATATTAACAGTATTTTGTTGCAAATAGTTTCATTAGCATTAAGCAATACATGTATTTAAAAATAAATACTGTATTTAGGCGGTTTAACAAATGATCATCTACATATCTAAGTATGTCCACATCATCAGCACAGCAGAAAAAAATCTTTTCCAGATGACTTAAACATTCTGACTCAAGTAATCTGTCTGTAGTCAAAGTCATTCAACAGCTTGTCTCTTTGTTTCATTCAAGCATTACACTTACCCATTTTCATTTAGTATAAAGGTCACTGCAGTGCTGTAAATCACAAGTCATGGTTAATGAATTACAAAGTATCAACCACGTTTAAGTTTCAACTACACTGGGAGCATTGAGGGAGAAGATAGCGTGGAAGAAAGAATTATACCACAAGGGCCGGAATCAGTTAGCTAGGTCTGTTTTTGGTTCTTTACATTATTGAAAATGAGTGCTGATTTTGTCATCTTAACACTTACATAAAGACTTAGTGCATGTTTACTTGTGTAACTGGATGCATCTTAAGAGCTAAGGATCAAAGTACAACTGAGTTAAAATTCTGAAGTATACAGATACAGCAATGACAAAGAGGAGTCATTTTAGAAATCTGGTTTTATTTCACTGACTCATAGTGTAGTGAAACAGCCATTGTGTTTGGTTTTGGAAGACTATATGACAAGTTCTGCATTCCTACTTGTGACATCAGCCATACATACACACACTAAATGTTCCACGAGTATGGATCATATTTCTACATAGTAGAAATACATACATACATACGTATGTGACAAGTCATACATACATGCACTTAATGTTCCACGAGTATGGATCACATTTCTACCTTTTCATTCATTCTTTTCACACCCTAACCCTAACTGTTTTTTTTTTATGACTTTAGATATGCTGCTCTCTTCCCTGTTCTGTGTGATGTTGGTTGTTCTCCATATTGAGGAAACTGTGGGTAAGTGGTTGAGAGCTGTAGCCTATTTGTGCCACAGTCACCACCCTTTGTTGTTCCTAGTGCATAACTGTGCCTCCCTAATTGGGAGACTTGAGGAGGGCAATGTGTCTTTGAAACTGGAGAACATCACTGTGGCAGACAGTGGGGAGTACTGGTGCTACATACATCATGAAAGCTGGTATGAAAAAGAAACTGCATGTAGAAGTTAGAGGTAAGATCTAAATCTGTTGGCACTGTTGTAGGTACTACCAGTAGTATCATTGGGGCAGTGGTAATGGAGACATATGGTATTTATCCTACTTCATACTTGGAACTGTATCTGCATCTGAATGCTGATTGGACATCTAGGGAACATAAGTTAAAGTTTCTAAAAAAATCTGATTGAGATACAGTTCAACTGAGGCCACACTGACTTTACAGACTATGCTGAAATTAGTTGATAATCTCCAACTTTGCAGTTGGCACTGACATTTTCCTCTTTAATGTGATATTATTATAAAAATATAATACTATGAAGACTATGTGGAAACAGAGATGACTGTCTAGTTTTCTCTGTTTTAGTTCCTGAGTAATTCATCTTGTCGGTTCCTGATGGCCACCTTTCTGTTATCTTACCATGTTCACTCTCTCCTGTATTCACTGAAACATTACATGTACGCTGGCATAGACCTGACAAGTACAAACTTAGTAATTTACATTTATGCATTTAGCAGACGCTTATCCAAAGCGACTTACAACTCATCAACTATCAAGTGTTCAGGGCCAGTCTCCCCTAGAGCAACTTAAGTTAAGTTGGGTTAAGTTGTAGGGTTAACTTGTTTACCACTTCGCTACCACCGCCAGATAGTAAGTAACACACATATATGTTAAAGACTACTATATATTTTTTATTCAGAACAAACAATCAGTTTCTTGCAACAATGCTCATTTGGAAATTAATGGTTGTGCCTCCATGTCTCCTCCACCCACTCCATCAGCGGTGGGCTCCCCTCCAGTCCTCTCAGTCACTGGAGGCAGTGGGCAGGTAAATGTTATCTGTAAATAGGATGGTTGATCTCGAAAGCCCTCTCTCACCTGGAGAAACAACAAAGGCTCAAAAATCGCAAATTGGATCAATCACAGTCTAATAGGTAGCTGCATTATATTGAAAGGAAACATTTTCCTGAAAAATATGTTGTAACTGTTTATTTACATTACAGTTTCATTTTCAATTCAGTGAACACACAGGCCTAAACAAACATATTCTGGTAAAAATGACACATTTTGTTGATAAAAAAGGCTCTAATAGTGACAAACATTTAAAGGTGCACTGCCACGCAAAACGGGTCTATATGAGTTTATGTTATATGCATGTGAAAATGTAGTACTAGCTGCAATAGCCAATGAAATGAAATAAACGGAGAAATCAGGTCAATTCAAAATGCTTTTGGCTGGTAGAACTGAGTTATCGCCCAATCCATGCCATCCTGTATTTGATTAGTGGCCACCGTACAGAACCCTAACTATGCTAGGTCAGTGAATATCCATGAAATAAGGATAAAAGAACAGTTTTTAGTTTTATGCATGCATGAGTCCATTATTATTTGTGTCCAGCAAGTTTAGAAAAGAAAGCCTTGTCAAATTTGGTGAAAACAACAGGCTTTGTAAATTTTAACATGTGGTTGTAACAGTAAGCTGGCTAGTGTAAAAACCTACGCATTACAAGCTTACTGTTGCAAAGTGTCTGTTTCTAATCTCCAAGCAACTGGTGGATGTGCATACAATAAGCTATGTTTTCCTAATATTCAAAACATCTTTCATTCTTCTTCACTTGCAGTTCTGACAGTAGTGAGCTAATATAAATATTCACTCAATGTGACATGCACCGCTGAAATTCTATAGCAGCGAATCAGAAGGCCCAATTTTGATTAAAAAAGAACCTTCCTTCTTCATCAAAGATTGACACTTTCAACAATATTCTATATGCTCTGGCCTCTTTGACCCAAACTTTGACCCATCCTTTTTCACCTAAGCCTAACACCATTCAAATGCACGTTGAATGATGATGAAAACATGAAAAAGTATCTCAAATTCTCAAAGTTGCATCCCAAGCATAATGGGAGTGAAGAAAAACTGTTACTTTTGAGGTAACAGTCAAAGATTTCGCATTGGTGTGAAAGCTATTTTTTTGTATAAAATGTACAGTAGTTGAAAAATTAAAAAAGCGGTAATAAGTTTCCACAAAAACATGTTCATCAAACAATTCTCAAAACAGAGGCATTTGTCAAAATTTCATTCTTAACCACTGTATTTCATCATAAAAGATCAGAAAACAAGGCTTTATGTGTAACAACAAACAAACTTGTCCATTAATTCTTCATGTGTTCCACTGCATTCTGGTGTTTTCTGGGTCCTCCTGCTGGAGATGAACAATACAAGAAGGTGTCTGCCATTTGTGCCATTTGAGTGTGTGAAAAGACCCACAATAAGTACCTAGACACTGTACAATTATTACATCATACAGTGTTGTAACTTCTCAATTTTCATTGACAAAGACCTCCCTTTTTCATCAAACATGACTACTTTCAACATTATTCCACAGTATATGCTCTTGACTCTTTGACCCAACCTTGCAAATAAACACCAAAGGTGATATCTTACATGCATGATAAATGCAAAAATGCAAATGCATAAAATGATGGAGGAGGAGATTTACACAGAGATATAATTCTAGGCATAGAGTATCTGATGACCATGATGTGAATGAATATGTAAAACATGTTTTGTTTTTCATGGTGAAGTGGAACTGCACAAGATACTGAAGGACAAAGAAACAGAGATAGTCTGAAACAGAAGAGTGAAGGTAAGAGTTCAGAGCTGCAGTGATTCTTTCACTCACCACACCAAACATTATGGCTTATTATGGCTATTATGTTTATGTCTTACAATAATGACTCTGTTGAACTTTGGCCCTGAAACACAAGTGAAAGAGTTGGAAGAAAGACTGACAACCGGTGGGGCAGAAGTTGAGAGACTGAAGGAGACCACAGATTGTTTCAATTAAATTATTTAAAATGTTAATTAGAATTTTCTTAAGCAATACAGCAATTCCCTGAAGGTAAGCTGCACAATATATAACTAACAGGACAGTGTTTTGGGCAAATTTAAAAAACAAAACTGTGTTAAAGGTAAACTATGCAAGGTCCATTTACCTGCTATATAGTCTCTTTTATGGTTACATGACTCATAATGGGCCAAATGAAGGCTCTTTTAGCCACCCCTACCGTTTCTTCAATACGTCATTTCAGCTGGGCAGGGCAACTTAGCAAATGTGCCAGTTGGGTGGCAAGAACAGTGTATTCTCAAATGGGACTGAGTAGCATTACTATTAAACTAATTGTCATCTTGGTAATATTGGCTACATTAAAGGCCTATGTGCTGATACTGAAAACCTGTGAAGAATATTTTATAAAAAGTACATTGATTTGAAAAGAGAATTCATAAAGAATTGGACTGATAAGCAGAATCGACAATGGCATTGATATTGATAAAATCCTACCAATTCCCACCCCTAATCCTAACTATGCTAGATCACTGCATATCCATGACATAAAGATAACAGACAGGACAGCAACATCTTGTTTTTAGTTTATGCTGAGTAACAGGAGATTAGGGACAAACGGCTGCAGTGAAAGTCCATTATTATTTTTGTGTTCAGCTACGTCAATAAGTTGGTATTATTCAGCCTATTTGTTTGGGTCTATGTTCATTAACCACTAATGCTGCCAAATATGCCAATTCATTAAGCGCAAACTGAATGTGATATATAAAGCTAGTTTCTTGACTCACATCCCAATCTTTTTTACTTGTCTTTGATTGGAGGAGGCTCAAATTTTCTGTTACTTTCTTGCCAGATTTCTTAAATGTACCAGAATCCAGTATAGCTCATGCTTAATTTGATGATTTGAGGGTCATCTATTGTTGAGAAACTTGTGGACCATTGCAGGGAGAAAGATTAGTGTGTGATGGACGCAGAGTGTAATGTAATGTACATTCAAAGTTAATAAGCAGAATGTTTATCATTTGCACATAAATCAGGCCAACATCAGGGGGGCTTTTTGGGGGGGCAGCTTCAACCACCCTAAAATGGACCTATCGACGTCCATGGTAAGAGCAGTACTGAGTTTAAACAGCACAAATTTATTTATGAAACGTTTCGACGCTATAAATCGATCCCTGATATAAACAGATATATTTTTTTACACCAATTCATGTCTTTTTGTCAGAACTGCAGAGGACTTTTCACATTAGCTGTTTGTACAGTATATGTAAAACATCTTCAGTGTATGGTGTGATTTTACGAATCATGTTTTGCTTGTCATGATAAAGGAGAACTGCAGAGGAAACAAAGATGCAGAGATAGTGAGTCTGAAACAAAAGAGTGAAGGTAAGAGTTCCACTCAGTACTGTAATGACTCCTTCACACACTCATCACATCAAACATTTTGTGTCATGTAGGCATATTTGATGGTGTTAATGTCTTACAATAATGACTCTGTTGATCTTTGGCCCTGAAGCACAAGTGAAAGATTTGGGAGAAAGACTGACAACCAGTGGGGCAGAAGTTGAGAGACTGAAGGAGATCACAGCTAATTTCACTTAAATTCATAGGCAGTACAGCAATTCCCTGAATATATGCTGTACCATGTGTAAACCTCAGGAAAGTGTTTTGGGCAAATTTAAAAAACAAAACTGTGTATTAAAGGTAATCTATGCAAGACTTTACCAGCTATGTTGTGACTTTGATGATTACATGACTCATTATGGGGCAAATGAAGGCTCTCTTATCCAGTCATTTAAAACAAAGGTAACTCAGAATGAGACACATGGAATCGTGTTTATTATGTTGTTTGTCAGCGTAACTCTTCAAAAATGATCACCGCTCATTCCTATCCTTGAGGATGTAAACTTTTGAACTACCGTGTTATTGTTTATTTGTTTTCTCTACTTGCATTCTTTGAAACCTCCTGTCTCTGCTCTTTTAACTCCCCATAGGCCTTAATTTTCTTTGTTTTTTTAATCAAATCAGCTGAAATAAGTCAATAAGTTGGTATTATTAAGTTTGTTGGGGCCATGTTCAGTAAGAATAAATGTTGCCAAACATGTCAGTTAATTTAAGGCAAACTGAATGTGACATATAAAAGCTAGTTTCTTGACTCACACCCCAATCCTTTTCACTTGTCATATATTGGAGGAGACTCAAATTTTCTGTTGTAATTTCTTGCCAGATTTTTAAATTATACCTGATTTTAGTATAGCTTGTGCTTAATTTGATGTAAGGTTCATCTATGTTGAGGAGCTTGTGAACCATTGCAGGAAGAAAAATGGGTGTGTGATGGATGTGGAGTGTAATGTAATGTATGTTCAAAGTTAATTCATAAACGGTTTATCACTTGCACATGAATTAGGCCATTGTTCAGGGGGGCTTCTGGCAGCTTCAGCCTGTTACACTTGGGTTTTGAACCGAGGTCTCCTAGGTGACAGTCTGTAGACTATCCCACTGACCCACCAAGCAGACAGTGATTTGACTCAGTCGCAGACAGAGGAAAGTCTTTGTTGCAAAGGTTTTCATCCAAACAGGGGAAAAAATACAAAAGCTCAGAAGATCCAAAAGATGAAACAATGAGGTAAGTAATCCAAGGACAATTCCAAATTACAGGCCAAAGGCAAAAAGTATTCCATAAGGCAAAACAGGTAGTCAGACACAAAGGACATCCAAGGGCTAGATTCTCAAGAACAAATTAGTTAGCACAATAGCAAGGACCAAAGTTACCTTAAGGTGTTACTCCTTGAGGACTCAGCAAAGAGTGAAGAGAAACCCAGGGCTAAAATACTAGTGAGTAATTGGAAAACAAGGCAGGCACATGACCAGTGTAACCGCGTGCAGGTGAGTGTAATCAACCTAGGACACAATGGAAAATTAACAAAACATAGGGACAGCTCATGAGGGTGACATCTAGTGGTGAAAACAAAAAAAGTCCATAGTGCGACAGCATAAAAGGTTCAGAGTGTGACACAGCCACCCTAAAATTGACCTAACAACATCCATGGTAATAGCAGTACTGACTTTAAATAGCACAAGTTTATTTATGAAACATTGTGACACTACAAATTTACTCCTGGTATAAACATCTCATCCTTACACCAGTTAATTTCTCTTTGTGAGAACTGCAGAGTACTTTTTACATTAGCTAAAACATCATCTTCAGTATTATCGTGTGACTACAAAACGTTTTGTTTGTTGTGATCAAGGACAACTGCAGAGGAAACTGGAGAACAAAGAAGCTTTGATGACTAGGTGAGGTTAGGGGACAAGTCTCAGTCTGTAAAGCAGTCTTGGTTTGTAGGAGTTTGCAGTGACACACTAAGAGGACAGAGTGGAGTGTCTTTAGATTCTCAGATTGACTGCTGGCTTCTGTTATAACCAAGAGGATGGTCTCTTTGTTAACACTAATCCAGTAACTCCAGTCCAGTTGACCACTCCGTTAAACAGGCTAGGTGCCCATTCTTTGATCTTTTATGATGCTGAGTCACAGTCAAATCCCACTGGTTCCTGTGCTTGGCCCTGGAGTAAGAGATAAAAGTATCCTGGTTTTAATGTAGGAAGGACGAAAACAGAGTAGATTTGATAGTTATAAAAGTGTGTTTGTTCATTAATTTCAAATGTTAGATCTTCATCAATGTCTGTAATGGTCTGTTTTTATCTTGAAAAATAAAAAAAAACTCTTTTAAAATGATGGTGCTCTTCATCCATTCACTATGTCTAGATTAACTCAAAGGGTCTGTACTGCAGCAGTTACTATACATTTAATAGAATGAAGAGAACAAAGTAGTTTCGTGTTTGTCAATATTCAAAGTTCCTTTGAACAATTATAAAAGTTGACTTTTGTCACTCATATGCCAATAAAACGCTTTCATTTAAGGAGTGATTGAGAATTTGATATATTCAGCTGTAGTTCATTTGAAAAAAAAAAAGACACCATGTAAGACACCATACTGAATTCTGAATTAATAAAGTGGTAACTATACTATTAGGATGCACATAGAACACAGTTTATTGCTCACCAACATGGGCAGATTTGTCTGCTGGAAAGAACCATTAACAAAATATTTATATAGAATGTGCATTCCCCCAAGAAAACATACAGCTTAATGCTTATAATGTTCTTCAGTGCGTACATGTATAATAATATATACAGACAAAGCCCAGACCAGATCACAGTGATGGCTAATTACCAAACCTTTTGGGCATGACTGTGTTTCATACATGCAGTATTTTTTATTTTGTACATGTATTTTACATCATTCATTAGTTAGATCTGTAAGGTATACTATATGTTAGTTTTAACTGGTGTACTATGTGGATGTCAAAGTCATACTCAATAGTGTAAACAACAGTTTATCTTTTTGTTTCATTCAGGCAAAATACTTTCATTCTCATTTAGTACAAGGGTCACTCTCCAGTGCTGTGACGTTCATCCTGGTTAATGAATTACATTGAGTATCAACTGTGCTTTGTGCGTTAGGCAGACTACACTGAGAATATTCGCAGGGAGAAGACGGTGGAGAAGAAAGGAAAGAGTATACCAGAAGAACAAGGATCAATTTGTTAGGTCTTCCTCTCTAGTTCTTTACATTGTTGAAAATGAGAAGCTTTTTATTGTCTTAACACCAAAATTAAGACTTTATACATATATGAGGTAAGGATCAAAGTACAACTCTTGTCTTTGAGTGAAAATTTTACAGATAGAACAATGGCAAGAAAAGAGGCATTTTAGAAATTATTCTAATTTTTATATCAAACTCATAGTGTAGTTGAACAGCCAGTGTTGAAGTGGGTAATGCATAACTCACTGTTACATGGGTATGGATCATATTTCTACCGTCTACCATTTTTTTATGACTTTAGATATGCTGCTCTCTTCCCTGTTCTGTCTGATGTTGGTTGTTCTCCATGTTGAGGAAACTGTGGGTAAGTGGTTGAGAGCTGTAGCCTATTTGTGCCACAGTCACCACCCTTTGTTGTTCCTAGTGCATAACCGTGTGTCCTCACAACTCTCTAACTGTGTCCTTGTATCCACACTGTATGCCACCCTGTTTTGTTTTAATTGACTTACTGTCAGTCCTTAAAACTTTTTAACTGTGTGTCCTCGTATCTCCCTACAGCCTCCTTCTCTATCCTGGTTCCTAAAGAAAAGATCCTGGCCTCACCTGGTGACACTCTCACTGTGCCCTGTTCAGTCACACCTGCTTTTCACCCAGGCGAGGTACGCTGGTATCGCCCAGACAAATATACCACCCCAATTCTGCTTTATAAGAAGCCGCAGATTGATGAACAAGTCGCTGCTGACCCCCAGTATAGCGGCAGGGCCTCTCTAATTGGGGGACTTGAGGAGGGCAATGTGTCTCTGAAACTGGAGAACATCACTGTGGCAGACAGTGGGGAGTACTGGTGCTACATATATCATGGAAGCTGGTATGAAAAAGAAACTGTGCATGTAGAAGTTAGAGGTAAGATGATCTAAATATGTTGGCACTGTTGTAGGTACTACGAGTAGTATCATTGGGGCAGTGGTAATGGAGACATATGGTATTTATCCTACTTCATACTTGGAACTGTATCTGCATCTAAGCACTGATTGGATGTTTGGGGAACTTAAGTCAAAGTTTCTGAAAGATTCTGATTGTGAGATACAGTTCAATCAAGGCAACACTGACTTTACAGACTATGCTGAAATTAGTTGGTGTCCTCAAATTACACAGTCGGCTAACAAAGGGGATCAGTAGGAACTTTAGGAACAGTAGAAAATTTCAGCATGTTGAAAGATAAACTGGTTTCTATTTATGTCAGACAAAGTAATTCTGTATGATGTCACCAAGAATTTTCCATCAACTTTGTCTCTCTGGATAGATACCCTTAAGTATCTTTGCTTCTTTCACAATGACAAAAAGGTATCTCAGCTTGTGTTGCTATAATGGAGCACACAGTTAGGGGTGCTCAGATCTTCTGAGAAAAATGTTCTAGTTATTCTAGATCTTGTCTCTCATTTCTGTTTCTCTCCTGATTCCCTGGTTCCCCAGTTCCGGGCTCTGTCCCACTGATATCAGTCAGTGATGGAGGCAGCGGACAGGTAAAAGTTACTTGTCAGTCAGAGGGTTGGTCTCCACAACCCACACTGATTTGGAGAAATGCAAAAGGAATTGAGATTAAAAAAGGTCTTCATGAGGCTCTTACCAAAGGTAGGATACCAAACCACTAGGCTCTTCATTCACAATATTAAAAAAGACTGCATTGTGAAAATGGGCAGGTGTTTGATTGTAAGTTGTGTTGTAAGAAGGTTTAAAGCCTTTTTTGGCTATAACTGATATTGTTTGTGTGATAAATCACTCAGATGATAAGGCTTTGATCAGTGTGAGCTCTTGGATGCTGGTCTCACCCTCGGATTCAGGTGAACTCTTCTGCTCAGTGGGTGTGTCTAGTCTGGAGACGAAAGAGAGCAGGGTGGCTCTGCACCTGTTCGGAGAACAGGCATGTATAAGTGCCTCAACAGGTGGGTTTGATATGTGGAAATCCCATTACATACAGTAGCATTGCTGATTGATATTGGCAGACACTGTCTGTGTCTTGGAGGCACTTGGAGGCACTTTTCCCCAAATGCTTGTTGGTGTGTTTGTTCTCACTGCCTGACTGATGTCCAAGTGCCCAAGCCTGTTAATGGTGGTGCATACTGCAGTTTCAAATACAAACCATGTGAAAAAAACATGTGGCTTTGACTGTATGAGAATATTTGAGAAAGCATGTATAGACTATATAAGTATTTTTACATGTGTGTGATGAGACAAAAAGTTAAAGGCCACTAAGAATTTGTTTCCTCTTAACAGCTTGGAAAGATGTTTTCATTGCTATTCTGGCACTTTGTCTCTTGGGGATTGGTGTGTTTTATCTATACAAAAAAGGTATGGTAAGCAAAAATATAATTATGTTGACACTACTATGCACACCACCTTATGCCAAGACATCATGGTTATAAAATTTGGACTTTTGCAGGTTTGATAAAATGGCCTCTGTTTCAAAAGACCACTAAAAGTCACGGTAAATTGCACAGAACTCTGTTTTGAATCAAGTCAATGTTTCTTCCTTTTCTGCTATCCCTATTACTCAAAACCATCTATTTCTACCCTTTTTTCCAGATGGCACGGTTGAAGAAAATGTTAAATGTAATGTTGACTTTTTTATGGTATAAAATATGAGATATCATTCAGACACTAAGACTGACCTTTGGTCTTTGTTTGGTTGTTGTTTATAGTTGACAAATCTAAAGCAGTTTAAATACAAATACTGTAATTAACACAGTTTTATCATTTAAAATGTTTAGCATTTTATCTATTTATAGAGTTCTCTTTCAGTCAAAGCCCTTAGATGCCACATTTTGGGATATCGCCTCTGGGCGTACTATTTTGCTGAACCCCCTAGAACCATGCATGTCATCAGGCTCTGACTGCACATGCGCTAGACAGTGAATGCCAACTTCTTCTTTCACCTTTCAGCGTCGACTGTCTGTGTGAACCCCTCTACGTGACTTCACCACTTGAAGCTCCAAGTGCTCTGGTGATTCAGCAGGCGTTAGCCTCTGACTGAGCTACAATTCTACAGCTTCTACAACTTGTACAATACTCTGTTGATTATCTTGCAAAAGTTCACTCACGCCAGAGCCATCATGGTGGCCCTCTGCAGCAGGATCATCAGGCAGGGGACAGCCATTACATGCATTACATGCATAGAACTGCACCATGCCCAGTCTATCGTCTGCCTTTCGGGTGAATGCCCACAATGCACCGTGATGAAGGTGTCCAACCCTCTGCTTCTGCGGCACCATGTGTCGGATGACAAATTGCTATGTGCGCAACAGAAGGCTGATGAGGATGCTATAGGACAGCTAGCTAGCTCACCTAGTCCCTTCCCCATCCAACGGAGCATGTCAAGCCATCCTCCTGTCTCGTTCCTGGGCCCCAAAGCAACTGATGCCGGATCACTACCATCCGACCTGTCCTTTTAGTCTGGCAAGGATGCAGTCTCCCTCTGTGCCTCTGATGCAGAAAGCCTCACGGATCCAGAGGAAGGAACCAGCGCCACACCACCCTACACCCCTTGGTCTAAAAAGCACTGGGTTCCCAAGGTACCCTTTGTGGGCTAACTGCTCAACGTGCTGGAGCAGGCTACCCAGGCTCTCCAGATCTTGTGGCTGGATCACTTTTCTGCTGCTTGCTCCAGGCTCGACAGCTGCTTTATGACGCACGCACGCCACCCAATTTCAGACCCCTCCCTGTCTTTCCTGACCTTTTTTACGAACTACACCATTACTGGCTGCACTCGTTCACCAATAGGGTGACCGCATGGGCTGTGGCACTCACTGCAAGAGGAGCGCAGCCTGTTTCACATGCCCCCCTTTGAGGACACGGTGGCAGCTTACCTGTCCCCCTCCCCCACGCTGTGGCAGGGGAAGGCTACTCTCCCCTCCAAGCCCTGCTGAACGACAGCGAGCCTCACTGAGAAGGCTTTAAGACTTTGAACATGGCAGCACTGCTGCAGGTGTACCAGGCTGACCTCCTCCATAGGCTGGGCTCCATAGTCTCATAGGATAACATCACGTAGCTCTGGAGGGCCACCGATTTATCCCTGCGCCTGATTAAGTACACAGCTTAGGCACAGGGCAAGGCGATGGGCTACCTAGTGGCACTGGACTGCCACCTCCCGGACTGCAAGAAGGTCCCACTGCTGCACGCTCCCCTCCAATCAGGGTCCCGCAGCCTAGATCCAGGTACTGCTCAGTCATGCAGCCACACATGCGGAGCACCGACAAGTGCTCCTTATTTGAAATTGATTCCACCACCACCAGAGACGGCCACGGTCAGTCACACACACACAAGTCTGGCTAACCCTGCTGCGTGGTCAGTGGGGCCCACTTTGTCAAATAAGCACCCTGGTCAGACCCTGATCTGAAACTGTCATCTCTTAAGACGGCACTCCTGTTAGCGCTGATGTTAGTTCTGCATGAGTCCATGGGAGACCTCACTGCCCTTTCAGTCAACCCAGCATGCTCACAGTTTGCTGCTGGAGACACCAGGGTCGTCCTATGTGCTATGTCCTACGAGTCTTTCTATGAGCCCAAAATCCTAATTGCCTCTTTGAGATCGCAGATCTGCCTGCCTTAGACTCTCCCGCCATTCAGCCAGAGCTGGAGCTGAAGGCGATCTGCCCTGTCAAGGCATTGCATGCATATACGGAGCGCACGCTCTTCTTACAGAAGATGGAGCAGCTTTTTGTATGTTCTGTTATACAAGCCCCCTGGAGGGCTTTATCAAAGCAACGTTTAGTGCACTGGCTTGATAGAGGTGGTAAGCTTGGCACACAAAGCGTCCGGTGTGCATCCGCCCAAGAGTCTGAGAGCCCATTCTACAAGGAGCATCTCCATGTCATGGGCCGCGTAGAAAGGAGTCTTTTGTATGCAAATTGACATTTGTCAATCTGCCTGCTGGGCTAGTGGTAACACTTTAGCCCACTTCTATAGTTTGGATGTCACAAGCACGCCTGTTGCCTGCTCAGTCCTTTCCTCTGCCAACAGCACTGACATCGTCCAACTCTGTGATCTGGATGCAACGTGTGTGCCTGTGACTCGCTCCATCCTGCTCACTATGCTCCATCATATTCTCTGAGTGACTACGAGGTTAACGTAGGTCCTGTGAGGACGCTTGCCTGTTTGTATTAGGATGCTGTGAGCACGGCGGCTGCCTGCTCTGTCCTGTATGTTACCGACAGTGTGATTTTTGTGTCACTGTTCACTCAGATCATACTGTTCCATGGGACGTATAGCACCTTGTACAAAGGCTATGTGTTATGCGTGTTCCCAAAAGGTGGCGTGGAAGCGCTTTGACTGAAAGAGAATTAAAGGTTATGACACATAACCCTGGTACTCTGAAGGAGAACATGAGATGCCTCCTTGATTTGTTACACTTCAATATGAATGAGGAAGTTGGCGCACAATCGTTTGCACTTTGTAACCTAAGGACTGTGTCTAGCGCATGCACACTCAGAGCCTAATGACAGGCATGGTTTTAGTGTGCTCAGTGAAATAGTACATCCAGAGGCGATATTCCAAAAGGTGGTGTCTCATGTTCTCTTTCAGAGAAACGAGTTTATACCATAACCTTTCGTTTTTCCTTTTTACATTCTTTCAGTGGGAACAGAAGAAAGCATGCAACATGAAGGTATGTATCTATCTAAAATTATTAAGATGTTAATTTTATGTTGGATTTCACAGTTGTGCAATAACAATAATTTTTAGCATTCACATATTTAACATTCAGCATCACACACAGAACAAAGAAACTTAAGTGAAGTCAACGCAGAAGAACCGGGACTGCATTCAGCCGACAGTAATATTTTATCCTTATCTGTACATTTTCAAAATGACCATAGTGGCAACAGAAAAATAATCAGATTAGATGTAAAATGATCACCTTCTTTTGTCTTCAATGCAGAGACTCTTCCAGAGAAACCTAAAGGGGAAGACAAAGACACAAACACAGAAGTAGATGTATCACAAATACCAGGTCAGCTGCTGCATGCTTTTGTGTCTTTTTCTGATGTTTTTACATTCTTCAGTCTGTTTTGTTTTTCTAAGATCTTACAAATGATGTTATAACTTATTATTTGTGAAAACTATAACATAGTTTTTCCTCTTTTGAAACTTTACATAGAATGGGACCTGGTCAGGCAATGCAAAGGTAAACATACATTCTACATTAACTGCCTGACAAAAATCATGTGCATTGTAATTATTTATTACTAACACAGCTCTGTAACTTTAATTCTTCAGCAAACCTCACTTTAAACAACAAAACTTGCCCTCCTTCACTGGAGGTGAAAGACAAAGGAAAGGTGGTGCGCTGTCCTCATCCAGAGAAAATCCATGGCCATAATAATCGCTTCCCTCATGTTGTGTGTGAGACATTGCTACCCCCAGGGAAATATTACTGGGAAGTGGACATCAACAAGGCAGACAAGCAGTCCTGGTATGTAGGGGTGTGCAGTGCCACAGCAGCAAAGATGGCAACCAGAGTCCCTGTAATCCCAGAGAATGGCTTTTGGGTTCTGCAGTATGAAAAGGGAACCGGGCTATTTGCCAACACGGAACCACCTCTCCATGTGACCACAACAAAGCTGCTCAGCAGACTAGGGGTGCACTTAGATTTTAGTAAAAAGGGGATTAATACTTTGTCATTTTATAGTGTAGAGAAAGACAAGCGTGCAGAGAAAGCATGGCCTTTGTGTTCCTTCACGTATGTCAAACTGGAAGGGGAGCTGACACCTGTCTTAAGTCCTGGTCTCAGGGACAAACATCCCCTCACAATATGCTAGAGTGTTTGGAGTATAGGTAAGCCTCATGGGATATGACTTTTTCTTCACTACATGACCTAATACTACCAGTACCAGTGCAGTCTGTGACAGTCTGTGATCAGCATGCTAATTATGTACCTTATATAATACTGTATGTCATTCCTCACTTTTTTAATTACTTTTTTGTACTTCTTTCTGACACTTACTGTGGTTCCATAATTTAATTATTTGTTTGTCACATGTTTTTGACTTCCAAATTTCCTGAATTAGTAAATCAATATTTGTGGAGGTATTTGTGTTTTTTAACATCCGGTTCTTAATAGTGCAGTGCTTCAAACTGTTTTCGATACGTTCTTGCCAGATATCTTGGTTCTTTTGGTTAATCAGTGCACAGTAATCAGCCATCCAGTGGAACAGGAACAGAAAATGGCAGCCATAGACATACACACTCCTGGAAAAAGTAACTGCATAGTGCCCTCTGCTGCTCAGCTATGATATTGCAGGAAGACAAGATAAGCTAAGACAAAAACATTATGGAAATATTTATGCTGTGATCTTTGACTTATTCACAGTTTTGAAAAAAGTTTCTTAATTGCATTTATCTGAGGTTCTACAGACAGAGTGCTGTAATGGGTGATTTGATTAACTCTGCTGAAATTCATAGCAGTATTAAGGCGCCATCTAGTGGAGAAAAAAGGTCTGACAAATACCTAATTGCAAAAACAAATTCACTTTTATTACAGACCAGTAGAAAAGAAAACACCATTGAACACAAATATTCGAAGCATATGTCTATACAGTGTGTTTCATTGTCATCCTTTTTGCATGTCTATAGTACTATTTACAAAACCTTATGTACAAGTACAGCTTAATGGAGAGATAGTCAATAAAAAACACAACCAGCTTAAATAGTAATAATTATGGTGATGATAGCAATAATAATTATTATAGTATATCTGTATATACAATGCAACTAGCAGAAAGACTGAAAACCGTGTGTGGTAACAGAAGGCAAGAATTGTTAAATAACTTCAAGTATCTGAGGGTGAGTTGTGTGGCTAAGCTAAGTGTTCGATATGAAGTGATTGTGACCTTGTGATGACCTCATGGTCTTGAGGGCCCTTTGAGGGCTTTGACGTTCAGCAAATATGTCCACTAGCACATCCATTTGTACACCACAGGGAGTAGCTGTCCACAACAGTTATATATAAGCGACACTGGCCACTTGGAAAACAAAAAAACATTACATAGAATGGTAAGAACGCAAAGATCAATCTGCAGAGTACATACACTTGGTGAACACATAACATTTCAAAGCCATGTGGCAAACCTTTGGGCTGCCCAAAGTCACTCCATAGAAAAGTGAGTGATTGATAAGTAGTGTCTTTCTGTGGTTCATCTCAAAAGTGGTCAACATTCATCCTTCAGCACCCCATGGCGGTTCATTGTGAAGAGGCCAGCGGTTGGCAGTCCACACTAGGAGTGTGTCTGTGATTTGAGTCCTTTGGTCTCTGCGTCAGAGGCCTGTGTCAGACCAGCTTCTCCCAGCCAGCCCTCCCCCAACAACCAGGAGCAGCTCGGCTTCAACAAACAAGAACACCAAAGAAAAGAGAGCAGCTACTGCCTCCGTCCAAATCCTCTACATAAGACTTGAAAAAACAACATATAAGGAGGTCTTTTAGGAAAAAAAAAAAAAAGAACAAAGCATGACTTTTATTATTCAACTGTCAGCTTTCTGATTGGTCTCAGTCTCAACTCTGAGACCCTGATGTACCATTCTGTGTACCATACAAAACCCAAGACGGAATCTTTGGCCACTCAAACTACCCAACGTGAAAAAAGTGTTAATTTACGATTTTTTTTTAACTGCCCCTATAACTTTATCATCCCTCTAGATGAATTTCCCTCCTTTACTCTTTGGGGCTCTTTCCTTCTCTTTCTCTCTCCCTCCCTCCCTTTCTCTCTCGCTCACACTCTACTCTTCCTAGCAGATGGGAAGAGGGTCGGAGCTGTTGCCCTCTCTCTGCCGGGTCTTCTTGAGCAGCTGGATGCGGTTGTGGCAGTAGAACTTGATGGCCCTCCAGTCACGCCTGTTGCTGACCAGCAGGGGGCAGAGCTGCAGGCAGCGCTCGCAGTCAGCCTTGGCAGGCACACGCAGCTCAGCGATGTTCCGTGTCAGGTGTGACTCCACAGCTGCCCGCTCTGCTTCGGACCAGGGCCGCTTCAGCACACCACGCTTCCCTGAGAGCAGAAAAGGGAAAGGATAAGTCAGGATGAGAGCCTCATGACATATATTATAGATTTAAAAAGAGGGATGGCCATGCTCCCTGGTCACATGAACTTAATGGCACACACACACATATACAAACTGCAGTGAGACTGACTGATTGTTTATGTACAAATACACCCTTCTATACTAACTCTACCCTTCTCTCTCTCTCTCTCTCTCTCTCTCTCTCACACACACACACACACAGGCACAAAGAAGAATGATCACTCACTGCCATTTGCACACAGTGAGAGAATCATCTTTTTCTCATGTACATAAACACCCACCTGCTTTCTGCTTTCTCAAACATGCAGACACCCACATGTCAGTGACAGAGAAGGATATACCTCTTTCTCATTGGCTGCATCAACACATACTGCTCACACACTGATACCAGACAGATTTGCATGCTGGGCCTCTTAATTTTAGCTTACGGAGCACAAAGCATTTTAGTTAACCGATTTACCCTAGGGTTAACACCCGTGACATGAGAAGGCTCATCAAACACACACACAAACACACACCTGTGAAAACACACTGAAAAAAACACCTGTATCCGTACAGAGACCTCAGACCCTTGAATACAAAAAAATGCACACCTGGTTTGGGCTGGCCCGAGCCTCTCTTGCGACCGGGGGAAAACGGCGATGCTCCGTTCATCTTCTTGGGCCGCGGAGACTTGCCGTTGGGTGAGCTCTTCTTCATCATAATCATGGCTGCTGGGGTCATTGACACCATCTTTTCCTTCCCTTGTTCACTGTCAGACTCCTCTGAAAATGAGTCCCCGGAGTTCCCCGACATCACTGTACGGTGAGGGGGAAAGTGAGGCAAAATGAGAGGGAGAAAGAGAGGGAGATGGAAGAAGGAATGGCATAAAGTTGGGGGGGAATGGACAGATTAAGGAAGAAAGGGAGGAAGAAGAGGAGAGAGATAGAAAGGAGGCAGAAAACCAGCGGTTTGGTTACTAATCACTCTCAATGGAAAATCACTCCTTGAAAGTTGCCCTGCATCTCTCATTAGGAGTAATTAGTTATTATGCTGCACATTAATTAGCACCGTCGGAGACTCATGACTAATCCCCTCCCCAGCTCTCTCAGTGAGCGTTTCTCACCATTTCACACACTTAACGTTAGTTGCCTTGTGCGTCTGTCTCACTCACTCCCTTTCATACATCCTGCATGCTCCTCCTCCCTTCCCTCTCTTTCAATACCTCTTCTTTTCTCAACATATTTTATCTTCAGCATTACCTCTCCATGCGTCTAAATCATTCTCTCTTTATCTCCCTTTAGTTTTCTCTCTCTTTATCCCGAGTTCTCTCTCCCTCTAAGCTTTTTTTCCCTCCACGTCTCTCCTGGTCCCCTTGTCTTCTTCTTCACATTGGGTGTCTTACCGTCCAGCTCGAGGCAGATGTGATGCAGGCTCATTCCCCTGAAGAGCACGCCATCCCTCTCTCCGCACAGCACCACGCGCCCGATCAGAGCCATCAGGCCTGGGTCCTGGCTGATGCTGGCACAGCTCTGGGTGACATGGTACTCGCGCTGCAGGAAACTCTCCAGGCGGTGCACAGCTGTTCCCTTCTGGGCCTCCTCCTCGACCTCAGCCAGCAGCAGCAGCTGTGTGAGGATGGCCACCTGCCGGCGTACGCGCGTCTGTGTGAGGGCCCGGGGGTTGCGCGTGCCGCTGGAGCGCGCCAGACTCCGCAGCAGGTCGGTGCCGCGCAGCGGTGTGGCTGGCGAGTGGTACGGCCGAGCGAAGACATACGGGTTGAGCGGGTCTACGCCCACACCGGGCCGAGTCTGCAGTAGCATGTCCAGGCACGCCTCCGAGTGAGGCGGCAGGATGAGGGGCTGCACTCGCCCGCGCTTTCCCTGCACGCCCACGCGTGGTAGGTGGGGCAGCACCAGGCGCTCAAATGGTGACAGTGAGGCCTCTAGCGGCGTGAGTGCTGGTGGCGCACCAGGGGGCACGGGGATGGGGCATTGCGGCGTTACGCGTGACTGGTACTCGCTGATGGTGAGCTTGGAGACCTCGCACTCGCGCCGGCGGTTATAAAGGATGAGCAGCGCCAGGCTGGAGTGGCACAGCAGACGCCAGGCTTCGGCTGACTGTGGCGAGCGCGACAGCGAGATGAAGGCCGAGTGCTGCAGCCGGCGCAGGTACAGCACCAGAGATGACAGCGATGAGAGCAGAGGCATGATGTGGGGCCGGTGGGAACTGCACAGGGGAGAGAGAGAGAGAGAGAGAAAGAAACAGAGAGAGAGAGTGAGTACAGAAAGAGGGAGATAAATACAAAGACATAGAGGGACTGTGAGAGCCTATTTAACCTTAGTATCTTTATAACCAAGTCTTGTCTCTCCCTACTGGCTCTACTAACATAAGCCAATGGACACTCTATAGGAGAGTATAAGTAGACAGGAAGCGTGGTCTATGCAGATGATTCATTAGTGGAAACAAGTTAGTGGGAGGGACAACCAGTATTTTGACCATGATAACCCATTTTAGCTCAATAAAAATTAAAAAAGTTTTTGGAACATAGATAAAAATAAGGGCAACATTTCACAACTCAGTTCAATTCATGTGTAACTGTATAAGAGAAACATATCTTTATAATAAAAGCATGAATACACTAGAAGCATGACTTTATACTAAAAGCATGACCACACTAGAAGCATGTCTTTATCCTAGAAGTGTGACATATGCTTCTATTTCCCTGAATGCTGAATGTGTTATGGAGGAAATAGCACATACCTAATGATGTCCTTCTTGTCTTCAGCTCCGCTATCATAGTCACCCATGCCCCCATCATCCTCATCTTCGTCTGGAGTGACAGCTGGAGGTGGGTGTGGATGACAGGCCTGCTGCTGCTGCATCTCCAGCACCTCCTTGTGTTCCATGTAGATGGGTGTAGGCACCTCCTCTTCCTTGGGCCTTTTCTCTGCCTCCTCCACCTCCTCCTCTCGCTCCTTCTTCACCTTGCGCCCCACCTTCCTGGGTGGAGTTACCACCTGTATGGGCGGGCTCCTCTTCAGCACAGACACCGGCACCCCACTCCTCCTAGGTGGAGTTGTTGCCAGGGGTGCCGGGCTTTTCCGAGGCCCTGGGGACAAGGCGGGGCTTCTCCGGGAGTTTGGAGAAGGGGCGTGTCTGGGCGGGACCGTCGGAATCACCAGGGCAGTCACTCCCCCAGTGGGAGTGGAGCTGTCTCGGACATGAGACGAAGAAGAGGAAGAGGATGAGGACGGCAGGGAGGCGTGGAGGTGTGGCGGGTGGGCCGAGGGGTGTGGCTGCGCGTGGGCACGCTCCATGGCGGCCCGCACGTCGGGCTGGTGGGCGTGATGCTTGTCCAGGTGGCGCTGCAGTGAGCGGAAGTGACGGCCGCAGTAGACGCAGCACTGCTTGTAGGGCACGGGGATGCGCAAGTGGACCCCACTGCTGGCTCCTGCGGCTGGCGCCGGGCACTTGAAGAGCGGCCGCGACGGGTGAGGATGCTGCGGAGGGGAGGACGGCAAAGAACGAGGGATGCCAGAGCCCGAAGAGGCAGTGGAGGATGCAGAGGAGGCCAAGCAGCCAGGAGGTCGGCCTGGGGGACGCGACTGAGGAGGCTTCTTCTTGGGGCAGGCAGATCCCAGGGCCAGTGAGGGGTTTAAGGGCCGGCGCTTCCTGTGGCGGTGCTGGGCTCGCCCTCTCTGGCCTTCGTCACCGCGCTCCTCCTCATCCTCGTCCTCCTCATCCTCACAGTCAGAGTCACTGACGTCGGAGTGTGACAACGGGGATGAGGACGGAGAGAGGGACCAGGAGGGGGTGAGGTAGTCAGATACAGAGACAGGCACCTGCCCAGCCTCATCCTCCTGAGAGAGAGAGAGAGAGAGACTGGTTCATAAACACAGGGGCTGCATAGTATTATTAGTAAAATGAAAACGTATATGATTCTCCCTTTTCTATACTTGAGTATTGACAACTGTAGTATGCGTAATATGCACTGAATCTGTCAGACTCTAAACATTAATAAACTATAATGACTGTTACTCTTTTAAAGGTAGGACAAAAAATCCTTGCGAAAATGGTCCAAGCTAAATTTTAAAAATCCACCATCAAAAAGGACCTTTCCCCTTCCTTCATACCTTCCACTCCCAACTTAACATGCAATGCTCACATTTTAATATACCTATCACATTGTTCAGAGTTTAATAGACAAACCATTGTCTATTTGTTAGTTATGGTGTATTCAGGATAATTGGATAGGGTTGTCACAGCTCTGTCTATTGCACAGGTGGCTGATATTTTCTATTTTGATTTCAGAGCATTTAAGAAATGGACTGTTATTGGGGTGTGAAGAATAATTTTGGTGATTCTGCAAAAATGGTTTCACAAAGTTTCTCATAGCCCTCCTTTAAATGGGTTTAAAGTCTCTTCCATCCACCATAAGCACAACTGATAGGCTACAGGTGTGTGAGCATGATTTATGAGTGTGTTTGAACATGAGTGCGTGTCAAGTCTGTGAGTGTACTTCCTCAGGCGGGGGAGTTGTGCAATGTGTGCGTACCATTGTGTACAAGTATGCGTTTGGCCACATGCATGCATGCATGCACACACACACACACACACGTGCACGGATACACACACACACACACACA